>OY744522.1:191625648-191690648 GCA_963556195.1 Sepiola atlantica
GATGTCTTACAAATAAAGACGAAACGTTGATAAATACATAAAAAAAAACATCTTTTGGTTTTTCCTTTTTCATTTCCCATATATATATATGATGGACTCTCCCGTCGATTACGACGTATGAGGATCCAACAATATATATATATATATATATATATATATATATATATATGTATGTGTGTGTGTATGTATGTGTATATATGTAAATGTACAGTCCCAATTAACAGTTTGCCAAATGTCACCATCTATTTTGTTATGCAGACAAAAAAATCAAAAAAGAAAAAACATTAATTGCAACGATGTAAAAATAAAATAATTTATTTTCGTCAATTTGTATATCATGTCGTCTGATTGTCTGACATATCAGCATCTTCTCCAGTCGTCATGGAGATGTAGCGGTCTCCGATTTTCTT
Organism: Sepiola atlantica; assembly: GCA_963556195.1. Classification (NCBI taxonomy): domain Eukaryota; kingdom Metazoa; phylum Mollusca; class Cephalopoda; order Sepiida; family Sepiolidae; genus Sepiola; species Sepiola atlantica. The sequence goes on from OY744522.1 coordinate 191,626,059, forward strand.
CTCCAACATCAAAAGACGAAGGCGAGTCAGCAAAATGTCATTCACTTTGAATTTCTGAAGCAAACATTGTTAAACTCAAGCTTGATTAGACCTTGTTTTATCTTTTAGAGTTTTCTAATGATCTTTTTAGTGTCAAAAATCAAAAAGATTATTAAATGTTCAATATGTATCACGAGCACTTTCGATTCTTTCTCGAATCATCTTTAGATGACAAAAATCATGAACGAAAAGCGAAATTTATGGAACATTTATTAATCTTTATGATTTTGAAACTTTTTAGTTTCAAAATACATTACTAGATAAATCGAAAAATAAAAAAGGTTAAGCAAGATAGAGAATTCTGTTGTGTTTGACAATGTTTGCATAAATGAATAAATGATGCCTAAATACACACACAATATAAATATATATATATATATATATATATATATATATATATTTTGGTACAGAAAAATTAGTACAACATTCGTACCGTCGGTTTCAAACACGGAAGAACTTAGCCATCCGGTTCTCTTCAGCTTCTGTTGTCATCTGTTTCATAAATGTGAAGTCACGTGTCACTCTCGTTTGGACGCGTTGTTTGCTTATAGCGTTGTGTATGTTTGTTTAAATTTAAATTAAAATTTAGTGTAAGGAAGGTTTTAAAAAAAGGGGGGGGGGTAACAGTTGAGATTTAAACCGGACGAGGTTTGAAGAGATATAAAAAGATATAAAAATAATAATAGTAAAATAAAATAAATAAAAAATATATAAAAAAATTCAAAATTAAAAAAATATTAAAAAAATTTTTTTTTTTTAAATATATTAAATTAAAATTTTTTTTTTAAATATATTAAATTTAAAAAAAATAAAAATAAATAAAAAATATATAAAAAATAATAAATAAAAATAAAAAATATTTCTATATAATTCAATATTAAAAGTTTCGTATATTTGGCCGTTACTGTTTTGGGGTATGATGATGTGTGTTCTAAAGTATATATATATATATATATATATATATATATATATATATATATATATATATATATATATATATATATATATATATATATATATATATATATATATATATATATATATATAATTAAAATAGGTTAATCTTAAACAGTTTATTACAGTTTCCTGGTAGATAAGATCCAAACACTAGAAGCTTATTCTTGTCCCATGTGTTTGTATATTGTTGCAAGGTTGGATCACCGGGGTGATCGATCTTACAACTAAGAAAGCGGACACAAGCAAATTACGACAATGACAAAGAAGAGAGGACAAACACAGATGAACAGTTAAAAGGAATCGTTTAGTTACCATAAAGGTAACAATATTAGAAGGAAGGCTGAAATGACAGGGATGACGTCACTGGAAGCAGGAAAGGCTGGAACGACGGGAGTGACGTCACTGACTACAAATTCAAATTCAAACTAGCTTGGAATCGAAATCTAACGTTATTTTTCCGATTTATTAGGCATAACATCGGCATGCAAAATCATTTATTTTATTATATTCTTAAATATGAGATTTGTTTTTCCATCGAAACCTTCCTCCATACTATATATATATATATATATATATATATATATATATATATATCTATATATATATATATATATATATATATATATATATATATATATATATATCTATATATATATATATCTATATATATATATATATATATATATATATATCTATATATATATATATATATATATCTATATATATCTATATATATATATATATATATCTATATATATCTATATATATATATATCTATATATATATATATCTATATATATATATATCTATATATATATATATCTATCTATATATATATATATCTATATATATATATATATATATATATATGTATATATATATATATATATATATATATATATATCTATGTATATATATATATATATATATATATATATATCTATGTATATATATATATATATATATATATATATATATATATATATATATATATATCTATGTATATATATATATATATATATATATATATCTATGTATATATATATATATATATATATATATATCTATGTATATATATATATATATATATATATATATCTATGTATATATATATATATATATATATATATCTATGTATATATATATATATATATATATATATCTATGTATATATATATATATATATATATATATCTATGTATATATATATATATATATATATATATATATATATATATCTATCTATATATATCTATATATATATATTTATATATGAATAGATGAAAGGATGAAATAATCCGACGGTATGAAATTAAAATGGAATAAGCGGAAGACCTAAAAGGCTCAACGTTTCGTTCAAATGTTATATGGGCTTTGTCAAGAGCGAACGTCTTTTGTTATTTTTTTCATTCGCTCTTGACAAAGCCCAAATTACATTTGGGCGAAACGTGTAGCTTTTTAGGTCTTCCGCTTATTCCATTTTAATTTCATATACATATATATATATATATATATATATATATATATATATGTGTGTGTGTGTGTGTGCGTGTGTATAATATACAAAAGTTAATAAGTAACACGTCTTTTTCTGGCCTCCAGAAGAAACCATTTCAAGTGGTGAGGGGTAGCAAATAGCAAGGCAGCCAACCACCCCAGACTAACCCCGCCACCTGAGATGAATTCAGAAAGAAATCATCTATTCTCTAAAAAAAAGTCACGGTTGGTGTTTTTTTAGGTCATCAGAAATGATAACAATAATTTATATGTGAAAAATAAATTACTAATGTAATTCAATGATGTTATATGAATATTTTAGTAGTATATCTCGATCAATGCGACCACTGGTTAAACATTTCTTTTTGACAGAGGGTGTACACTAGTTAATAATCTTACCTGTTCCTTGTTACGGATATAAAGCTATACCGGCACTTCTGCACTTTAGGGGCCGGGCGAATTTGTTTTCATTTTAGAAGAACTACAATAGTGTAAGGGACAGACAACCCTTTTTTCCCACTTAACAGCAAAGGGAAACAAACCGAATGTTTTTATATTCAAAATTAACTCAGCAATAAATAAATAATAACTAATGTAAATTAAAAAATTAAAATTAATCAATATAACATTTCTTAAAGAAATTAAAATTTGTGAAAATCAACAGTATTTTTTTTTTTTCAAAATTAAATTAAAACAGTCATCTTGTTTGGGGCAACAATTTTTTTTTTTACAAATCCAACAATTATGTACTAAAAGTGAAAAAAAAAAGTGTTATCTGCCCCTTACACTATTGTAGCTCTTCTGAAATAAAAAACAAATAAATTCGGGGTTAGTTTATTGCTAATCGCCTGAGGCGGCCCTACCTAGGAATGCCGACGGGGCTGCCCAGGCAATTTTTAAAGGTCCTAAGTACTCTTCCTCTAGTGCTGACATCTCAACTCCCACTTTTCAACCTTGTGTCACATTTTACTCCGTGGGAAGTAGATAAATAGGGCTTACTTGCCATAAATATATTTTCATACTACTACTTAGCTCTACTTGCGTATTGAGCACTGCTGAAGTAAATACTGAAAATCTATTAATAATGGAGTTCATGTATCTGTATGTCTGTCTGTCTGAAGCCGAAACTCCAGTATGACTATTTTACTGAAACTAATCTTTTTGAAATTCTTTATATACTGTCATCAAAAGTCGTTCAGACACCAAATGGGTGTTACCATTAACATAAGTCATTCCTTTAAACCTTCAATTAAATTCATATTTACAAATATACACTTATAACTGCTATTATTAAATTTACATATGTATTTACAATATTTTCCGATAAGGTTATATTAATAAACATTATTCATACAATTAATTAAAGCCATTTTCATCATAACTAGCGTGTTTTCTAAACCATTTCAACGCGAGTACTGTTAAAACTGCAAAGTCATTGGCTGTTTAATCAGTGGTGTCCTCCCTCCCTCCGGTAATTAAATATGGCGATCTGATTAAGCAGCCGATTGGCTGTTTAATCAGTATTGTCCTCCCTCCCTCCGGTAATTAAATATGGCGATCTGATTAAGCAGCCGATTGGCTGTTTAATCAGTGGTGTCCTCCCTCCCTCCAGTAATTAAATATGGCGATCTGATTAAGCAGCCGATGTTAATATGGCACGTTAAATATGTAAACAACAACGCTGGTATCCACCGTGCTCAGTTTTCCATTTTTAAAACCGTCCTAAGTTTGTTTATTCTTAGCCATTATGTTTTAAAACACGAATTTATTAAATAAAATTGTTTAATTAAAATAATAATTGATTTAAAAATTACTATATAAAAACGCGCGCGCGCACGCACGCACACACCCACACACACACAGTTCAGGTAAACTTTTTCTTTCCGAGAATTAAAAAACTTTTCGTGTTTACTGTATTTGATTTCTTAATACTTTCATATCCAATATTATCATTTTTTCACGACCTCAACAGAATTTATGATTCCATGTTTTATTTATTAAAAAGAAAGATGTGATTTTTTTTTCTTTAATGTCAACACAATAAACTAACACATTGTACTGGAAAACTATACAACTGATTGTAGAATCAAATTGTTTAATTAAAAAAGGGTCATTAAACACACACACACACACAGACACACTGTGTTCACTGTATTTGATTTTTTGGTGCTTTTTCATTTTAGGACCCACGCTAACTTTGACCCCGTCGTTACAGTTAGGGTTAGGTTTGTTTTTTTTCCTTTTTAATTAAAAATATTTACATGTATAGGAGGGGGGGAGATAAAAAAATTGGGGGAAGGCGGTCAAAAAATTGTTGTTTTTTTTTTTCTTAACTAAAAAATATTTCAATGACTGGTAATATAAAAAAATTGAGGGTGGTACAAAAAAAAATGTTTCTTTCTTTTTAAACTACAGGTCTTTCTATTTATGGGCGAGGGTACAACAAAAATCGGGGTAGGGTCGAATTTTTTTTTCTTTATTTTCAACTAAACATATTCTTGGTCATAAACACAGAAAATCAATGTCTAACCACCACAGAAATATGACTGGGGCTCCATTGGCTTACGCGTGAGCCTTCATTTCTGATGCGGCAGCGTAGCAAAAATATGCGACCGGAGGGAGCATATATTTGCTAGTATATATAATATATATATATGATATTGCTTTAGAAGATGTGTATATATATGAAATAGTAAAAGTATGTATATATATATATATATATATATATATACATATTTATATAAGCATTTCTCGAGAAGTGTTATGTCTTTGTGGTTCCAGGTTAGTATCCAATCAATTCTAGAATGACTTTGCCTAAATTTAGATGTTTTCTCGGAAGAAGTAAATTAAATATTGAACGAGAGCTGAAAATTGCTGTTTATTTGTGACATTTTTTACGTTGGCTTCCGGTTACTTATTTAAACGTGTAAAGATGGGTGGAAAATATCACATGTTAACAGTTAAGGACGTTTCAAAATAGATAAATAGATAGAAAACAAACGAAATGGGTATAAACCAGTACAAATAAGAATAGATATGGAAATAGATAAATACATAGACAAAGGAATATATATATATATATAGAGAGAGAGAGAGAGAGAAAAATAGAGTCATCCAAAAACAGCTGTTTCGTCGTATCATGGCTTTTCAGTGTAGCCCAGACATTGCAAGACTTTTTACGCTAAGATTCGAATGCCAGATCACTTTAAACTTTAAACTACAGCACTATACTGTGTATATTTCAAAAAGGTGCTTGCTTAAAAATTTCCCAATTAATATTACGATCGATGTTCTTTTAATTTTTGTTCCCATATATATATATATATATATATTTAGATACCATTGAAGCACATGAAAGAGTTGGTGCTCGTGTGATTGCAAGAGTTAAGAGTGGATACAGTAATTTCTTGAAACTTCTGCCATTACTAACCAGCAGAGCGATACCACCGTCGATAAAAGGAAGAGTCTCTCATGCATATGTACGCAGTATGATTATGTATTGAAGTGAAACCTGGCCAGTAAAAGAAATTATACCGCTTATATTTGTTTTTTGTTTATATATATATATCAAGAAAAATCTGTCTGATTTTCGACGTTAGACCTACGTAGCATTGTATCTGACAAAATGATATTTGATTCTGCCTAGCTTTTTTCTTTTGTTGAATATAATGTTGGTACATGTTGTTAAGAAGAAAAAATTCTAATGACGAGAACAGGCTGACTTTTCTTTATATATTAGGTTATTAGTGACATTTGCTGCTGATAGCAAAAACTGCTTCTATCAGTAATTTACATTTGCTGCTGAAAAGAAAGATGGCTTCCCAAATATAACATTACACTCTCAGGCAACGCTGTGTAGAGCCGGCTAGTATCTCTCCCCCTCTCTCTATCTCTCTCTCTCTCTCATATATATATGTGTGTGTGTGTGTGTATAGTAGAAAAATGTGACTTGTTGGGGGCACTCATTGAGCTCAGATTAAATTATTTGAATCAGGAAAAAGGTAGTTTGCAAAACCAGATAATTTTTAAAGTAAAAAGACAAAATTAAAAATTAGTCTTCTCTATTCAGCTACAGCTTGAATACTATTAGTACTCTTATCTTCTCGCTGTCTCACTTTGTCGGTATAGAAAAGGAGAGGGCTAAAATGAAGCAGCAACAAAGGAAAAGTGAGAGATAAGTTGACAGAAAGAGAGTAGCAGGAATCAACACCGTCATCGTCGCCGACATCTCATCTTTCTTTCTTCATCAATATAGAAAGAGACAGGAGGACGAGAAGGAGGAGGAAAGAGGGAATTTTTTTTACCTATGACTGTTAATAAATAGAGAGTGACGGAAGCAAGAATAATGAACACCATACAAAATAAGGGCTGGGGGGTGCAAACAACATACAGAGAGGGTTAGAGTTATCGACAGAATTTAAACGCACCTGAATAAGGGCGGAACGTACATCGTCCGAAACGTTGTGAGAATAACATCCAAGATGAGAACAGTAGTCTGAATAATCCAAATAATACAAATTATCAATTCTGATCTTGAAAATTCCCAAATATAATTACTGAGAATTGTTATGACAAGAAACAGCGGAGATTTTTATACCGAAGCTTCCGGATAAACAATATTGTTTGTCTTTCCATATGGAGTAGGCATGCAGAGATCATTTGGTGATCCAAGTGGAGATAGCAGCTTTTAATTGGGCATGGCAGAATCATGTTTGGAATGATGGTGGCACCACTGAGAATGAAGATGGCGGTGATTGTCAAGATAATGATGGCAGTAGTGTTCAGAGATCACATCAATGATATTTGAAGTGGGAATCACGAAGGCCATAATGTTCTAAATTGTCATCGGTCAGCTGGTTGGTTTGTTTAAGGCATTTCAATACCTTGGGTTATAATTTGTCCAGCCAATATGTTTGTTGTAAACAGATAGTTACTGATGCTTCGCAAAACATATACATTGCAGACTTTCATATATATATATATATATATTTATAAATTCAACTACACAACCTATATATATATATATATATATATATATATATATATATATATATTCGACTACACAAACTATATATATATTCGACTACACAACCTATATATATATATATATATATATATATATATATATATATATATATATATATATATATATATATATATTCGACTACACAACCTATATATATATATATATATATATATATATATTGGACTACACAACATATATATATATATATATACATATATATATATATATATATATATATATATATATAGTCTAAAGAAGCTTTAAGTCATTTTAAACAAAACAAAAAAATAGTAAAATGCAGTTTAAATTCCCAGAGAAACTAACTAAATCCAAGATATTGCAGACTTAACATTCGTTGGAAAATTAATAAATAAATAAATAAGTAAATAAAAAAAATAAAAAGGGAGGGGGGCGGGGTTAAGTATCTAAGAGTGAAACAAAAACAGGAGACCTTAAGCGTCTAATATTAACATGGGGATAGGTTGTGTAGTCGAACTCAAGTTTTTTAAGTTCAAAGGATATTAGATATTGGGTTCTAATATAGCAATGAAAAATTAAAATTATTTCTGCCAAAAAAAAATCTCGTATCAGGCAAATGGGTTTTAAAAGAAATAACGGCCGTTTCTTCATTGGCTTTATACAATCAAAACATAGGTAGAGATTACCCATCTATAAGATTCAAACTTTGTAATCTCCAATGAAAATAAAAATTGCCTGATACGTGATTTTGCTTTGGTCGGAAAATATTTCAATTTATATATATATATATATATATATATATAAACACTAATATCGAAGGTTCGATCCTTGTCTAAGTTAGCCATGCTTATGACGGCTGTGAGCCAGAAACACGTGTCTCTTGATTACTTTTATGTACGTATAAAATGTATAAAATATATATATATTAACGAAAAACACGTCCTATAAAGTTAAGGGTGACTAATAATGCAATTTTCTTGCATTTTAATCACTTAGGAAGTGGAACAATCGAAATAGTAGTGGTAAGTAAAAACAACGGACGCTGCAATCACCAATAAAAACAATTACATAAAAATACACACACAAACATATATATATATATATATATATATATATATATATATATATATATTTATTCTGGTACAGAAAAATTAGTGCAACATTCGTACCGTCGGTTTCAAGCACAGAAGGACTTAGCCATCCGGCTCTCTTCAGCTTCTGTTGTCAGATAGCCGGATGGCTAAGTCCTTCTGTGCTTGAAACCGACGGTACGAATGTTGCAGTAATTTTTCTGTACCAAAATAAATAAATATTACGCTCTTAATTTTTAATTTTAATGCTCAATTAATCGAGCACTCTGCTGGGATTTTTCCTGCTATATCACAAAGAAGTTATATATATATAGTCTCGGAAGTTTCTCAACCATTAAAACTATATTAAAAAATTAAAAAAAACAAAAAAACTTTTAGTCCCAAGTCTTTCAGTGGAAAATCACTCATGTAAGTCAATTTATTTTTTACAGTTATTATATTAGTTAGTTTCTAACACTATTTTAAGGGATCATCAGTTGTTTACCATGAAAAACTGTTTTGGGAATTTAAAAACAAGACAGTATTTAATTTCATGGCTTCCCAGCAGAGTTGATCAGACCCCACTTCCCTTATATATATATAATCAATCTCATTATACAAAAGTCAACAAGTAACTATTTCAAATTAAAACCAATAACAAGTTTCTTTTTTCCTTTGTTCTTTCTATATAGATTGATGCATTTTTTCTGTACTTATTTCTTTCTTTAAACTTTCCAGTTTGACATATTTTCTGTGTCATTTTTGACAAAGCACCTGTCCCACATGAGTAGGCGGTTTACCTTAATACCTGTAAACTTGGTGCTACGACTGCAGCTGCCCTGCTCTGTCGGGTTGAGGTATTGTTCTGTGCACTCTTAGGAGGTCCATCCTCCCAGGCTTTACCTTCTCCCTTTGAGAAGTGATTAGTTAATTGCTAATCGCCTGAAACGTCCCTATCAGAGAATGCTGACAGGGCTGGTCAAACAATGTTTATGGGTCCAGAGTGAAGTCCCTTTCTAACCCCACCATTGGAGCTACTTTAGTAAGCGATCTACCTTGCAATACAACGAAACTGTTGAAAGCAAAATCAGGTATACTTGAACCCTATCTGCTACTAAACACAGCAACTTTTATCATAAATCAGAATTTAATTTTGGTTTGAAACGAGGCATAGACTCACCATGTCCTGGCTTTCAGAGTATAGTATTTTTTCTGCCCTCGGTTAGAGGAGGAGGGATCACTGAAGCCATTTTTATTTTGGTCTCATCCAAAGTGCCCCTTTGTACGGAGCTGGCTATCCCCTATATAAAACCCTGACCTTGTGTCTCTCTTTGCCCTGCTTGGGAGGCAAGTAAATAGTGAATTTCCATACTTGTATGTGCAATGCAGAGATAAAGGCATTTTGATACCAGTAATACAATGAGCGTGTTAGATATGTTTGGTAATTTATTCAGATCAATTGCTTGGTTAAGGGTTCTAATTAGAGAGAAATCGACAACCGATCAAAGATATGGAAATAAGAAAATCTCTCTGAATCAACCTCTTCTCTGGAAGAAGGCACAAAATCTCCAAAGTTCTTCAAATAAGAATCCACACCAGTCAGATTTTTCAATTTGTCTTCCCCCCCCCAAGCAAAAAGCCATATAACTTTTTGTTTTGTATATATTGTTGTTACACAATAATGTGTTCCAATAAAATACAGGCTTTTCTTTTTTGGGGGTCACCGATTGAACTGACCAATTACCCAAATCTCTGACTAAGCTGCATCAAATTTATAATTCTGTCGATCTTTTCAACATAGCACACCAACTGGATTTGAACTCGCCTCGCCAAGTTAATAGTTTATGTCAGTAACCATTTGGATCCCCGCATTTTTTACTTCTGTTTTCGACGACACTGATTTGTGGAAAAAAGTGTTGTTCTTTTCAGCATATCCGATTCAGCGTTCCAATTTAAAAGCTTACGACTGTTGCATGTGCTGGATTTTCAATATAAGTATATTTTGAACTTACTTTTAAAGATTCTAAAATGCAGGTGGCTAAATCACCGACTGCGTCCGTTTTTTTGTTTGATCTTAAATTTTTCGGATAAAATATCCTTTATCAGAGAAAAGAGTTGTTTCATATTACCTTTTTTTAAAAATACTAACGAATACAATTTGTGTCAACTCCAAAGTTTTGCGGATCTTTAAAGCACAACGTGGCCACAGAACTATTGACATAGCAACCAATCGCAATGTATATGGTCATCCTAACATACGACCACGCCTCTTTATCTTTCTCCTCCTCTATATTTTTCTTTTCTCCTCCTCTTTCTTCTTTTTATTCTTTTCGCCCTTCACCTCTTTCGATTACTTATTTTTCTCTTTTTTCCCCATTTTTCTTTTCTTTTTTTACCAGTTCTCTTTCTTTCGTTTTTTCTTCTTCCTTTTCTTTCTACTCTTCCTTCTACTTTTTACCACGCCCACTTTCTACTCCATTTCTTCTTTTTCTTCTTCCCTCCTACTTTCTCACCATCTCCTAATCTCATACTCATCTATTCTTCTTCTCCTTCTCATTCTTCTTCTCCCCTCTCCCTTCTCTTCTTCTCTCCTCCAACTCTTCTTCCACCTTTTCTCCTCCCTCCATCTTGTTATGCTTCCTTCCATCTCTTCGTTTCTTCTTCTTCCCTCCTCCCACTCCTCCCACTCCTCTCCTCCTTCTCCTCTCTTCTTCATTCTTCCATAACCCGACGGAAAAAAACATCATTTTTTATTATCAAATTACTTTATAAAATCGCAGTCATTCCAATAACCTGCAATTAACAAAAACACTTACAATTTCTTCTGGAAAATTCCCAGCTCCATACAGCAATTATTTCCGGATACTTCTTCAATTATCCTCAGCTGCTTTCCACAGACAACGTTGGAAATCCATTCGTTTCCTCAGAAGATTTTTTCCCGTCAATTTATGTACTTTTTATCACAGAAAAAGAAATAAAAAATACAAAATTAAAAGAAAAAAAATCATTGATTTTTAAAAAAATTATTTTTTTAAAGGTTTTCTTAAATATTTAATTCCGTTTTCCTTAAAAGTTAGTTTTATTTACTGAGATAAAACACAATTTGAAAGTGTGTCTTTGGTAACAGTCATAATTTGTAACATATTCGGTTACAGTCATAATATGTAACATATTTGGTTACAGTCATAATTTGTAACATATTTGGTTACAGTCATAATATGTAACATATTTGGTTACAGTCATAATTTGTAACATATTTGGTTACAGTCATAATTTGTAACATATTTGGTTACAGTCATAATTTGTAACATATTTGGTTACAGTCATAATATGTAACATATTTGGTTACAGTCATAATTGCTAAGATATTTGCTTACAGTGATGATTGCTAACATATTTGGTAACCGTCATAATTGCTAACATATTTGGTAACAGTCATAATTACTGACATATTTGGTAACAGTCATGATTGCTAACATATTTGGTAACAGTCATTATTGCTAACATATTTTGTAACAGTCATAATTGCTAACATATTTTGTAACAGTCATAATTAATGTTTTTCTTCTGTTATTTTTTTTATATATTCGATTATGGTTTCATTTTTTTGTTGTTTAAAAGATGAAAGGGACCTCAAATAAATACAATCCGTGGAATATTTTATTATTTAGTGTTTCTAAATTTTATTTTACGTAATTAAAAAACTTAGTTTATTTTAGTTCAGTTCTATAAAAATCAAACATCGATATTTATGGGTGGTCGATTTTTGGGGTTTAATGATTTATTTTCTAAAAGATGATTTTATATTGTTTATTAATTTGATAATAGATTATTTATATTTGGGTGTTTTTTTTTATTTTGTATTTTTGTTTGTACGTAAACTAAAACTTAGATGAACACCTGCGTTTGGAAATCTAAAAGAATGCAATCAAGGTTGTGATTTAAGTTTTAATAAATGACCTGTAAAGAAAGGATTTAAGCTTTTCTTTATATTTTTTGAATTTTTTAGTTTCAACTCGAATTATCAAAACAATCGTAGTCGTATACCTACACCTCTGACCTATACCACGTTATCATCTATCATTTCTATCCATTATCCTGCTATTCCCCATCACCCCGGGGTAATCTCTTTACTTGTTGTTAATAGAATACAATACAATGAATCGTTATAATAAATGTTGTGTTTGTGCGGCAAAAGTAAACAAATCAAAGGTTGGTACGATGGACAACAGACTCACCAAAGCAATAAAATGTATCTAACAATATTCAGAGATGTTCATATTAGCTACATACGTCACTTACATGCAGGGTGAGCCACTCCTCCCGAAGTGCCAACAACATTTTTCCTCTACAAAACAATCAAACTGAACACCATGAATCAATACTTGAACATATAAAGAACTTGAAGCATAAAGGTTTACCAAAATGACCGAAGTCGGCATTAAATAACCCGAAAAGGGTTGATATGTCGTAAAACCAAACAACCAAACAAAACCCTATGAATGAATACTTGAAGATATAAAGAACTTGAAGCATAAATAATTTACCAAAATAACAGGATTCGGCATTTAATAACCCGAAAAGGGTTGATATGCCGTAAAACAAAACAACCAAACAAAATCCTATGAATAAATGCTTGAACATATAATGAACTTGAAACATAAAAACTTTTGCCAAAATGACCAGATTCGGCATTCAATGGTCTTAAAAGGGTTGATATGCCGTAAAACTAAACAACATCACTAGAAGATCAACAGAGTGATTCGTCAAAGACATTATGCAGAATGTCCGTCTGCATTCACCATATTGTACACGAATTACCAATGTTTGGTGGCGCCATGTCAAAGATAAATTTCTGTTGCCCCAAATCGTCTACAATAAATGAATTGAATGAAAGCATTGGAAGAGAATGTTTCGAAATACCAAGTGATTTATTCGAGATATTCGCCATTCCATTCGTCTACATTATCGGCAGAGCGGGTATTGAAAACGGCAAATCGGTTTGGACAGTGAAGATAACAACTAATGATGGAACATTTATCTTCTTTAAGCTGAAGCCGCGATGCAACTAAAATCAATTCAAAGGTTTAGGTATGCTCATAAAAAAATAAGACTCGGTCCAAATTATGAACAAATTATGTTTTTGGTACCAAGCGAATTTAAGTCCAGCTCCTTTTGAGGGTTGTTGTGGCTATATTTAAGCATCATCATTAGTAATCTTTATATTTCAAAGACAAACGTAAAAGAGGTTACGGAACATATAATGTGGTGCACAACGTAATATAAAAAGAAAGAACAGCAGACATAATCCCTAAAGAAAGAATACATTAATTCCCAATAGAATCGGTAAAGAACACTTGTTGCCTACTCTGTTAAACCATTTTACACTTGTCTATTTAACTCTTACAGAACAGCATTTTTATGTTCCTAATCCGTCCAACAACACAGGACATGATAATCCTTTTGTTTAAATCTATTTTCAAATACATTTCTAAGTTATTAATCGAAGAGAAATAAATCTTACCCGGTTTTGTGAGACTTGTATCTGGTTAGCATTAGGGTCAATATTTCAGTATCTCATCGTTTTCATAATGGTTAGATAGTATTATTATATTGTTATTTATTTTTAAAAAATTCTTACAAAATGTCTGATCTGGATTCGTTCGCCAGTGATTATGTTTTCGGTCGAGTTTTTCACTATGTTTGTTCATTTGTGTACAGCCTAGCGTTCACAACGCTTGACCAATCGTCTTCAAGCTTGGTCAAAATATCTGTCACAGTCTAACTTAGAACTGATTCAATTTTGGGATATCTAGGTAAAGGTGACACGTTTGGCAATAATTTCGGTTCTATTCAGTGTAGAGACTCACTATGTGCCCCATATTGTAGCCAATGAAGTCCTGCATCTTATATGACCGTGATCTTGACGTTGAAAGTTCGGTCATGGTCTAAATTTTGAAAGTTCGGTCATGGTCTAAATTTTGACGGAATTTTAACTTACGATTTTTCCAAAATTGATGTATGGATGTGATGCTCTTTGATATCAATAGCCACAATGCAAAATTGATGTATGGATGTGATGCTCTTTGATATCAATAGCCACAATTCAAAATTGATCAGATAAATAGTTTTTGAGTTATCAACGTATCGATGGCATAACTTCAGGAATACTTCATACAATATAGAAAAGTAAGGTCCAGATAAGACTTTGGCCCATCCTTACGTTGTCAGACTGAGGTATGTAGTCTCACAACTGACTTATTTTCTTGTTTTTAGTGCAAATGACAACAACATCATATTAAAGTATAATGTCTTTCCAGTCCTATTGTCAAGTTTCATAACAATCTATCCAAAATTAAACGCATTATAAACATTTGTAAAAACGTTTATAGCCATTTTCTGGTAATTCCTGAAAGGACTGAGACTGTGGTCATAGAAAAATGTTCAACAAGATGTTAAGAATCTGAATTCCAAATCGATTTTGTTCAATGAAAAATATCTACACACAAAATTCTTTCTAATTAAGCATTTTTTTAACTACTTTTATTCATCCATAACAAGGCATATCGCCACTGAGACATGAAGGGGCTACTGTGATTAGGAGCCAGATTTGTAGAAGGCATCCTAAGTGGAGAGTTGTGCAGCAAGATGTTGATATAGTCGGGGAAACAGAAAGCAAGGAAGGGAATTCCAAAAGAAAACCGTCCGACAAAAGAAGCAGAAAGTTTTCCGGCATCTACAGTAAAGAGGTGGGATTTTGCTGCTAGTCTGGTTGATCGAGAGTATTTACGTTGAAGAGGGCACAAGTACAGTAAGTTCATCAGAGCACATATCCTGGAAGTACTTGTAAAACAAGGACAGAGATGCAACATTGCAATGATAGGGGCTGAAGCTTGGTAGACAGTGCAAGACCTGTTAGGTTCAAGATTCTTTTTAGTACCCTGGCCAAATGGGAGGGACTAATGGTTGGTGCACCAGCTCAGATGTGGCAAAGATACTCCATGCATGGGCGAATAGTGGCTTTATAGAGATATAGAATACTGGCATGTGTGAGAAGTTTTCTAGCCTGATAAAGGGATCCCACCTTCTTTGCCACAGATAATGCTTAATCTAAGGAGTTTTCTCATCGGAACTTTCACCTGAAACACCATTTTATTCTGCCTCACCACTCTCAATGCATTTACAAATTTAGTCAGTTTTTTTTTCATTTCTTCTAATTTAATCTCTCACAAAATAATTTCTATATGAATAGAATTGTGTGACCAATTCTCGTGTGTTTGTGTATGGGTGCATCTGTTTTTCTCGACTCTATGTGGCTTACACATTATTACTTTTTTTTTTTTACTATTAATCGAATATCTATTGAAGTCAAAAATTCAATAATGTAAAATTAAACATAATTTTAAAAATACGATTTAAAAATTTAATTACAAAATTAAATCCATTAGTATGCCTTTCGGTTTATTTGTAAACAAGTCAGCCAATTTAATCTTTGATTATTAGTTGAATAAAAATGAATCACTTTGTGAACCTTCGAAATTTTAAAGGAATTTGGAAACATTTAAACTGTCGAACAGAAAGTCATTTCTGTCTTTAAAATTCTTAGCAGATTTTCGTGTATTGAAAGGTTTGGAAACTATTTCCATGCAATCATTTTATAAATTCGCAAAGAATCAAACAATTAAACACCTACGCAGGATTACTAGAGTTTTAGAATTATACTGATGCTGGGGTCGCTGGAAGCGGTCTAAAATCATTAGTTTCGCTGTTGTGAGCAGGTACTTATAGAGGAGGGCACGAAAAGGCTGACTTTATCTCCTCACAAAACGAATCTGGCTGAAACGTTGCTGGACGGAGGAATGGCAGGCAGCAGATAAATCAAGGTTGCACAGATTTGTGGAGGACCCGGATAACCTACCAGGCATGGACCTCCCTCGCCAGCAGTGGATAATGCACAACCGCCTCAGGGCAGGTGTCGGCCGTTTCGCCACGACCATGAAAGGATGGGGACTCAGGGACTCGGCTGTCTGCGACTGTGGTCACTCTGAACAGACAGTAGACCACATCATCGAGTCATGCCTTAAACATCGACCACCCAACGGCGAAGCCGGCATAGCTGCGCTAGACAACAAAACATTAGCATGGCTTTTCTCAACCGAGCTGGTGATCTAACAGTGAGATGTTGTGAAGCAAACGAAAGAAGAAGAAGACTAATATCTATACCACCCGTGATCCATTGTGTTAGTATTTCTTAAAGAAGGAAAGATGAAGATAAAAAATTGCATAAAATTGATAAAAATTTTATTACATCGAAAGTTCAGATGCAAGGAGTTATACTAATCCTTAAACTATGGTTTTTCAAAGATAAAACTCTTCTCGTCAGAGGATAAAATTCGGTAATGTGGTATTTATGATAAATAAATATTACCTGTTCCATTTCACTTTGAAAATTGAAGAAGAAATACCAGAAAAGGTTGGGGATAAAGAAATAAATCGCCGAGAGGGAGAATGGTAGCAGTATTGAGTAGCCATTGCCGAAGACAAAAGGGGACGCTATGGTGCAGATAGCAAAATAGCAAAAGTTTGTAGATTTGGAGAAAAGTTTGTAGATTTGGAGAAAAGTTTGTAGATTTGGAGAAAGTTTTTTTTTAATTTTTTACAGGGTTTCAAATAAAAGGCAGAGGGTTAAAAAATATCTCACTTGGCCCGTAGGGGTTCGTGTCTCCGTTTTGTGTATAGTTCCGTAGAATTACAAGTAAACTTTCGATGCAATAAAATTTGTATCAATTTTATGTAATTTTATGCAATTTTTTATCTTCATGTTTCCTTCTTTAAATTGATTGCTCTACTCAACGTATTGAGCTTTACTTTATAACGATAGATCACTTTAACGATACTTCACTTATCGTTAATTCTATTATTATTGGTATTTCTTATACATATTATCAAATACATAATTTATTAAATTTGACATTGGTTGATTAACATGTTTTTGCAAGGATTGCAAAGTCAAAGAGTTTCACAAAGTTAAAATATATTGTGATGTCATAATAAACCCTCTCTCTCTCTTCTTTTCTGTCTCTCTTTGTTAAATATTTATATCATTCCATACCTCTTCCTTTATCTTTTTTTTAACATAATTCACCCCAAACAAGGCATGCCGCCACTGTAAACGTAAGGGGCTACTGAGAGTTAGAGTGTAGGTTTAGTGTGTCATCCTAAGTTGGGAGCAGTGCAGCAAGATGTTTGTTTACATTAGTTTTAAACCTCTGCATGTCGGTACTGTCGTGGAAACAGGGAGCAGGGAAGGAGTTCCAGAGGGCGGCAGCACGAGGAAAGAAGCTATTGAAGTAGAAAGTAGAAAGCTCTCCGGCATCTGGGGACCTCCACAGTGAATCGATGGGATTTAGCTGATTGTTGAGTTGGTCTAGTGTATTTATGTCGAGGGGTCACCAGAGCAGCCAGTTCCTCGGAGCACAATCCATTGAAATATTTGTAAAACAAGCACAAGGATGCAACATTGCGGCGATTCGCTCTTTATTTACGGTATTCGCTCTTCCTCCCATCATTTAAAATGCATTTGCAGGTGAAATGTGTGTAGTGACAAGTGTGGAGCTTTAGTTTTGTGGACGCTTGTCGGATAAAACAGGAGAAGGGACGACCCTTCTCCTGTTTTATCCGACAAGCAAATGCATGAAAAAATAAAGAAAAATGAAGGTGATATGTACAAAATACAATTTATTTAATGCGAACCCGGAAATATATATATATATATATATATATATATAAGTCTGAAAAGAGTATGAGTGTGAGTGTATGTGTGAAGAAGTTGAGAGAATGTGTCTTACATACCTTGGATGTTGTGCCTGTGTTAGGCGAAGCAAGAAAAGAAAAAGAAAAAGAGGGAGAATCTCTTTGTGTTTCGGTTTTTATAGTTTCTGATCATAGCACCTCCTAGTGTGGAGAAAAGGAACTCTGAGCGCCCTCAGGTGTATGTATGTGTGTTTTGAAAGTAGATAATGCTACATCAGATAACAAACAACAACCTCAGTATTTTAGTAGTATATAGATTAACATGAACTTTATGTGTTCAACTAAAGTTTAGCAGTTCTGCTCTGATGAAACTAAAATAAAACCTGCACATTTATCGATGAAAATACGATTTCAAACTGAAGCATGAGAAACTGACTGACAGACAAAGCCTCAAATAATAATGCAACGACATATCTAAATAGGCAAAAAAATGTTGTTCCATGAAGAGAAAAAAAGTATAAGATTGGCAGACATCATGAAAATATAGGATGAAATGATAAGGGTGGATTTGAGAGAAAGAGGGATAAATAAAGACCTGGCAGAGATAGGTTAGTTCATAAGTAAATTTTAAAAAACCGTCCACCATATGCCAGCATGTAAAACGGACGTTAAACCAAATATCTCGATGATCTCTGCTATGATACATCTAAAATAAATTTAATGATGGAGGCTCCTTTTTAAACCGAAGAGTGACAGACTGACTGACTGACCTACTTATTGCCTGCCTTACAGACAAAGCCTCTGATAATAGTGCAAGGACACATCTAAATAGGCACGAAAAAAGTATTTTGCTTTGTTTTTTCATATATGATGTCTGCCAATGTTGTCCTTTTTCCTCTTCTGAACGGACATTTTGTTTCCCGCTAACAGGGCATCTCCCGCAAAGCCGTTCATCACGGATCGATAAACGGATAAACAACTCGCCGTGCTGTGAGCAATACGGCAGAGTGGAGTGTTTGTGTATCAATAACCTATGAATAATTGTAGAAAATGGAGGGTCTGTGCGCATGAGTTTTGTTCACAGGGAACGGCTTTTTTTCTGCGTTGAAACAAATCCTGGTTACTGGCGGCGGGGGAGAGAGGAGAGGCGGGATTAGGCTGGAGTCGACGGAGGGGAGGGGGGAGGGGGAGGGGCTGTAAAATTGATGAGGTCGTTTTTGTCAGAAAACGAATATAACCGCTTTTTATGGCTCGGCCTTGTTTTCAACAATGGCTAGCATGAAATTGGTCTTTATCCTTGACGTTTCAGTGTTTAACTGTTTGCATTGATTTCCATCGGGGTTTTCGAGCTCTAATTAACAATAATACTTCAGTCAATTGTTTTATAAGTGAACCTCAAGTTATTTACCAGTTGTACATATATTTACATATATAGTCATGGAGTAGTTAGTACATGGAATGGTGGATAAGCAAGATAACAGACAAGTAAAAATAAAGAAGCGAACACATCACTGAAGCAGAATCAAGATATTTCGGTCTATTCGTACGACCTTAATCATTTAGCATAAATCGCATGAATCGGCCGAGATATCTCTGAAGGAAATGATGGTTAAAGGAATTGAGTCCTCTATGTTATCAGTATTGTAAAAAAAGGTAAACAAATAAATAAAAAATTAATTTAATATATATATATAATTCTCGAAACAGTTTTTCATGGTAAACAACTGATGATCCCTTAAAATAGTGTTAGAAACAAACTAATATAATAACTGTAAAAAATAAATTGACTTACATGAGTGATTTTCCACTGGAAGACTTGGGACTATAAGGTTTTTTTTTTTTTTTTTTTTGTTTTTTGTTTTTTTAATATAGTTTTAATGGTTGAGAAACTTCCGAGACTATATATATATATATATATATATATATATATATTCATTAAGGGTAGCAGACTTGTTGGGTCAAAGGTGTCGGACTCTCATGATCGGTCGTGACTGATGACTGGGTTTCATATCACAAAATTGATCGTTTTCTCTTTGTTTTTTTCTTCTTTTTTTTTTTCTTTCTTTAATCGATCCAGGCCTTTTGGTGTACTTCTCTTGTGTCGAATCTCTGGTCAAGGGGTCAGAAAATGGTGAAAGGGTTTAAATCCAGCATTGTATCTGTTGAAGGGTTTTGCAATGTTTGTAATAAAAGAGAAAATATAATAATTATATCTTCATTCCCGAACGTGAAAGACATTAGTTATTGTCTGGTATGTGTTACGTTTTTTTGTAATTCTTTATTCTTAAATATTTGCTTTTAATGTTAAATACATTGTGCATTTAAAATGGATAATATGATGTTTTATACATACGACATAGAAGATACTGCAAAGAAGATGGGCTCCCTCTACCGTGCTAGAAGACTTCTCACACCTGACAGTATCCTATGTCTCTACAAAGCCACCATTCTCCCATGCATTGAGTACTGTTGCCACATCTGGGCTGATGCACCTACGGCTAGTCTCTCACTTTTAGACAGGGTCCAAAAGAGAGTCTCTAATCTAATAGGTCGTTCACTATCTACCAAGCTCCAGTCCATGTCCCACGCCAACAATGTGTGTCCCTGTGCTTGTTTTACAAGTACTTCAATAGAATGTGCTCTAACGAACTTGCTTCACTGGTGCCCCTTAACGTAAATACTCCTAACCGACCAACATTACAATCAGCAAAATCCCACCCCTTCATTGTGGAAGTCTCTAGATGCCGAAAAGCTTTCTACTCTAATAGCTTCTTCCTCGAACTGCTAGAATTTGCAATTCTCTCCCTGCTCCCTGTTTCCATGACTGTACCAAGATGCAGATATTTAAATGTAATGTGAACAAACATCTCACTACACAACTCCCCACTTAGGATGTCCCTATAAATACGGCCCCTAATTCACAATAGCCCCTTATGTCTCAGTTACATTGTGTCTTGTTTGGAGTGAATTAAAGTGAAAAAGAAAATAATAGCTATATCAAATTTGACATTAATCTAAGTCTTATCATTCAGATTGAACCTGTAACAAAAAAAAAAATTCAACTCAATATATTGTATATATATATCTTCTCCACAGACAGCTGTTTCATCGTATCACGTTATAGACTCTTACTCCCTTCATTATCACCCTCGCTATAGAGTACAAGAAATTATAATGCTTATGTTTACATTCGCATTTATAGAATGAATACTCAAAAAACATCAGAAAAGGAAATTGGCAGTGGCTCAAAACACTGTGCAATAAGTTAGATTAAAGCTTAAAAAGACAGCAAATATTTATATTACGTTGGTAACTAAGTTCGTCAACTGATTTTTTTTTTATTTAAATTTAAAAGTTTAAAAAAACTAGCAACTTATTAATAAATAATTCTCCCTTGCTGTTTACAAATTCTTCCCAACGTTCAACGAGATTTCCAATACTTTGTTTGGTAGAAATCAAATAGCAAATAAAAGCAAACAATAAGATGTCGGAAATGTTCATTTTTCTTAACTTAACATTCCATTTTAATGATCTGAGAATAAACAGAAATTAAATCAACTCGAAAAAAAAAAAAGATTTCAAAATGATTCCTAAAACGAATTCTCAAAAAAAATAGATTCCAAAATTTGAAAACAATAGATTTCAAAATTAAAAAAAAAACGGTGGGAATTTAGTTGCCAACCCAATATGTCTGAATTTAGGTAAGTTTTTGTTTTCATTTGATAATTTAATTTATGGTTTTAAGTTTATGATTTAATATTTTTCTTCTAACCACAATGTCCAGTTTCTACTATTTATATTTCAAGAAGGGGCAAATTTTAAGATTTGTCGACTGATTTTCACTCATCAATTTCATCATATGATAATTGTATCTACTTTTGAATTGGTTTTCTGTTGCTCCTATGTATAATTTCTCTCTATTATTAATATTATTATTTACTGCTGTTTTGTATACAACATTAGCTGTTTAACATTTATTCATTGATGGACAATTGTTTTATTTCTATTTACATAGTTATATATGAACTGATATGGAAAGACTGAGATTACAGTACTCTCCATGCCCCTCCTGTGGATGTCTTTTGATCCTCTCAAACCTTTCACCACCATTTTCTGTGATACCAACCGAAAAGAAACATACATAGTCTGAAATGGGTTCATGTAAATGTATTAAGCACATAAGATTGATTCGTTTATGAAGAATTAAAACAATGTAACCTTTCAGTTAGAGTTTTCTTATTTCTAAATATAAATCACAAGGTGGAGCAGGCCCTAGTATGATTGCAAGAGTTAGGAATGAATGGAATATGTTCAGGGAAATTCTTACATTACTAACAAGCAGAGCATTAACACTGTCCACCAAGGGGAAAGTCTATTATTCATGTGTATGCAGTGTGATGATGTATGGAAGTGAAATCATAAGGGTTGAGGACATGCGTTGCATGGAAAGAAATAACGAGAATGATACGATGGATGTGTAATGTGAGCCTTACAGACAGGCTTACATCTGATGACCTTAGACGAAGATTAAATGTCGACAATATAAGGAGATGTTTGCAAGACAGGAGACTTCGATTGTATGGCTATGTTGAAAGAAAGGATTTGAGTTCTTGGGTTGGTAGATGTAGAACAGTTAAGGTAGCAGGTTCAGTTTACAGGATGAGGCTATGGAAAAATGGGAGGAAGTGATAAAGATGGACGAAAGAAAAAGAGATAAATAAAGACCTGGGCAGAAATAGGTTATCTTAGAATTTGATTTCTAAAATCCGTCCAACATATGCCAGCATGTACAACGGACATTAAACCGAATGTGAAGAGAACTGTGAAGAGAAATAGCAATAAATAGTCTGAAATGGGTTCGTATTAAGAACGTAAGATTGGTTTCTTTGTGAAGAGTTTAAACAATCTAACCTTTCAGTTAGAGTTCTCTTATTTCTAAATATAGATCCTCCATTTCTAAGTATTTGTTTCACTTTATTCGATGGTAATGGAATCTTTCCTCCGAGCTGACCTTTTCCTCACCCGCAGCCTATTGTCTAACCAGAAGCCGAAATGCACAGCTTGGGATTGTGTCCAAGAATCGACGGCAAGTGAAGTTAACAAAACTGGGAGCGGAGTGAACGAGTTGAAAAAATGATATTTATTTGTTTACATCTTTCGTGAATTGTACTCTGTTCACCTCTTCAGGATTGAATGCATTGAATAACACATGTGCTCTGAGTCGATGGCCTTGTGCCACACTGGGAGAATAAAAATGTGTAAACAAGAACAGGTCATGAAATACTAGAAAGGTTATAGGTGGGGCAAAAGAAAATGCTTGCGTAACATGAAAAATTTATTTTTTTTACATAAAAATACATGAAGAAAAACAAACCGTATCTTTTGCGCTCCACGGTTTTCTGTTTTATTGCTGATGTAACGTTGTACCCTGTCTTTTATTGGCCCTCAAATCGAAAGATGTTGCAGTAGAGATTAAGAAAACAAGAAAAGATTTTTTTGTTACAGCCAACTCCCCAACCCCAGGTGGGGAGAGCAAAAGTCGGAACGTCTGCTCATTTTTCTCCTTTCACCACTAACGCTCGGATCCTTGTTTTGCCCTAGTCGAAATGAATGGCTCTTAAGGCTGATTTCACTCCAGATCTAAAATGAAAAAACTTACATTCAATTTGTTGCCAAGGTTCCTGGAAAAATGGCTGTATCATTCTCCCTAACTCCTGATGCAATCATCTACCTATATAAGAGTTAGACACATCCTAAGATAGAATACTGCTGCCACATCTGGAGAGGTCCCACTCAGAACACCCTTTTCTTGCCTTGCCAGAGTACAAAATTGACTTTGCAATTATGTGGGGGAAGATCTTTTCTATTCTCTACAGCCGCTTTCTCACAGAAAAGACGTTGCTAGTCTTTCTCTACTCTATTTTTATTACCATGGAATTTGCTAGAATGAGCTCCAAGCTATGGTTTCTCCTTGCAAGACATTCACAGCAAGAATTATGCCCTGTTGGTTTTCCCGTTCTTCTCTAGATCGGTGACGTACGTCTGGAATTCCTCTATCTACATACTTGAAAATAAAACAATACAATGTTTACCATTTTAAATTTCAGTCTCCAACTTGAAATTATCAAAACACTCGCAGTCGCATTCCAAACGCTACGCCTATCCACACCCCTAACCTACATCACATTTCTATCTAGGTTATAATACTCATTCATTATGCTGCCTTTTTTGATCACCCCGGGCTAATATCGTTACACTGATACAAAAATACGCTGTAAAATAACTTATAATAAAAACTATGTTTATCTTCTTAAATCTGAATCAATTATTTCACAAATAAAGACGCTGGTATTGTACTTCCAAAGATCTAAGTTCGTTGAAAATTTTGGATGGGGGATCACAAATTCACAAATATTATTTTTTAATTATAGAAAAAAATGATAGGTGGATATGTTTTCGTTTACATCTCTGTACAGACGTCACACATCACAACTTTTTAACTTCTTTCTCCCACCACAACTTTGTATTTATATATATATATATATATATATATTGGCTCTGTTAAAGCAAAATGCATTATTGACAAAGTTCCTTCAATGAAACGAAATATAAATTGAGCCCAATATTCGTGTTAATCTATGTTCTATTTAGTCTCTATCTTTGCTTTTATATCTATTCATTCTATCAGATAGTTATCCTTTAAATATACTTTTCATATATATATATATATATATATATATATATATATATAGAGAGAGAGAGAGAGAGAGAGAGAGAGAGAGAGAGAGAGATAGAGAAAGATTGTGTAAGATAATATCTTTAACCAGTAGACTATCAGGATAAAAACAAAGCTCAATATAGTGTATAGAGCAATAATATTAATTGAATGACATAATAAAATGAGAAATTAATCAGATTTTATTAAAGTTAAAAAAACAAGGAGTTATATTGCGTCCTTAATTCATGAGTTTTCAAAGAAAATCTTCTCTTCAGAGGACACTTGCCGCAATGACATTACTGAAGGTAATAAAATTAAGCTTTGAAAATATATTAAAATATATATTAAAAAATACATAAAGGTATATAAAACATCAAATACATTGGCCAAAAACACACTTTTGCAAAAGAAGCAAAACTCAAAAAAATTAACGTGGAATTCAAGAGAAATTTGAAAAAAATATGTGTTTAAAATATAAAGCAAACAATTATGTAAAAAAATATATACATACTATTTGACATATTTAAAAGTAGTCATGTGACATGCCAGTATTTTTATGTATAAAAATGAAAGTAATAAACAAAAAAACCTTTTTTGTGTTTTTAAATCTAATGAAAACAATTATTATAAAAATATATCATTTGCTATAGTTAAAATACCCAGTCGTGACTATCAGTTTGGCACAGAATATTCTATATTTCGAAAATGGTATTTTAAATTCGTTGGACTGCATGATTAGCAACAAATACTTTTATCTAATTGGAGGCCGTGTTAGTCTAAATGTTTTTAGCAGCACATCGCTATTGAAGATCAAGTAAAATATTGGAAAGGGAACCTATAATTTATTAAAAAGTAAGGGACATTAAGTAAATAAATAAGTAAATGACGAACGAAATGAAATTAAATCTTTGGGACGCCATTTCTATTGTCCGGTTGTAACAAATGCAGTGATTTCATCAGATACGCATCTCTGCTGATTATCCAATTAAAGTAAACAGTGAATATCCGGAAAATATGTAACTGAAAGAAATATCCGGCCGGATATATTATGTAATCGATTAAATCGATTTGAATAACATTTTGTTTTTGAAGAACATAGGCGAAAAATCCACATAATTGACTGGATATTTAGAATGAAATGAAAGTAAACTGTGAATATCCGGAAAATGTGTTACTGAAAGAAATATCCGGTCGGATATAGTATGTAATCGATTAAATCGATGTGAATAGCAAAATTTCGTTTTTAAGAACACAGGGGGAAAAATGCACGTAATTGACTGAATATTTTGAATGAAATATTAATTTTGTAGATCGTAAGCATCACTTTCTATCTTCGAGAATCGAACTGACTTTATTTTATTTATAACTTGGAAATTATAGAAATTAAAAAAATGATGATTTAGGGTTCAGGATTTGGAACAAAAGTATACAGAGGTCCTCATTCATTCTCAAGAAACGCTGGGTGTGCCTCGAAGGTTAGAAACTATAAATTTACCGGGAATTATTTTCGTAAAAGTCACTGTAATACACTTCTTCTCACTCAATCAATGCGCAGTACAAACTTGGGCCCCACCCCAAAAATTGAATTTATAACATGTAAAATGTTAGAATAAAGATGTAATGTGGTGTTCTGTACTGGGGCAGGAGGACATAAGGTTTCTTGTTCAATTTCAAGCAACACTGTGGTCTTCATGCTATTGTATATAACGTTAGGAACAAATGGCAAACACTTAGCCAGAATGTTTACTCTAGGATTGACTATATTTCTGGTGCACTCACACCAAGACGAATTGAGAAGACCTCTTGACCTTTGACCTGTACCTGTCAAAAACAGCTTTTGGTCTGAAGAACATTTTTGTATTAAGCAATTTTTTGCTCCATCTCTGGGGACATGTCTTCTCCAAAAATGACAACGTTTCTTTTCCCTCTCCATCTTCTTTCCAAATGAATTTGATGCATGACTTTTGCATTCGAAGTTATTTGCATTTAAATTTCTTGGACCTATATACAACTACCAGTGACCCCAGCTTTTCAGGTTCGAATCTTACAAAGGGCAACCGATTTTTCTTTCTTTTTTCTGTTTCTGTGTGCTATTATTGACTTCCTTCTGTCTCAAGAAGCAATATATACGCTCTAAAAGGGTACCTATGCAATGAGAAGTTTATGCTGAAGCAATAGTTGGGCAATCTCTAACCGCATTTCTCTTGACTTGACAATGCTTAATTTCGAGGTACTATTATTGGTCTCCATCTATTTCGAAAGACAATGGATATGCTGTGTAAGGGTGCTTCAAAGATGAAGAGTTTATAGTGGAGTAAGACTTTTTTTCTGATAGTTGAGCTCATAATAGGCTGCGCACTTCTTCTGATCTTTACCCTGAATTATATTAGAATATTTGATATTTTATTTCTACTTTTTGTAGTGATCACGTGTTTGGGTTTTTTTTTCCAAACAGGAGGTCGCCATTTTGTATGCTGTGTTATTGTGAATAAAACATAGTGGTCGGAAGATATGTGAAAACGAGGCTAATAATTAAGAAAGTTTAAAAATATAATAAAGACCAAGAAATGAATATAGCATTTATTATGCTAATACAATACTTAAAAGACCTTCTCTACGGCGAGCTTGCCTCAGGCTCAAGAAAAAGGGGTTGTCCCCATCTCCGCTTCAAGGATGTCTGCAAGCGAGATACAAAGGCTTGCTCAATTGACATTAATACATGGGAAGCCTCTGCAGCTAATAGACCTGCCTGGAGGAAACAGATACGCCAGGGAATGATCATCAGTGAGAAGACCCTCCACGATGAAAACGCTGCAAAGAGAGCTAGGAGAAGAGCGAGCATACAGGCAGACCAACAAGCTGAGGTGACACATTACACAACAGCTTTCGTATGGCAAGGCTGTAGTAGACCATGCAAATCAAGAATTGGTCTCTATAGTCACACAAGAAGATGCACACGAGCAACATCCCAATACGGCGCTAATCCATAGTCGTTGCGACTGACGGATGCCAACATACAACAACAACAATACTTAAATATTGGACGTAATATGCTTTCAAAGATCAGTGTAGATAAGACTTTTGGTACTGGTACTGTTTTTGAACCAGTCAAAACCAACTTTTTGTTCAGCATCTTCCAGACGTTCATGTAAACAGCTGGAAGATGCCGAAGCACTTAGCCAATCATAAGGCTTGAGAAGCAGACGACAACTTTACCTGAACTAAAAAAATTCTTGCTAAGAAAAAAATTCTGATAAAAAAAAAATTCTGATAAAAAAAATTTTATAAAAAAAAAAATTCTTGCTAAAAAAGAATTCTTGCTAAAAAAAATTTATTAAAAAAAATTCTTGCTAAAAAAAAAATTTTTATAAAAATAATTCTTACTAAAAAGAATTTTTGCTAAAAATAGAATTTTTGCTAAAAAAAAAATTCTTGTTAAAAAAAAGCTTGTACAGTTTTTGAACTGGACACACACCAAACTGTTTTTTTTACCCTAACCTCTAATCTATTTGGTGTTTGTCCAGTTCAAAAGCTGTACCAGTAGAATTTTTTTTTAATCGTTGTTTCATTGATTATATTTTTATAATATTTAGTTTATTCATGAAAAAATGCAATTTATTGACAAAATAAAAAATGTTAACTTTCCTATGAAAGAAAAAGCATATTTTATTGATTTTCTTTCTCAAAAAATAAATAGTCATAAAAATAAACATACGATGAGTTTTTCTTTCATTATTTTATTCTGTTTAAAATCCGGCTCATTTTAATTTTGACGCCGGTTCGTTTTTATTCGGCTTTACGTACTTCTACATTGGCAAAAGTCGGTTTTGTCTGGTTCAAAGGTTGTAGCAGTACCAGATTTTCCAGGTACAACAGTATTTTGTATCCGCCCTGGGACGGGTATACCAGCTTTATAAAATATCAGAAGCGGCAGAATTGGCAACAACAGCTTTCGCATTAACATGCAGGTTTCCTTTCTTCGTTTGACAGTTGCACCCAAAGGTGCAGTCACTGAAATGAAGTTCTTTTTTTATTTTCTATGCCACTCCGATCTGAAACTATATTTCGGTTTGATCTGCCATTGGCGCAATGTTTGCAAAGATTCTTGAAGACTTGACAATCCAAGAATAGTCGTAGAACAGTCCTTATTTTTATTCCAAGTTCTTCTCTTTCTTCTTTATTTTCTTATTCTTCGAATTTGTATTTTTATTTTTCTCTCTACCTTTCTTCTGCTGTCACTCCTTCTGTTCCCTAAAGATTTTCTCCTATTTCTCCTCATTCTTCAAACCCCAAAAACGTGACAAGACTAGAAAACAAATTAGTCTGATTGTGTAAAATATCGGACATTGTGGAATTGGGGCAAATTCTTCATGGTTGCCCCAAGGATCTGAATTACAAATACTTTGCCAGGTGCGTTTTTTTGTTGTTTTTTTTTATTGGCGACTTTTAATAAAACGCAATTGTCTTTGGCAACTCTCCCAAAAGCTCTTTCATTTCTCCCTTCTTTTCTTCATTTTTCTTTTTATACCGTTCGCTTTTTTATCTTTATATTTCATTCATTTTTTTTTTAAATTCATTTTTTATTTCATTTTAATCATTTTTATTTTATTTCATTCATTTTTTATTTTATTTCATTGATTTTTTAGTTTATTTCATTCATTTTTCTTCTTTTTTAGTCTTTTATCATTTTCTTTCCATTCTTTTCTTTCTCTTTCATTCAATTTCGGTTGTTTTTACTTTTTAAGTTTTTATCAGCTTTTCTTTTTTTTTGTGTTTTATTTGAACTACTATTCTCATCCTGGTTGTTATTTTC
Source organism: Sepiola atlantica (assembly GCA_963556195.1). Classification (NCBI taxonomy): domain Eukaryota; kingdom Metazoa; phylum Mollusca; class Cephalopoda; order Sepiida; family Sepiolidae; genus Sepiola; species Sepiola atlantica. The sequence goes on from OY744522.1 coordinate 191,655,911, forward strand.
CCAACGTTTCAGCCGATGTAACCTCCGACGTTCTTCACGTGCATCTTTTTCGAACTTGGGAATCGTATGTCGAACTCAATAACATTTACAGAATTTCGAACTAAACCATTTATTTAATCTATGGGGTAGATTGTTCTCGTTCCGTCAGTCAGAAGTTCTAATTATTATATCATTCTTAGTTATTATCGCCTGTACTAAGGATTGGACATTCAATCTCCAGAAGACTGTCAGTTAGAACTGATTGTTAATCAACTCCTTTATCCGTTGTGCTACATGTCTGTGGGAAATTGTAGTATCACGAAAGTCGGAGGTTACATCGGCCAAAACGTAAAAATAACAACCAAGATGAGAATAGTAGTCCAAATAATACAAATTATCAATCCTTATCTAAAAAATTCCGAAGCAAAATATTTTATTTTTTTCCTTATCTTTCTTTTCTTATTTATTTTCTTGTATACATTTTTATTTTCATTCTCTTTCGTTTAATTCATTTTTCTTTCTCTTTCATTTCATTTTCATCCACTTTTTTATTTTAATTTTCTTTTTACTTTTTATCTTCTCTTTCTTACATTAATTTTTGTTTTTTTCCCGTTTTCGTTCATTGATTTTTTATTAATTTTTCTTTCTCCTTCTTTTTTTCTTTCTCTTTCATCTCATTTTCATCCACTTTTTTATTTTAATTTTCTTTTCTTTTTACTGTTTATTTTCTTTTTTTACATTCATTTTTGTTTCTTTCCCGTTTTCGTTCATTGATTTTTTATTAATTTTTCTTCCTCTTTCATTTTTCTTTCTCTTTCATTTCATTTTCATTCACTTTTTTATTTTAATTTTATTTTATTTTTACTGTTTATTTTCTCTTTCTTCCATTCATTTTTTGTTTCTTTCCCGTTTTCGTTCATTGATTTTTTATTAATTTTTCTTTCCTCTTCATTTTTCTTTCTCTTTCATTTTCATCCACTTTTTTATTTTCATTTTCTTTTTTTTCTTTTTACTGTTTATTTTCTTTTTTTACATTCATTTTTGTTTCTTTCCCGTTTTCGTTCATTGATTTTTTATTAATTTTTCTTCCTCTTTCATTTTTCTATCTCTTTCATTCGTGTTTCTTTTTCCTTTTTCTTTAATTTTCTTCTTTTTTCAATTCTTTCTTCAATTCATATTCATTTATTCTTCTTTTTTTCGTCCTTTCTTTTCTTTTCCCATTCCAGATTGAGAGTTGTCGGGTCTGTAAGAATCGCCATTTTGTATACATTTTAAACCCTAGCTGACATGTACAAACCTTCAGTGCATCCACACACACACGCACACAAATATTTTCTAAAATGCCTCTGTAGCAGTACTGTCTTCTTGGAACAAATACAGTAAACAATGGCGAATATGTTGCTTTTTAAAAGTTATTAACCTCCATGAACTCTTAAATGTGCTAGAAACAGCACACTCTCGGATTGAAGAGTTTGAAGAATTTGTTATAAAACTAATTTTGTTAAGTAATGATATTTTAATCTCATTTCATAAAATTATTGGATGTCTTGGCTAAGATCATTAATAAGTTATTCCCCTTGAACCGTATTCAAGTTATCTCCCTGGAAACATTACTGATCAACGAGAGAATGGAAGTACAAAAAGACTCATTCAATGGATGTGCAAAAATCAAAACGAGGCTTTTCCTCTTTCTGGTCGTGGGCTTCAAACTATTTTGCATTTTATTTTAATATAAGTAAAAAAAAATGCTTTCCTTGCCTCTAACGCTGTTTCGTCAGATCGTGCTTCTGGTTGCAGTTAGTTAGCTATCTAAGAGTCTCGTCTATCTGAGCATGGTCATTTTTCTACTGATTGCAGCTGTCCCAGATAATATCAATGTAAGTCGTATTTACTTTACATAGCCAATGCATCTCTCTATAATTTGTTTGCCTTGGCAATTCATGTAGATTTCGATTGTATTTAGGGATTACGAACGTACACTCTTTTGTTAACTACGTTTTTGATTTTCACCCACTTTAATGTATCAAATAAATGTATATAGATGTAAGGATTGATACAATGAGATATTTTTCGATTATGAGCTAAAAAGCAAAACTCAGCTTACACCATTAATAACAAACAAAATTCATTGGTGCTCTATCTATTTTAGTTATCAGAGAAACATTTATATTTTCAAACTACGTAGTCCTTTCTCAAAATTACTTGACTATCATAATAATAGGTAACAATTCTTTTATTTATAACCATTTAGCCATTTCATGCATGAATTTTTTAGAGAAATTCTACTATCTGATAACTTGTTCTTGAACCATGTGCCTTCAAGTTGAGCTGACTTCGTAAATGAGTAATAATGGGGGTAAAACGTATTTCTCGATGTCACTAACTCTCACAAAAAATAATATAATTGGTCAAACCAAATTTATGATAATTTACGGAAACTTTTCTATTTGTTGTTGCGTAACAACAGTATGCATGAAAGGGTTAAAATTCTTTATAGTAAAAATATGGGCAAGTCTTATTCTTTCCAACAATAGGATAATTAAAGATACATTCTTTTAAATTTATTTTAGTATTTAAATATAAATATATTCTATGAAAAATGCCAGTATACTGAAATCATATGCCCTTAATAGGGTTAAGATGAAAATTCATATACACTAAATGTACAAAAGCAAGAAAATTCCCAAATTTTTACACTTTTATTGTCATTAAGGGTATGCGAGCACAACAGGGCTATGTATTTTACTGGTAGGAATTTTTCTTCAGCGCACCTCACACACTTCATCCACTCATGCATAGATATTTATACTAGAAAACTAAGGTATATGGTAAACTGAAATTAAAATGCCATCAACTAGACCCTAGAACCTCTATCTCTGCCAAAAATCAGCTGAATCCATCAAATAGTTGATGAGATACAGGGTGGCACATACGTACGTACGTATACACAGATAACATGATTTCATGATTGAACTTTCTGGATCTCTGGGTTGCCTTGACTAATGATGCTAAAATTCTACACACTTATAGAACCTATCAAATAAAAAATTTATGCAAAGTTTTAACTAATTTGGTTTATTGTTTTTTTAGTTATGATTGATCAAAGAAATGAGATTTCCAGCATAGGCCATTCTTGAAGTCTATTAAGGGATAGAGCGCTCTCGCGCCTCCCTTGATTTCACAAATTGTATCAGCAATATATTAATTTGATCGTAAAATACATCTTGTATGTGCTACTTGATCGGTCACTGTATGTTTTGGATTTTAAATCATCAGAACTATTTCACCAGCAACCAAATCATTTCTCAAAACAGTATACATGAAAGGGTTAACCTGTTTTTCCTGTTATGATACAAGCTACATTAATTACTATTAGCTGTGCAATGTCTTTTTTTATATATAATGTTATATAATGTCATACCATTCCATTTAACCTTTTAATAGTTTTACGTGTTTCGCATCCTAAATTCTCTTTTCTAAATAAAAAAAATCTTCTGTAAATTATTCCGTTTCTAAATCTAAATTTGATTCCGAATACCAGATTTTCTACAAGTTTTTCATAAATATGCTTTCTTTTTTTTTACTCCACCAAAGGGACCATATAAAATGCCAACGATTTTTCTTTGAACAATTCTTAAGAACATCACAGTCGAGTTTTCCTCCTAATACCGACTGCTTATAAAATATTTATGAACATATGCTTCAGTAAATAAACAAAACGCGTTTCTAAATCGTCCATAAGTCGGCATACTTCATAGAACTACATTTCCTCCATCGCCCATATCATATTTACGCCTCTACCAAAAAGAAGGAAATGTATAATATGTCGGACATTTGTTTCATTTTTAGTTTTTCTATATTTGTTATGGTGGACTTACCAGTATCAATGTTTTTTTCTGATTTCATACAAACTTTAACTAAGCTGGAATTACTAGTCTATTTTTTAATGTTCTTTCTGTTGTGAAGTGGTTTGTGTAAGTGGTAAGACGCACATATGAAGAAATAAATGGATGAAAACGATTCTATGTAAATAAACAAAAATAAATAATTTATCAAACAACAAGCATGAAGACGCGACGTTGCTCGGGATTAAATGGGGATAATATGCTTATAACAAATCATTGAATCAGTGTCTTATACATATGGTTTAAATTTCATTAAAATAGGATATATGTATTTGAAGTTTTAAAAGGGGTTCTGTTCCCATGGGTCAATTAGAGGTGGGAGCATGTAGATATTTAGGAAATACAGGGTAACGCAAAGATTCAAGACAACTTGCATTGTCTTCGCCGGATAATTTTATACATATGATATAAATTTCATTAAAATAGGATATATTTAGAAGTTTTAAAGGAGGTTATATATATATATATATATATATATATATATATATATATATATATATATAAGTTAATCCAACAGAAGATATAAGAGGCAACTAATATCTTTTAATTAGTGAAACATATTTTATCACCTGCAGTGATGTCACTGCGGTAATGGTCATCTGAGGAGAAGAATTATCTTTGAAAACTCATGAGTTAAGTACTTTGAGATACTTTGCCTGAACTTTGAATTCTAATAAAATTTGATTTGCACCTTATTTTATTATTTCATTATATATATATATATATATATATATATATATATATATATATATATATATATATGTATATATATATATATATATATATATATATGTAAATATTGTTAAAAATAACAGATACCTTTTTTATTTTTTCAATTTTTCTGATGGTCTTTTTTGTAGTAAAATTTTTAAAAATTAATAAATGTCCCATAGGTTTCACGAACGTTTTCGATTCTTCGTCGAATCATCAAAACAAATAAATAAAAACAAAAGCTGAAGAAAGAAGATATTTTTTTTTTAAAGACGGCGGAGAAACGCGCAGAAAACGTTTTTCACATTGTTCCAGGAAAGATGATGACGGTTTAAATTCAGCGACATTAGAGTGGCATCACAGAATAAAATCTCATTACGTTAAGTATTTTAAAATGTTGCCACTGGTTTCATACATGATGTTATTAATTTTAAGTTGTGTTTTTATGTAGATAGCTTTCAGTATTTTTTTTATTTTAATACAAAAAAGACCATAAAAATAAAAAGGTATAATTAAACAGATGAATTGCTATTTTTAACAATGTTTGCATCAATGAAAAAATGCTGCCTAAATACACACACAATATATATATATATATATATATATATATATATATATATATATATATATATATATATATATATATAAGTAGTTATAAATAACAAAATAACTCAGAGTGTAAAGGTCTTAAAATAGTACGGTTTATTCCAACGTATATATCTTGTACAATTTACAAGATATATACGTTGGAATAAACCGTAAATAGTAACTACAGGTAATCTAATAGGATTTAACAGAATACAATCGAATCCCCCATACTACTGTTTGTAGTCGTATTTATTGTCCAGACTAGTTCACTTATTTTGTGACTGAGGGGAGTGTCCAGTATCCCATTACAACAATATATATATATATATATATATATATATATATATATATATATATATACGATCAAATATAAACCAAAGTAAAACTTTTAGTAGATTGAACCTATTGTGAAGAGGATTAGCTCAATATACGAGATAGAGCAATTGTAGAGATAGAAGAAAAAGAGTGATAAATATGCGACGATTGTCCAAATTTATTTCAAATTTCAATTGTTCAATGCAAGGTGTATTCAGTAATAAACTAGTGTTTATTATTCTTTCCTTAAGCCAAGGCTTTTCAAAGATCGAGATCTTATCATCAGAGGAGAAATACAGATAGATAAGTTGGCTTTCGAAAAAACCAAAGTTCAAATGTTTGAAAAATATGAAAATTATTATTAAAAAAATTATTATTAAAAAAAACGCAGTGAATGAAAAGAAAAGTTCCGTAAAAAAGATATGCGGTTTGTCCGGGTGGTAAATTTTCGTTGAAAGGGAGTCCGATGAATTGTAGAACGTGAAAATTTGGACAATCGTCGCATATTTATCACTCTTTTTTCTTCTATCTCTCTCTCTCTCTCTCTATATATATATATATATATATATATATATATATATATATATATATATATATATATATATATATATATATATATATATATATGTGTATATATATATATTGGAACCTGAGTTGAAATGGTTTCATGGTGGATATAATTTTGATCAATAAATTGAGAGAGACATAGATAGAAAGGGTGTGTGTAAGATGGAGGAGGAGGAGGAGGAGGAGGGACTAATAGGTGGGTGGAGGAACCAAGAGTTGGGAGAATTCAAAGACAGGGTGAGACCCTTCTCATTAGATTTACAATGAAAGGGTCAACAGAGAAATCGAATAAACAACATAGAAGAGACATTTCCCAAGCGATTGGTTCTCGGAAAAGAAGAGCAAGAAAGAGTCGTCTAAAGAGGCGTCCATTCAAACGAAAATGCTATTTCGAACTAAAACGTGATAGATCGATCTACGGACAGTCCTTGATGGAGATTCTCGGATGCAACTTAAATAAGATGCGTCCATTCAATCTGTGTATTTAGAGACGAAAACTGACAAAAAATGCTATTTCAAATTTAAGCATGACAGACTGACGAAAATGCTATTTAAAATTTAAGCATGACAGACTAACGAAAATGCTATTTCAAATTTAAGCATGACAGACTGACGAAAATGCTATTTCAAATTTAAGCATGACAGACTGACGAAAATGCTATTTAAAATTTAAGCATGACAGACTGACGAAAATGCTATTTAAAATTTAAGCATGACAGACTGACGAAAATGCTATTTCAAATTTAAGCATGACTGACTGACGAAAATACTATTTAAAATTTAAGCATGACAGACTGACGAAAATGCTATTTCAAATTTAAGCATGACAGACTGACGAAAATGCTATTTCAAATTTAAGCATGACAGACTGACGAAAATGCTATTTCAAATTTAAGCATGACAGACTAACAGATATCTTCTCATAGAGATGTTTGGGAGCATCTAAATGTATATATTGAATCTGCGCAATGCGAATAAAATTCTATTTTAAACTGAATCTTGACAGACCAACAAACGGACAAATCCACCTGTAACTATGCTTGGAAGTGTTTAAAAATAAAATGCATCCACTGAATTTGTACATTAACAATGAAAATGCTATTTCAACCAGAAGTGTGGCGGACCAAAAAAAATGCTATTTCAAACTGAAGTGTGACGGACCAACTTACGGACCGACGGACAAAGCCTCTCATCTATATGTGAGGACGGATCTCCAAAAAAAATAACTGAAAGAGGGAAATCGAATTGTCTCTGGCAAATTTCATTATGTCGAGCTATAAATCTCAGGCGAGTTTCAAAGAGTCAGGAGGGAACGGGTATGGACAGACAATTTTCCAAATGAGGAATTGCAGGATCACTGACCAAATTGGAATGTTATAGGAATTCTTTCGAATCGAGAGATGAACAGATAAGAATGGATGTTCTGTATGTGGGAGGAGGGCGTCTTTGAAGTGGGGCGAGGGCGTTTTGGACTGGAGCATATTCAGACTAGAGAGTGTTCCGATCGGGGAAAGAGAGTGCCATATATGTCTTTCTATCTACGAAAACTAAGTGGATTCGGTTATCTAATATATTACTTTGTCTCCGTGCATAATTGATGACGTCACAAAAGGATGGCATTATCCACTAAAATGAGTTGAGGACACTAAGGAAAAAAATCTTTTGACATCATACATGATGAAATAAGAAAAGCATGACGTTATCCATTTAAAACAGAAAATAGACGAACCATGACTCGAAGTTGTCTATGTAGATATATATATATATATATATATATATATATATATATATATATATATATATATATATATATATATGTATATATATATATATATATACATATAATTATTTTTATTTACACAGACATGTACAAAATCTGCGACACTGGCATGTCGATGTTATCGATCAACAGCTATTACAAACTGAGATCTCATCAAGCAGAGTCCGATCTTAACCATAGATCATATTTGGGAAGAATGAAATGGAGAAAGAAAGAAAAAGAAAAGAAATTTAAATTTCAACATTTAGGGAGTCACGTGGTTGGGACCGTTAAGAATCAAAATATTAAAGTCCAAAACCAAAATACAAAAAGAAAAAATAATTAAAAAAATATTAATTTAAAATATAAAATAAAGTAGAAAAGAAAGGTAGAATTAAAAAGGATAGATAGATAGATAGATAGATAGATAGATAGATAGATAGATAGTGAGCTATTGTTATGTAAGCCAAGAGAGGTCATTTATGATAAGATCAGCTATGGGCTCATCGAGATTGTGGGAAACATTACAATAACCGTGGAAGGTGTGGAGGCAAACATTGGTGGCGGTCAGAGTAAATTTAAACCACGAAGGAGGAGGAAGGGACATGAGACATGTTTATTGAACCAAGGCTAAATTTTTTTTTAATTTGAGGAGGGGGGGTTATAAAATTATGCAAAGGTCTCTGCAAACACGCTTGAGTGAATAAGAGTATTGCAATGGGTATTTTAGTAGTGTATGATGCACGTGGTTATTTTCTTACTATAGTTAAAAGTATGGGGGAAAAACAGTCTACTTATATATATATATATATATATATATATATAGATTGAAGTTAAGTATGTGCATATATGTATATACACATACCTAAATTCTTCTCTCTATATACATAAAGTAGACTGGTTTTTCCCCTGTACCTTTAACTATAGCAAAAAAAAATAACCACATGAATCCTACACTACTAAAATACCCATTACAATACCTTTATTCACGCAAGCGTGCTTGCAGAAACTTTCGCATAATTTTATCACCCCCCCCCCCCCCCCATAAAATTTAAAAATGATTTCTACTTTTTATTTCTTGGCACATACGAAATAACCAATTGCTTCTTCACCATTAGGGGACTCAGTGGTTATTTGGTTCACGGGGTTAACTTACGCTTCCAAATTTTTTAACATTACCTATAAACATAATACAATGATAATCATAGTCATATTATTTTTAAAGAAAAATACATGTTCCATTCTTCAACTTTAAACAAAAAATTCTTAAAATAAAATTTTTTTTACGGTAACTCAAGGTTTTCTTTCTTTTTATTTTATTCGCAAAAGAAAGTGGATGTTCACACAAGAAAACCTGTTTTCATTTTTTTATGTATATATCAGAAAAAGATTTCCACATTTTTATTTAATAGCCAATACGAATAATCATTTGCTTACTAAATATTATTAGGGAACACAGTAGTTGTTTGGGTCATGGGGTTAATTTGTGTCACCAACTCATTTTTCACAGTGTGGTGCCGCCGTTATGGATGGCATCAAACAATGCACTAATTAGATTGACTTCTCATTGAAAAGTCAAACTCACTGACATGGGAAAGCTTTACGCATAGTCTTGGATCATATTGACTTTTTTTTGGGGGGGGGGGCAGCGGTTTTTCTTTTTATGAATAACCAACTACTTAAAATCACAGGGGGGGGGGGGGAGAACCCCAAACAAAGAGAAATCTATTTGGCTTGATTAAAAACATGCATCAATCTTATTTCAATCACCTAAATTACATACAGGGTTTTTTTCAACGTTTTTGTTTTACAAATTAATACTCTAATAATTATATATCTTTCCCGGGCAACGCCGGGGCACGGGTACGGCTTGTTTATTATAAACCAGCTTCCAAGGGGAAGAAGCTTCCAGAAATACAAGAAAAATGCTCTAACGAGAGGGCAAATAAGTGTTTCCCTTTTAATCTCATGAAACGTGGGCCCCAACAAAGAAAGAGGTTAACCATATTATATTACATGAATTAATTAAATTTCACCAAAAAAATCTCAAAAATGATTTCTACATTTTTGTTTATGGACAATACGAAATAATCATTTTCTTACTGCATATTATTAGGGAACTCAGTAGTTGTTTGGGTCACGGGGTTTATTTGGATCATCAACTCATTTACACAGCGTCGTGCCGTCGTTATTGATGGTATCAAAAAGTGCACCAATTTCATTAAACAGTCAAGTTGCGTTTATCTTTATTGATGTTCAACTGGTTTTAATAAAGTTTTGCGCATTAAAAGATATGTTGCATCGGGAGCATTTTAAAAGTTTGTTCATCTTTTGAAACTGTCTAAAAAAAATTTAACAAAATATCATCATTGACGACATAGGAATACGGAATGTTAGTAAATATATACATGTCTGATTTCTTGAGATCGATACAGGGAAGGCTGATCAGAATTGACATGTCGAGAAATCAAACTTATGTCAGACTTACAATAAGCTGAATAAATCTTTTGTGTGAGTGTCAGAACAATGTCTTCAGTGCTTTCTTGGCAGAGGGGTGGGTTCATTCTATGACTCTCAAGGAAGAAAAGAAAAACTCGTTTATTTTGTAGTCAAACGCAGTTCATACCAGTGATCAACGTTAGTACTCTCATAGTGTTCACCATCTTTCGGATGATACGCATTCCGTCCCATTAATCCTTATACTCGAGTGGCTCTTTGCCTTGATAAATAGTGACATAATAGTCAAGAAAAACAACAACAAAATACTACTTATCTGTTCCACTTACACGGACATGAAGGAAGTAAATAGACACCCTTATTATCAGTAATAATGAAGACTCCCGTCAGAGAGTCCTGATGAACGTAAGCAATATAATATTGATTATTTTCCCTCGCTGATGAATTGGACAATCACTCGGTTAACAGTGGAAAGTGGAATCCCGAGGTTTGCAAAAAAAGTTGACGCCTATTAAGTCCAACTTCAGATTAACCTGTAATAAAGCTCCTCTGAAACTCTGAGAATTATAATGCTTCTTTGGTCGGTGCATTAATTGAATGGTGATATATGACAGATATATTGATATCTGAAACACAAAAAATGTCAATTAGTATAAAATATCGATGTTTCACACTTTTACTGCTTCTTTGTATGGCTCCGAGTGCTTGCCATCGACAAAGGAAGTAAAAAGTTTAAACATGTATGCATTATTTTTGTGGAGTGTCTATTTACACCTCGCTTTGTTCCAAAATGAATTAGTTTAGTTGTGAATACATTATTTTATTAGTAAAATAGAAATACATAAACAACCTTAAATAACCCTAACCCTTACCCTAACCCTAACCCTAACCTAACTTTATATAAATGCTAGCAAGAAGACCCGACGTTGCTCGGGATTGAATGAGGATCACTACTATGTACTTTTTCATGATATTACTTTCTTTGGTTTTACTGGTCTCTATCCTCCCGTTTCGTCCCCTGATTGTCGAAATAAGCTGAAATATTGGAAAACTCTCTGAATTAGGGTCTTATACAGATGGTTTGAATTTCATAAAAATCGAATATACGTATTTGAGATTTTACGGTGGTTTCTCACTTAGACGTGGGGGCCATATATATTCGACACATAGAAAGTAACGTACAGATTCTGGACCACTTATGTTTTATACATATGATATAAATGGTATCAAAATGTAATATATTTGAAGTTTTAAATGGGGTTCGGCCCCTATGGCTCCATTAGGTTAAGAGGACATTTAGAGATTCGGGACAACTTCCATTGTCTTCCCCATAAGATTTTGTACAAATGATTTAAATTTCATAAAAATAAGATATATTTGACGTTTGAAGAGCGTAATGCCTACATCTTAGGGGTGCACTTATATATTCGGGAACACTTCCATTGTCTTTCCCGGTAAATGTTACATAAGAATACTTTTTCAGATTTTATGTAGATCCTATAACATTTCTTTCTATAAGTAACACGCAAAAATCCCACACATATACACACAGACATCGAGTTATATATATATATATATATATATATATATACTAGCAGGGCTACCCGGCGTTGCCTGGGGCGATAAAAAACATACAAACAGACATTCACCCTCTTTTTGATGAGCATAATAATCAGAAGAGAAAAAAAATGTTTAAATAAAAAAAAAAATTTGGAAGAAAAAAAACACAAAAAAACAAGTGTCATGCGCCGGGTCATATACTGCACAATTACCAGTCTCCGGGTCATATACTGCACAAGTACCATGCCCGGTTCATATACTGCACAAGTGCCATGCCCCGGTTCATATACTGCACAAGTGCCATTCCCCAGGTCATATAGTGCACAAGTGCCATGCCCCGGGTCATATAGTGCACAAGTGCCATGCCCCGGGTCATATAGTGCACAAGTGCCATGCCCCTGGATATATAGTGCAAAAGTGCCATGCCCCTGGTTATATAGTGCAAAAGTGTCATGCCCCGGGTCATATACTGCACAAATACCATGTCTCGGGTCATATACTGCACAAGTACTATGTTTCGAGTCATGTACTGCACAAGTACCATGCCTGGGTCATATATAGGCCCCATGAACCCCTAAGGGGTGGGTTTATAGATTTGAGAATACTCTCATCATCTTACTCTGTGAATTTTACATAAGAATACACTTTTATATGTTATGTATATTCTCTAACCTTGTTTTAAAAACCTAAATTGTGTTTTAAAACGTGAGTTATCGTTCTTCCTTAGCTATCCTCTAACAAATAAATTTCATTAAAAACCAAAATTGAGAAGGAGGTAAGGAAAAGAGAGATAGAAGGAGAGAAGGAACGAGAGAGAGAGAGAATGAAACGAAACGAGAAGGAAACGAAACGAGAGAGAGAGAGAGAGGAGGAGGAAACGAAACGAGAGACAGAGAATGAGGAAACGAAAGAGGGGGACCGAACAGAAAGTGGGAGACCGAAGAGAAAGAGGGGGACCGAATAGAAAGAGGGGGACCGAACCCAAAGAGGGGGACCGAACCGAAAGAGGGGACCGAACCATAAATTGTTTTATGAACTTGAGGTATTATTTGCAGGACAACACTGAATACTTTTCTTATATAAGATATTATAAAATGTACATGTATTTGTGTACGTACAGAGTGGCGGGCAGTGGCATCTAGTGGCGGACCTTGGCGTAGTTTCTTACCCCCCCCCCCATTTAAATAGAATTGACGCTAAGAAACATTAAATAAAATTAAAAGTTATTTCAAATTATTACGTAATTAAATTACAATATGACTCAGCAATTTCAAATTAGTATAAAATATAATGAAAAATAACTGAAAAGGACCCGCCCCCTGATGAAATCGGCCCCATGGACCCCTAAGGGGTGGGTTTATAGATTCGGGAATACGCCCATCAACTTACTCTGTGAATTTTATATAAGAATACTCTTTTATATTGTATCTATATTCTCTAACATTTTGTCTATAAGACACAAACACACAAACATACAGACATTCAGTTTTATATATATATATATATATATATATATATATAGTATTTAAGTGAAATTGTATTAACCCCATTATTAATACCATCAAAAGGAGGAGGAAGAAAAGAAGAAAAAAAACTATAAGACAGTCTCGACTGACAAAGTTGTTCTACAACGAAAGCTTGCAAAAAAAATTAAATAGATGAATTTTTCATTTAAATTGCACGATTGTTGATTTTCCAAATATTTCACATACATTCTCATGCGTGCTTCAAAGATGTTTTCAATTTCCTTATATATATATATATATATATATATATATATATTAAGGATGATTGGTGATGTATGAAGCATAAAAACGATGTTGTTTTTGTAATTCTTATATTTTATTCTGATATTTCGAGCAGTCCTTCGCTCTTTGTCAAAAAACGATACGAAATGAAGAAAATAGAGAAAATTGAAACCGTTGAAAAAACTGGAATTTTCAACTGTATGCAGCGTTCATTTTTTGTTTTAACGTGCAAGTTAGTTCACACAAATGGCTGACATGAAAATCGTGTTATGTGAAAAGATTCTGTATTCATTCCATCTGAAATTTCTGTATATTATGTACCATTTTCATACATGCAAAGCCAACAGAGAAAATATGTTTTCACATCGAAGATAGCATTACAAAGGAATAAGGATCGGTACTAGAGAATTATATATATAAAGTAAAGTCAGTTTCCCGCCTCTACAGCTTTTTTACATCAGATGAATATACAAATCTTTTTCATGAGTCAGATAGGGCACATAATGGTCCATGTTGATTAAAAAGAAAAAAATTACTTTCATCCAGATGGTGTGTTAAAATAATATTTTTCGTGCCGTTTTTTATCGCAAAAGCATTTATTTATCATTTTTAGCCTATTTTAATTTTTATTTATCAGTTCCTGTTATGGTCAAGATCTCATTTGCACAGCTGATGGCGAGAGGTAGGTGGTTATCGGTATAGGGCGGGGAAATTGATTCTTAAAATAGAACCGTTAGATATATATGCACACACACGCATATATATATATATATATACGTAAGCACACACACACATGCATATATATACGCAAGCACACACACACGCATATATATACGTAAGCACACACATGCATATATATATATGTAAGCACACACACACACGCATATACATATATAATATAATCACACACATACTCGCACTTATATATATATGCACATATGTACATACGCACGCACACGCACATAAATGTATACACATATACACTGCACGAACATATATATATATACATGTATATGCAAAGACATATGCATAAATATACGAACTCACACATATATATCCATACACATGTACGTACATATATACACACACATATATATATATGTAACACATATACACTTATACAATCGCAAACATATATGCACATATGTATATGCACTCACATATGTATAAGCACATGCTCACACAAGTATATATATGCATACCCATCACATGCACATATTTACTCGCTTTCACACATATATATGCACATATATATATACACACATAAAGCACATATATATATATATGCACATACACACACACATATATATATATCTACTTGCTTATCTGGTACCTAAGGTATTTAAGCTTTTTTTTTCAATGCAACTTTTATTCCTATATAATTTTATTACTAGCTACCATATCGCAGAATGATTCTTGGGTGTAGTGTTTGGATAGTATTATTATTATTATTATTATTGTTATAATTAATGTTATTTGATATGCAAATTACCATATCACACGGTTATCTTAAGGGTAATATATTATTATTATTATTATTATTATTATTATTTATGTATATATTAGTGAAATTAAAGCTGAATTATTTCTACACTTGATTATTGAGGACATGGTCGTTTGATCAGTACCATTGGAGAGCCATGAATATCATAACTGTCCTGCTTTTAAATCTCCGAATCAGTTACATGGTAAACAGCTGATGATACCCGTTTTAATATTTCACACTTAAGTTAAGGTCCCCTGTTTTTTGTTTCACTGTTAGATACTTGAATCCCCCGTTTTTTAATGAATTTTCCAACGAATGCTAAGTCTGCGATATCTTGGATTTAGTTAGTTTCTCTGGGAATTTAAACTGCATTATCTTTTCTTTTTTCATTTGTTTAAAATGACACAAAGCTTCTTTAGACTATATATATAATATATATATATATATAAAATACTGTTTCTTTTTAAATTCCCGAAACAGTTTTCATGGTAAACAACTGATGATCCCTTAAATAATGTTAAGACTAGCGTAAATTCTTGGAAGCAAACTAATATAGTGACTGCAAAAAAGTAAATTGGCTTACAAAAAAGTGATTTTCGACCGAATGATTTGGGACTAAAATGCTGTTTTTGTTTGCTTTTTGTTTATATAGTTTTAATGGTTTGGAAACTTCCAAGACTGTATATATATATATATATATATATATATATATATATATATATATATATATATATATATATATATATATATATATATTTGAAAAGCCTTGGCTTAAGAAAAGAATAATAAACATGTTTTTACCGAGTACCCCTTGCATTAAACAATCGTAGTTGAAATAAATTTGTCATTCGTACATGTTTATCCCTCTCTTTCATCTATCTTATATATATATATATATATATATATATATATATATATATATATATATATATATATATATATATAAATATATATATATATAATAGAAGTTGGTAGTTTGCTGGAAGTATTGCTGGGAGTAATAATAAAAGTTTTTTAAAAAGGCTGAAGGCAATGCGAAGTTCCGGATCGCTGGAAGCTGTGAAGAACTAAAACAAAACAAAGCCGAAATAAGTCGGATATAGATCGAAAGGTTTGTTTATTTTTCTAGACAGCAAGGGTGTCAGTTTGTAATATCCGGATTATCAAGAATCAATTTGATATATTTCGAGAGATTTTTTTTTTCTTTCTTTTTCCTCTCCTTGTCAAAAATAAATAGAAGAAAAATCCCGGATTCCGAGAAAATGCCAGGAGCATCGTTTTTATGCTTCATACATCACCAATCATCCTTAAGATACTATATATATATATATATATATATATATATATATATATATTCGTTATGTGCACATTGTGCCTTTATTTAATCCATGAACGCCTTCAGGCATTGCTGACGGACGAGCACAATGCAACACCTTGAGCTGAATGTTGCGTTTGTTTGAGAACTGACAAAACGAAACATACAAAACAAGTGACACCAACTTCACCATTACTCCTATCTTCTTATGTTGATTACCGTTGTATCTAGATGTGAGACATATTTAGTGGATGAAAATCAGACTATATATAGGTGAAATAAAATGGAAATAATGGATAAAGCATAGATAATCCAAAGGAAACACGAGGAAGTCAACACGGAAGCATGTTATCAATCGATATTTCGCCTAAAACTTTATTAAGGCTTTTTCAAGATACATAATACAAGGAAAACATGAAGTATTTATATATACAGCGATGGGTAGTAGGAATAAAGATTCAAAATGCACATGAGCGGGAGAGAAGAGTTTGCAAGGATTAAGGGAAGGCGGTAGTGGGATGGTCTCTATAACAGGATAGTCGATAAGTACATATGCTGTTATTATTAGGGTAGAAGCGAGAAAGAGATACACTATATACTACAAAAACTCTGTAGAACTTGTTTGTTTGTTTGTTTTTTCTTGTTTGTTTGTTTGTCTTCGTGCACAATGAATGATGTCATAAATGATCGTGGCATCATTCATTAAAATAGAGGTGGGTATAATCGTGCACAGTGGATGACGTAATTTTTTAGTGGCATTATCCATTAAAAAAAGATGGAGGAAAGCAGTGGATAGCTTCACGAAATTATGACGTAATCCATCAATCCAGAGAGAGGGGGGAGGTGAAGGATCGTTTATCTAGATGACCCATGACCCTTTAAATAAACGGTCGTCGAATAGACAAAGCGTCTAGATTTCTGGGGTTCTAGTTGAAACGAAAATAGGATATTAATGCAACAAGAATCTTAGAAGTTCTGAAGGGGCTCCAACCTTTGTCAACAAACCCAAATCTGATCTCAAGTTATGACTCATTCAGTTTTGATCTCAAAATTCGACAACTCATGCTAGGGCAACCCTAACCGTAACCCTAACCGTGTCAATCCCTACTAGCCTTGGAAATGACTAGGAACAAAGTGTGAATAGCTTAATAAAATTATATGGACAATTATCTGTTATTGTCGGCTCACTTCTGCCTTAAAAGACAATGGATACCTTTGAAAGGTTGTCTACGTGATGAGGTTTATCCTGAAGTTAAGACGGTGCAATTCACATCAACAACCGACCCGAGTAAAAATTCTAAAACAAATGGAAGCCATGCTGAGATAACCCGAGAACAACTGGTGGCATTTCGGAGTTTTCCTTCAGAAGTTTCCGTTATATACTCGGGCAGTTGCCGCAACTGACATTTCAATGTAAAATAATTCCATCTCACAGATGCCTTATATTTTAATCCAAGATTCCATGCGGCAAAAAAACATCCGCACTGAATATCGCAGACGGTAATCTAAAACACATTCTTCTCACGCCTTGCGAGCTGAATGAAATACCACTCACTCCCATAGACGGCTGAGTTAAAAAGTGCTCAGTGAATCTCACAAAAATATCTTCCAATAACAGGGTGGATGCGTCTGAAATCGTGGTGCCGAATACAAAGGAGCCTTTGAATATCCAAACTCACATTTCGATGTGAAGCAGAAATGTGTCCCTCGGAACACATGCTCAAATAAATTGTGCCTAGTTGCCATACCAGTCTATTTCACTCAGTTATTTTACTCATATCTAGAAGTCAGAGTGATTGTTCATAGCTTGCATCAGAGAAAGTGAATTTATAACAATTACTATGTTACCATCCGTGGTCGGTGGCTGATGAGGACAGGGTATCGCACGTGCTATCACACCTTCAATTAAAAACGATACTAGAAAACTAAAACTAACGTCTGGTGTTAGGGTTAGGGTTAACCATGCTGGTGTTAAGCATTAGTGTCTAAGATTTGACATCAATAATAAAAATAGAAGAAATTATTATGGCCAGAGCATAGAAATACTCAGAAGTAATGGAATAATAAAAGCAGGCGAGAACGCAAAATTTACAGAAAAGACAGACAGTCTGGTTGAATTGTAACTTTATCCTTGATCACTCGCGTATTCATCTTCTCCAAATTATACACAGGAAGAAATAAAAATCGTTTGATTTTTATTTCTTCCTGTGTTTGTGTTTTCTTTTTGTCTTTTCTATTCATTCATATATATATATATATATATATATATATATATATATATATATATATATATATATAATGTATACTTAGGCGGCATTTCTTGGTTGATGCATGTTTGATTAAACAACAGGGACAATTCCTGTTTATTTGTTTTTTGATCCATCTTTTCATGTTGACAAACTAATAATCTAATATTCTGTTCGAGTGTGAACAGGAACTCGCCAAAACTGCTAACGTTTTCGACTCCCATGAGTCTTCTTCAGGCACGTGAGAGGTTACGCAAATTAAAACTAGTGAATTTATTAAGAAACTCGATTAAAACAATTTTGTATATATATATATATATATATATATATATATATATATATATATATATATATATATATATATATATATATATCGTACATGTATTGTATTAGTTTCTGTAAATGTAAATCCGTAGAAACTCAAGTGTTTATAAAAAGTGTTCAATACCAAGTAGAGCTGTTTATAAGTATAAATTTTTATTTACACAAACATTATTGGTTACATATGTGCATACATGTTTCGGTTGCACTTTTCAAGAAAGTCAACCTCATCAGACCAAGAATTTTTCAGGCCCCTGAAAAATTCTTGGTCTGATGAGGTTGACTTTCTTGAAAAGTGCAACCGAAACATGTATGCACATATGTAACCAATAATGTTTGTATAAATAAAAATTTATACTTATATACATATATATATATATATATATATATATATATATATATATATACTTATTAAAGGCATTTTAGTATACCTTCTCTCCCTCATAGTTTCTCAATAAATTCACCAGATTTAATTTGCGTAACTCTTCACGTGCCTGATGAAGACTCATGGGAGTTGAAAACGTTGGCAGTTTTGGCGAGTTCCTGTTCACACTCGAACAGAACATTAGATCATTGGTCCGTCAACATTAAAAGATGGATCAAAAAAAAGAAACAAACAAGAATTGTCCCTGTTATGTAATCATATATATATATATATATATATATATATATATAAAATGAAAATAAATCAATAATCTTTCAATGAAAAGGTCTTTTGTGGTGATAATTGGGCTCCTGAACGGAATGCTTTAGTAAGCCTTCAAAACATAATATATAAATGCTCTGTACCCTGTAATCGAGTATCATCGAGCTTGTTTTTTATTAGCCTAATCCCGGTCGTCACTGAATAATCTATCTTCTAAGTGAAAAATCCAAATATATATATATATATATATATATATATATATATATATATATATATATATATATATATATATATATATATATATATAGAGAGAGAGAGAGAGAGAGAGAGAGAGAGAGAGAGAGAGAAGAAAAAAGAGTGATAAATATGCGACGATTGTCCAAATTTATTTCAAATTTCAATTGTTCAATGCAAGGTGTATTCAGTAATAAACTAGTGTCGCATATTTATCAATCTTTTTTCTTCTATATCTACTATTGCTCTATCTCGTATATTGAGCTAATCCTCTTCACAATAGGTTCCATCTACTAAAAGTTTTTACTTTGGTTTATATTTGATCCTATATATATATATATATATATGCAGGATTCGTTTAAGACGACGGCATTTTCTCTTTTTGTTATTTTCCTTGTTATCTTCTCGACGCGGCGAGCAAGTTTTTTTTTTTGTTTTCATTTTGTTTTCAAATGTTATTTTAAATAGTATGGCTCCGAGTGTTGTTTCGTCGGCCATTTCTCGAGCGTTTTCGATCTCCCGATCGTCATCAAGAGTTGTCTTATTTTTTCTGTCTTTTTATAGTTTTTTTTTTTCTTCCGTATTTTAATTTTGATTTTAATTATGAATACGGGTACAGCATTAGCGCCAGTATTAAATGATATTTTATTCATGTTGGGTTGCAACACACAAAAAAAAACTATACAACCAGCCGACGTCTTACGTACCACCTAAACGACACAAGCGCTATTCAACGACATATCATCTCACACAAAAACAAACTATACAATCAGCTGAAATAAGGAAAATACTAACAACTAACACTAAAATCATCCATAAAAATAAGTGTACACACGGACTTAAAATCCTCGAAGCCCTATACATTAAAAAACTGCAACCGAACATTGATAAAATAGCATTTAATACTGGCGCGAATCACCAGATTCAAATATTTTGTAGCATATATAATTTTCTCTTTGGCGATTGTAAAGCCTACGGGTGCTCAAATATGTAACAATTATTCACTTGTTCTTACATCAAGACATTAATTAACTTTAAAACACGGAATATTTATTAGTCATAATTTATTAACTTAATAAATACTAAGTTGCCACACCAAATGCACACTGCTTAACATACATTTATAAAAACAATAAGGATTTGCTTTCCTTTACTGAACACCGTAAATTTGATCGCGCTTTCAACTATCTAAACAATGAACATTTTCCGAAACTGTCATGAATATATTCTTTCGTTTACAAAATACTAATGCGATATTATGCTAATTCATTTCGCTTACAATATTACGTAGCTACAATTTCTTCAAATAAAAATTCCGTATTCTTAGATCACTATCTCACAGACATATTAAAAGCTACAAACTAAAGTCTGAGTTTTATTAAATCCTTATCGTATTTTAAAATTGATAGTTTATATTTTTACAATAAACAAATACATGATTACGGTAATTATAGTTACTTAAATTCATTAAAGTTAGGTTTTTTTCAAGACCGAGAGGCAGATTGGTTGTTCCAACGCATCTCCCTGACTGTCGTTCGTGGCAACGCAATGCCAATTACAGTGTCGTCCCGAAATATATAGATGGCATTCGAGGTCGTGCATGTGTTCTTCTTGTATGTAAATAAAAAATGTTTGGGACTCTTTGCGCCATTTACAAATAAATATTAAATTATTAATACCTACAGACGCTAGCGTTTCAAGCTTATTGCTCTCATCAGTGCAGGAAAGTAACAATTTCAGACGGTCGGGAGGCGTTAACCCAGTTCACAGAGTCAGTCAAGAATCCGACGTAATGAAAAAAGAAAGCCAAAGTCTATGTTATTTATGTATTCATCAACGTTTTGTCTTTATTGAAAGACTTCCTAAGAATGAAGAAACAATGTAGAAAAATCATATAGAATATTAATTTTGATTTGTCAGAAAGTGTCCAGACTTCGGCATAACTGTAGACACGAACAAGCAAAAAATGAAAATCATGATTTTGGTTATGGCGTTATCAACAGTTGTCTGTCTAATTCATATATATATATATATATATATATATATATATATATATATATATATATATATATATATATATATATATATAGTCTGTATGTGGATGACTATATATATAATATATTAATTGATCAAGTTCAAATATGTTCCCCGAATTTCTTACTTTTGATTTTGAATTCATTTTAGTTCTGCCTTTGATAAGATGCGATAATACGCATTGAAACGTTGGTTGATTGACGTAATTATGTAATTTTATATATATATATATATATATATATATATATATATATATATATATATATATATCAGTTTTCATCCATTGTGCCATCGGCATACGTGAGAAATTGACATTTCACTTTTTATATAATCAATTTTAGCAGTTAGGGTGTTACGAAGATCTTGGCATTACCGCTAATGGCAGATAAGGGGTTAATTTTCCATAGTGCTCAACCCACGAAAGAGGTTGGTAGAATATATATAGTGATCCACAAACTGACAGTGTACCTGTATCACAGATCTTCAGTTGCGGTAGAAATGTGAATACTTCAGGCTGAGAATGAAACCCGGCTGGGCTTTTGGGGGGTTTTTTTTTCAAGGATATTTTATCCACTGTTCCATCGACACAAACGAGAAAGTGTGTGTGTGTTTTGCATACATTTTTAGGAGAAAGAGAGATAGAATAAGAATAACCTGCTAACCATTGTTGCAAGGTGTGGTTACTCTTTGGGTTTTTTTTTATTTTAACTCTGCATTTTTATTGTTCTGATCATTTTTTTTTTTTGTATTTCTATTTTCTGAAAGGATCTTTTTATATAATCAATGTGGCGGTGTTTGATTTTTACCTGCTCCTTATTCATGTCTTCCTTCTCTATCCTCTCCCTTTCCCCCCCCCTTTCTCTCTCTCTTCTCCTCCCATGACCCTCCCTATCCCCTATACCCTCCCACTTCTGCTCTACTCGTATTCAAGTATTGATCTCTAGTCGTTTTTTTTTCTTCTTCTTTTTTGTAAGTTTATGTCGGCCATGACAGAAGTAGGACGCTGCCAACGTTGGCCAGGAGGAAAATAATGGTGGAAAAAATAGTCTTTCTTCGTATCTTTAGTTGAATTGGGAATCCAACCTGGACATGTTCGGACCCGTCTTATCTCCGTTCGGAACAGAGGGAAAGGGAGAGAAAAGTAAGAGTTGGGAAAAGGTGGGGAAAGTAAAAACGAAATTACCAGAAAGAAAAAAAGAAAAGAAAGAAAAAAGTTGAAGAAGAAAGAAAGAAAGGATAGAAATTCAAATGAAAATCAAAAAGCGAGAAAAAACTTTAAAAAGAAAATATATTCTTTAAATACTTCCATTGAATCTGTGTATTTGAAAATGTTATTTCAAACTGAAGTGTGACGGCCCAATAGACCGACCGAAAGTCGGTGTGAAAGGGATTCTTATAGAGGTGCTTGGATGTATATAAAAATGCTGTAAAAGTACAGAATAGTTAACACAAAAGAACTCATTAAAAAAAAAACATAATTCATATAAAACGATTAAGATTGAAATTTTCGCTGCTTCTGCTGTTTAACAATGACATGAAAATATTTAAAGAAATGTATAAACTTTGTTATCTACTTACGTGTTAGCTGAAAATAAGATTGTACAGAAAAAAATACACAAATTCATCCAGTATTTATTAAATTATATAAGAAAAAGAGAAAAAAACGATCTTAAGTATCGTTAGACATTTTCGCTTATGAAAAAGACAAGGGAGATAACTCACATTTTGTTTACTGGTTTAACAAAAATGGCTACAGAAAGATAAAATCGTTTTTTTTATTTTTAATTTAATAAATGCTGGATGAATTTGCATAATTTCTGGTGTACAGTCTTCTTTTCAGCTACCACGTAAGTACATAACAAAGTTTATACATTTCTTCAGCTATTTTATTTTTAAGAGAGGCCTAATACGTCATTGTGAAACAGCAGAAACCCCTAATTTTCTAGTGAACCCGTCTAGTTTTAAACCATTTGTAAGATTTTTTTACCGTTTAAAATATCTTACAAATCATACAAAACTAGGCGGGTTCAGTGGTTGTGTTTTTTGCTTACTTGCTTTGTTTGTTGTTGTTTAGAAGTTCTAGAGTGTTAACTAGTCTGTACTTTTACCAAAAAATGCTATTTTTCAACTTTTAAACTTAAGCTTGACAGATCTATGAACATACTGGCAGTCAGACAGTCGGACAAACAGACCAACCGACTCACGGACAGTGTGTTTTATAGAAATGCTTGGACACATCTAAAAACTTTACGTCTAAAAAAGATTTTAAAAAATGAAAAAAGAGGGAAATTAAAATAAATATTTTCAAAAAGAGAAATGAATGAAAAAAAATCTTTATAAGAAAGATAGATCTATAGAAGCTGATCTTAGCATAGACTGTTAATGTTGCATTACCCGTTCTTTCAGGGTACCCGGTAAGATCCAACAAGAATGACAAAGAACAGAACGTATATGGAAAAACTTTGGTTTTCTTTATTTCCCATCACCGGATGGTTTACGCCGGCTACGCACACACATATAAAAACAATATTTTGACATACTTTTATCTCATGAATATCTTTTTCTTGCTGAGGTCACAGACTTGATTTCCGCTAGAAACTTGTTCATATATACATCCGATTGGAAAGCAATTTGCTCTGCATTGTCTATCCGAGCGTGAACTGCAGCAATTGTTCCACAAGCACTTCCAATTGTCTGTTTGATGAAATACAAGTCAGGGGATTCCTTCACAGAAACAACTCGCTTAAAGCCTAACAGCAAGACGGGCTTGGCTACCATAGCCAATAAATCTTCATCGGTGCCATAAACATCGGTAAACTCTCATTCTTCCGGTACTTCGATACTCCGATCACTAAGCACTCCGGCTCTTCACGTTTCTGCACTGCGGAACCTTCTCCTTTTTAACAGTTATCAAGTCGCTTTCTTTCTTTCTCGACGTCCCACCAACAATGGACTCGTCCATGATTCATTTTTGCCACTCTTCATTATCTTACATTAAGACCATCTCTTATAATATTATTTATAACAACGTAAATCTCACACGAAAAGAAAACAAAACCTTCTCATAAACAAACAACGACATTTATTTATTTTAGTTACCTACACCGTTGGGTGTAGGTTAGAGAAAGTTTGACAGTGTCCGAGTGAAGACAGTAATAAAGTTAAAAAGATCTTTGGGCCGCCGAAAGTCTACGGGCAGTTTATCTTCAGTCGAAGATAGCCGGTACTCGGGAATCCAGTGAAAAGAAGCCGAGAGAGAGAGAGAGGGGAGCGTCTTTCCTCGATGCTTCCAGGAAATTCTCTGATGACTGCTGCGATTCTCAATGCTGCATTCTTCACATTGGTTCTCCAAATTCTTTCTAGAATCAGGTACTTGCAGGAGGGAACACGTGAAGGTTGCCAACATCCATGGTGAAAGAGGCGCAATAGAATAAACTGGATTCTAATTTGGCACACCCAAGTCGTCATATATATATCCTGAAACTACTTAACCCAAGTACTTGGATAAGTATATTTCATTTTGATCATAGATGGAACAAAAGTATCGTGAGGTCTGCCTCTGCACCTGACTTTCATAAAAAGAAACCATAACGTTTTACATTATTTTATTTTTGTTATAACTTAGAAATTATATGAATGTACTTCTGTTATTTCTTCAAATCAATCATCTTGAGGAAGTCTTGAAATAAAGACGAAACGTTGATGAATATATAAATAACTTTGTTTTTTTCCCTTTTTAATTTTCTGCATAAATATATAGAAACAGTTATATACAGGGTGACCTCTCAAAAATGCGACCTGTAGAATCGTTAACAAAATTCCTAATCCTTTTTGCAATCCAATCATATTTGATACAAATAAACTTAAGTATATGCCTTACATATCCACCAAGTTTCAGTCATGAATGTACAACAGTCTTTATTGTATTGCCGTTCAATGATACTCTCCAAATGTGCACCTCTACATTGTAAGCACACCATGATAGAAGTGCAAAATTGTCAGTAACTGTGGCACACTCCTATCTTTCCACTGCCCGGAGTTGGGCTGTGATTGCCCTCTTCAGTTCAAGAATTGTTTGAGGATTGTTTCGATAGACATCTTTGAGATAAACCCACAGATAATTAACTCGGGTGGTTTAAGGTCCGGTGAGTGTGAAGCTCTTTCAGGATCGCACCTCCTACTGATGATGCGATCACCAAACTATTGGATATTTATAAGTGAAACTGGGTGGATAAGTCATGCATAGACTGAAGTTTATTTGTACCAAATGTATTTTGATTGCCGAAAGGATTGTGAAATTTATTAACGATTCCATAGGTTAAATTTTGAGGGGTGGGTGAGGTTTTCACCCTGTATTAAAGATGAAGGTTTGTGCGGCCCACTATGCAAGATTCTTAAATGTCACGTTTTGGGGGCCAAGTGACTCACTCCCTGAGGTACCTCCAGCCGCTGGCCCTCCCTCTCATATGCCTGTAGAGTTGGTTGAAAGGGTCATCCAAAGGATGAAGGATGGTGGCCTGTTCGACATCTTCATCAAAGATGCTAAAAGCTGCTGACAAAGAAGAAATTGAGTTGGTGAGGCAGTTGGTTGAGACAGCTTTTTTTATGGCAAGATCCTAAAGGACAGGGAGCTGAGCTACATCCTAGACCTCTACAAGGGCAAGTCGAAGACCCTCAACCACGACAACTATCGTGGCCTTAATCTTACTGACTAGGTAATGAAACTGCTCGAGAATATCTTGGACGCTTGCATTCATGAGGTGGTGGGCATCAATGAAATGCAGTTTTGCTTTGTGCCAGATCTCAAGAAGGCACTTGATTGCATGCTTAGGGAAATGCTCTGGTAGGCAATGAGAAGTCTTGGTGTGAAATAATGGACTGTCAATGTTGTCCCGGGTATGTATGCAACTGCTCGCAGTCATGTTCATGTCAACAGCCACTGCAGCGTGGAGTTTGGAATGAGCATTAGGGTCCATCAGGTTTCAGTACTCAGCCCACTTCTTTTCATCATGGTTTTGCAGGCGTTGTCGAGTGACTTCTGTATGCAGACGATCGTGTTGTTATTGCAGATTCACTGGAAGAGTCCAACTTCAGGTTGCAGACATGAAAGAGTGGCATGGAAGGCAGAGAGTCAACATGGACTGGCTGTATAGGTGTAAACTCTATTGAATGCTCTCAGTGTAAACTATGCGTCCACAAAAAGTGTAGTTGTCTTACTGAGTGATTAGTAATTGACCTAAATTATGTTTGTTGCAGATGTCTGGGTGTTGCCTGCCCAATCGATGGTCGAACTGTGGCACATGTGGTTGTAGCACATGTGGTTGTAGATGGCACTCCACTTGATGTTGAAGCTACCTTCTGCTACTTAGGTGACATGTTGAATACTGATAGAAGTTGTGAACGTGCTATCACTGCTCCTTGTCGCGTTGCTTAGGAGAAAGTTCAGAAAACTGCTGCATATAACATTTAAATAATTATTTTCAAGATTTCAAATACTGAAATACAAACGAAATTATTCGTTCAATTCATTCTTCGTTTTGCAGCTTTTTTTTCTTCGAACGCATTGCTTTTTCAAGAAATATTATACAGTGGTTTCTCAGTGAGCATGTTCAATCAGCTCTGTGACGTTCACAGGTGCGTGTGGAAAAATTCCTTTTTAAAATAACAGTCACAAGTTGTCTGACGAACCTACAAATTTTTATTTTGCATTAGAAACGTGTGAATATTAAACTCTTACAAGAAAATACACACTCATGTTGGGCAAATTGATAATCATATTAATTAATTAGTAATTAATTAGTTAGATCCGTGCATTAAAACAAATATTAATGATTTGTCAGGAGACGATGTCCAATCAGCTCTCTGGTGTACCACATGTGCATGTGGGAAAATTGCTTATCCAAATATGCGTCTCCTATTGCCTTCGAGATTCAGGGCAAAGTCTTTTCAGCCTGTGTTTGATCTGCCATCTTGCATGGCAGATCAAACATGAGCCCAAAACGCTTCTGATTTTGCAACAGGTTCAACGTAATGAGCATGCCATGATCTGGTGGATGTGCGGCAGCACACTAGAGGAAAGGATCCGTCCAACCATGCTTCATCGGAAACTTGGTATTGATGAGATTACAGATGCGTTACGCGCTCAGCGTTTCAGGTGATTTGGCAATGTACAGCATACCACTTCTTGCATCGACTCTATTACATGCCTTGATTTCCCAAGCAGTAGGGCGGGTAGTAGACCAAGGATAAACTTGTTTGAGTGCATAAGAAATGATTTGATCGCATGCATGACTGATATTAACTCTTTGGAGCTGACCACTTGAAAGGCAGGCATGTAACGTTGCCTGGTGTTGCCCAGCCGAGAGTCTGGGACACTTGCAACACTTTAAATACCAAAACAGAATGACGATAATGATGTAGATATGTATTTCAAGTTATACTTTCAAATTTTATAAAATATTATACACATTTTAATGGAAAAAAAGTTTTTAGTCATGGGGGGTCAATTCTTAACAAGACTGAAGCTCTGAACTTGGAAAATATTTAACAAGATGTTTTTAAGGGTTCCTCTTCTAATCCATATTGGCAATGAAGCCCATGGTCCGCACCAGTAACAATTGCACCACTTCCATTAATAAAAATTCTAATGGCGAATAAGAAATTTGTGAAGTAGATAAAAAAATAATATTTGAAAAAAGATATACCACACCTAAAACAGACAAACGAAACCAAACATTAAATAACGATATTTCATCTAAAAAATATCGACAGATATCTTAGATTTATTCTCGCAGAGATTGCGAATGGCGGCTTATTAATAAGTTTTGTTTTTTTCCGTGATCAGGCATCAACATCGCAAGATGAACAAAAAAATGGTGTTAGCACGAGAAGGAAAAAAGGTGTTGGTCCGATAACGAGAGAGGGGGGTGAAAAGAGAGAGGGGTGAAGAAAGAGAGAGGGGGGTGAAGAGAGAGAGGTGAAGAAAGAGAGAAAGAGGTAGAGACAGAGATGGAGAGATTTCATTTCCGGTTTGGCGGTGTTTCTTGGGCGTGGCACAGATAACTGCCTTTCCTGAAAAACGAAGAGGCAAGAAAAAATAATAAGAGACAACATATAAAGAACGAAGAAAAAATGTATATATATGTATATATATATATATATATATATATATATATATATATATATATATATATATATATATATATATGTGTGTGTGTGTTTTTATGCGATGGTAGGTATAGAAGAGATCCACATGCAGATTTATTCATAGAGAATCGTTCCACAGAGTCCTGAAGATAAAAGATGATTGATTGATACGAATATATAAATATATATATGATAATCACATTTCATTGCATTCTTCATGTTTAAATACGTACATACATGCATATGTACAGGTATAAAAATGTGTAAAAAATATATTTATGAATAGTTTTATACATATATTTATCTAACTATCTCTCTCCATATATATATATATATATATATATTAGTATTTCATGTATCCACATAAAATTTTATAAGGAAATATAATTTGTTATGTATCAATTTTCAGTATTTACTTCAACAGTGCTCGATACGTAAGTAAAGCTAGGTAATAAGCTATGAAAATATATTTAGAAATTTAGACGACCCGTGTAGATTATGCCTGAATGAAAAATTTGAAATCCTAAACTTTAAAGACCCTCGAAATCTATTAAACTGTAAAAGTGAGACAGCAAACAGCTGCTTACACAGAAATAAATTTACCTTAGGCTAACGATAAATAAATAAACAAACAAAAAGTAAACTAAACAAAAACTTAACAATTTAAAAATAAAAACCTAAAATAGAAATACAAGGAACCACGTGTTAAAATAAACTCACCCATTATATTGACATAACAAAAGAAACAGGATATAGGTCAATCTATAGAAAACAGAACAATAGAACAGGATATAGGAAGGAAGTAACACTAACCACACCTTTGTTCGTGAGAAGCCCAACGATTGGCTGAGAGAACAACAAAGAATCTGATTGGTTAACTAGCTAGTCGTGTATATAATAACACCCGGCAAAAATAACTCCATGCATTTTAGCCTGGAGATTCCCCCCGGGGATGAAACGCGAGAGCCTTTGTGTAGCTTAATTGCCATAAATACATTTTCATAGCTTACTATATATATATATATATATATATATATATATTATGATTTATAGTCAGACTTTTAAGTTTTAAGCTCAATGAATATTAATTTTTTTAACTCCAGAGCATGTATAAATAACCAATATTAAATTAGATTCCAGTGACCATGTCTTTATTCATTCTTAAAGAAATCTAATTCTTTACAGTCCGTTTCATCATCACTTCGACAAACAAAATACAGAGTTATATATTTCCTTCTGATGAGTCACACTCATTGAAAATCTAATATATAAATCTAGATTTTGTTTGTCTCAGTTATGGTGAAACAGACTGTAAAGCACTGGATACCTTTAAGAATGAATAGACATGGTCACTTGAAATCTAATTTTCTATTGTTTATATATTGTTTTCATATGTATGTATACATATTTTTTATTATTGATAAAATAGTTATCCACGGATACGTGTTTCGCCGTTACACCATGACATTATAATTTATTTTCCATATATATAGATATATGGAAAATAAATTATAATGTCACGGTAAATGAAGAGTTTAACTTCTCATATACCGAGGCAACTACTTATACAATTTCAACTTGACTGCGATAGATATGTCTCAGTCAGGGAGAAAAAAAAAGAGGAAAGAAAATGTTTATACTTCTGACAAGGCTATTTATTACCGAAAGTACTCAAGTTTTAAAAAAAAACGGTTTTAAATAAATACATAATTTATTTTTAAAAAACCAAATATCTGCGTTGTTCAGGTTTCAAAATATTTTAAAAAAATATTTTCCTTATTATTGCCATTTCATCAACATTTAAATGTGTGACTTTTCAAAGTATATATATATATATATATATATATATATATATATATATATATATATATGTGTGTGTGTGTGTGTGTGTGTGTGTAAAGAGTCATCTCTTAAACTAGGCAATATGATTAGTAACATGGGCGCATTATTTTTTCTAAATGTTAACATTTAGGGGGTCCATATATATATAAAAAAAAATGTTATTTTAAAAACTTTTTTTATAAACAGATCATTCTGAATTTTGGAATATATGTTCTCGTTAACCCGGTGAGTAACATAAGTAGATTATTTCTTTTTTGCAAACTTTAATACTAAATATTAGACATCAATTAATAAATATTGTTCAAATTTCAGTTTCTTTGGAGTATCTTAAATGATTTTTAAGGATCAACTGTATTCGAACTTGACTAAAAAGTTAATGTCCTTTTCTGAATTGAACAAACCATTTTTGGCACAAACTCCCATTTGAAAATTCAAATATTTCAGATTTGCATTGAATTTGATCCATATTCATTAGACACCAAGGCAACTTAGCTCAGAGTATTTTTTTCTGTATTAACGATATCAATGTACATGAGGCCAAGCGGTTTAGCAGATCTTGCGACCGGACAGCTGCCATATCTTCTGGCTTCACATTGCAAATCTCTCTAATAATTGCCCTCTTTACACATAGTTTTATACCTGTACATATACATGTATGTACGTATTTAAACATGAAGAATCCAATAGAAATGTGATTATCATATAAATATATATATACAGGGTGGGCAAAAATAAGGGTCCTATTTTTAAAAATTCATAACTTTTATTTATTGATTTTTTTTAATTTTTTTTTTTTAGAATAAGTAAAGGACCCCTTCCGAAGCAAGCATGAGCCGTATTAGCCCTAAGGAACGTACCCTCATTTAGAAAACATTATTTTTGTTTAAAAAACTCAAAACAGTGCAAAAAACAATACTTTAGTTTTTGTAAGTTTTAAGAAGTGTTTTTCGGCTAAAATTTGTTTTGTTTATTTCAAAAAATCTCGGAAGGATCAGTCTACACACACATAAAGTTTGGTGAGTTTAACTTTTATTTTGTGGAAGTTATTCAAATTCAAGTTATTCAAATTTAAAGATAGGACCCTTATTTTGGCCCACCCTGTATTTTAATGGTAATCGCTCCAGACAAGGCATGAAGCCACTTGATGTAAGGAGCTAAAAAAAATACTACTTCAAGGTCAAAAAACTAGCCAACGATAAGCTTTAGGTGGATAGATTCTGACCCCAAAAAACAGCAATTCTTCCCCCTTTGTCAGAAATATCGTTCATGTAATGTGAGGACTAAAGGACAAAATAAGGGAAGCGAGAGTTACAAGGCTGCCGAAAGTAAACCCAAGGTCCACTTTATAGTCTCCTTTAAGAGAAAGAGGGATAAATAAAGACCTGGTCAGAGATAGGTTAGTTTGGAATTCAATTTCTAAAGGCTGTCTAACACATGACAACATGTAAAATGGACGTTAAACCGAATACGATAATGATGATGCTGACGAAGAGGAATTCAGTTTGACCTGGTCATTTTAAAAGTAGTCTTAACCCGAAAAAGAGTGGGCACCACTGCTCCAGTTCATTCATCTCTTTCGCTCCACTTATTACTTGATCTAATTAGTTACATTAATCAGTAAATTTCCATTCGCAGTAATGACTTTCCCTGGCTCTTATTCACAAGATGATGACCCCGAGGTGAAATTTCAACCAATGCAACGAAATTCTATTAGTCAAATATCCAGGGACCACATCGGTCGCAGGAAAGACAAAGGCACGACAATTCCTGGCATAAACGGGCTAAGAATCAGTTCCACGGATATTTATTAGATTAGATTAGAATAGAAATTGGTTGGAATTAATTCATCTAGATATTTCTTAATCTTCTTGGATTCATCGGAACATTTCCTCTTGCTTTCGTCATTGGCTCATTTTCATTTTCTTTGAAATAGAATTTAGTTCATCGATCAGGCCGTAAAGTAACTGTTAAGAAATGGGAGATTCGTAAATATATATATATATATATATATATATATATATATATATGAAGTTAGGTATATACATATTTCAATGTAGAGGATAATCTCCTAAACTATTGAACCGATCATTATGAATTTTGGAATATATATTCTAGGTAACACGGTGAGTAACATAAGTATATTAATTTTTGTGTGCAAATTTTAACATTTAGTGGGTGCATGTATATTAAGTTAGGTATGTGCATATATATATATATATTTTATTTTTATTTTTATAATTTTTATAAGGTTTTATTATTATTATTATTATCATTTTATCTTTCTATTTTTATTTTATATTTGTAACTTATTCCTTTCTCTAATATTTGTCTCTGTGGCTCTTTCTGTCTACGACGAGCTTGTTATTTTTTTCGTTGAATTTCTGTAAGACGTGGTGCTAAAGGCGCTGATGTAGAGACGTTTTGGAGTAGCTTTGTTGATTTAAAAAATAAAATAAAGTATTTCCAGAATGTTTTGGAAACGACCGTACGCCATACTAGACTTGATGTTCTAATTCTTGGAACAATTCTAATGTTCTAATTCATTAAATCCTCTCATATATATATATATATATATATATATATATATATATATATATATATATATATATATATATATATATATATATATGGGAAGAGAAGGATGAAAGTAATCCATTTTTTCCCCACTCACTCTTTTCAACATTCATTTCTATTTCTCCAACAAATACGGACGTCCACCCAGCAGTGGCCACTATTTC
Organism: Sepiola atlantica; assembly: GCA_963556195.1. Classification (NCBI taxonomy): domain Eukaryota; kingdom Metazoa; phylum Mollusca; class Cephalopoda; order Sepiida; family Sepiolidae; genus Sepiola; species Sepiola atlantica. The sequence goes on from OY744522.1 coordinate 191,689,508, forward strand.
ATTCTATTTTTCCTCCCAATATGTCTACCCTACATGTATCTGCACTTGCATGACATTTTTTTCTCTATTTTATCATCCTGATGAAGTCTTATAAATAAAGACGAAACGTTGATGTACACATAAAAACATCCATTTTTTGGTTTTCCTTTTTCATTTTCCCATATATATATATATATATATATATATTTAATTGTACAGGATAAACTTCTAAATTAATGAACCGATCATTATGACTTTTGGAATAAATCTACTAGGCGTAAGGGTGCGTAATATGGGCTATATTTCGTTTAATTTAGTTTTATTCAAAGAGGGGTAAAAAGAGAATGGAAACCCTTCATGAAAGTTCAGATAGCTTCGATTTTTGTGAAATTTTAACAATAGGTGTAAGACATCCATTAACAAATATTCCACAAATTTCAGTTTTAAATTTCATACTTGAAAATTACTCAGAGAATAATAAAATTATGTATAAATCCATGCCTCAAAAATCTACTCGGCTTCTTGCATGTGACTTCAAATGGTTCAGGGGAGATAGACGTTGAAAGTCGAAACTATTAATGGATGTGTCAATTGATGCGAGATTTCAAATTCAGAATAAAAGTGGCAGTAGGAAGAATTAATCTGAACGGCTTGTTTGAACACTTGATGAGTTAATAAACTTGTAAACTATGCAATTTTTATCTATTTCATCACTTCATTATCCGTATATAAATGCTCTATCCACTATATTGAGCTTCACCGTATCTCTATAGGATCTAATATAATTTTTGATTTTTAAAATATCCATTTATATATATATAGGGAACAAAAAATAAAGATATGATTGATATCTTTAAAATAGAACCTATCATGAAAAAGATGTAATGCTCAATATACGGGATAGAGCAATTATATAGGAAAGTCAAACTTTGATCCTGGTAATCTTACCAGCTTATCCATCTGTATTCCTCTGATGAGAATTTAATTCTTTGAAAAGCTATGGTTTTAGGAAAAATAAATCCCTTGTTTTGAACAACTGAAGATCTAATAGATTTTGTATTTTTTTTTACAACTTTTATTCTCATTTAACTTCTCTCTCTCTCTCTCTCTATCTCTCTCTCTCTCTCTCTCTCTCTCTCTACATATATATATATAGTCTCGG
>OY744522.1:191695648-191738148 GCA_963556195.1 Sepiola atlantica
TTTCAAAAAGATCATCTATTTTTCTACTTGATTTTTTTTTAGTGTTTTAGTTGTTTTATTTGTTTTATTTTCATTGGGAGTTTTTAATCTTCATTATTCCAAATCCATTATTATTTTTTTGTTATTATTTTCATTTTCAATCAAAAAGATATTAATCCAAAATTCTTTTCATCATCGATTGTCCAACCATCTCCATTGTTATCATTTTAATAACTACTTGCACTAAAGACCCAACTTTTTTGCTTCAGGGAATTTATTTATAGATCGACTTTTTTGTTTTCCAGCTGTTTTAATAAATGGTTTCTTTTGTGTGTTCAATTGGCACTAAGACAATCGGGAAATGTGCCAATGCATCCTTTCTCTCTCGCTTCTGGTGATTTCTATCCTCGAAAGAAAGTTAATTTCTTTCACGAGAAAAAATAAGAATTATACTCAAAGATAAGTGCAGAGAGTTTCATTGGAGCAACAGCTGTTGAAGAGAAGGAACAACAACCGTGTATATTAATTGAACAACTTTACTTTAGCAAGTAATAAAGAATGATATAGAAAGCAGCAAAAGATTATTTGTATAATTTGGATTATTCGGACTACTGTTCTGATCTTGGATGTTATTCTCACAACGTTTCGACCGATGTAACCTCCGGCCTTCTTCAGGTGTATCTTGTTAAGTAATAATCAGTTCTAAATGACAGTCTTTTGGAGGTTGACGGTTCGATCCTACAATTACGAATTATTTAAGACTTCTACCTTATCATGGCTGATGGAACGAGGACAAGCTACCGCGAGAATTAAATAAAGTGTTTCGTTCGAAATTCCGTACATATTCCCGAGTTCGACAGAAATATTCCCGAGTTCGACAAGATACACCTGAAGAAGGCCGGAGGTTACATCAGCCGAAACATTGTGAGACTAACATCTAAGATGAGAACAGTAGTCCGAATAATCCAAATAATCCAAATTATCAATCCTCATCTAAAAAATTCCGAAACATAGTAAAAGGTGAATTGCAAATTTGTGCATCCGTGAAACTTTATCCTACGTGAAGAAGTCTTCTGTTAACAGGTATACACGTTTTGGGCCTCTTAGAGTTGTTGGCGGAAGTCTTTGCTAGGGCCTGTGTTGTAGTGCAATCAACTGTGTTGTAGTGCAATCAACTGTTAACTGACATTTACTATCGTATTGAAAATGGCAAAAGTGGTTGGCGCCTTTAAGCGTTTTAGTTTATATGGGCTGGCTTACATGATCCCCTAAGGAAATAGTGATTGGGTATACCTTTTAGCCAATCCACACGACTCTTAGAGGAAATACAACCACACTGACCAATCTACGAGTGTCTTCTAAATTCCAATAATCTAGGTAAGTTAATATGGTAAACGAGTTCCTTCACCCAATCATTAGCAACAATTTCGATTAGAATGGACACTCTATGCCTGTTTGGCAATCAGTCTAATATTAAAAAGGGAGATCCATATTTTCTAATTGTCTAAGTCAAGTTAATTGGTTAGTCTATTTTATGCCATGTAAAAATAAAAGGTTGATCTGGGAGTCTCGTCCGACTGCGACTAGAAAACAGCAATTCTTCCCCCTTTGTCAGAAATATTTCTCTTCGAATGTGAAGACTAAAGGACAAAATAAGGGAAGCAAGAGTTACGAGTCTGCCGAATGTCAACCTAAGGTCCACTTTCTACTTTCCTACTTATCAGAGTACATTAGATTATGCTGTTTCAGAATATATAGGTTAGGAGGGTCTATTTCCAAAATCCTAGAGAAGTTTGCGAACAAACAAATGGATATGAACTACAGCTACATGCAACATAAAATTCTGAGAAATTAAAAACAAATACAAACACATGCAACTTACTGTTTGTTTTATTGGTTTCCGATTATATATCTATATATATATTCCGACCGGATCAGCAATACATGTGTCCTCACTGTATGAGCACAGCTAGACCAATTGATGAGGTTGTGGTTGGGGATAGCAAACTGGAAGCTGTAGGTGAGTTATGCTACCTGGGTGACTTTCTTTTAGCCGATGGTGGTTGTGAGAATGCTGCTATTACCCGATGCAAGTCTGCCTAGAGAGGCTTTAGAGAACTCCTGCCCATCATCTGGCGATCACAACTAGAGGACAGGTGTACACCAACTGTGTGAGGAGTGTTATGCTTTATAGCTCTGAAACATGGGCTGCATTGGCGAGCACTCTCAAGAGACTGCAGCGCAATGAAAGAGCTATGATTAGATGGATCTGTCATGTCAGGCCGGAAGACGAGACTCTCTTAGAGACTCTTCTCTATACTTTGTATACGGGAAATAACTGATGTCCTTAAGCTGGGCAAGATGAGATGGCTTGACCATGTCGAGCGAAGCTCCAGCTGGATCTCCCGGGTCAGAAACATGTCCATCGCATCAAGTTGGCAGGTTGGAAAACTGAGGCTTTTTTGAGACGAGCTGCGTAAACGTGACCGGGCAGCCCTGGTGATTACAAACTTAGATCCTCGTGACGGCCAAGCCTTGAGTGGAAGACTATGATTAAGACTGACAGGCAGTCCTCACCCTCATATAGAGGAGTAATCAAAAGCCTGTTCAAAAATAAATTGGAAGATATATATATATATATATATATATATATATATATATATATATATATATAGCATTAGATAAAGTGAAAGAATAAAATAAGGTGCAAATAAAATTTTATTACAATTCGAAGTTCAAGCAAAGTAATTGAAAGTCCTTAACTCATGAGTTTTCAAAGAAAATTTTCTCCTCAGATGACAATTACCGCAATGACATTACTGCAGGTAATAAAATTAAACTTTGAAAATATATAAAAATATAAAAAATACATAAAAGTATATAAAACATCAAATATATCGGCCCAAAACACACTTTTTTGTTAAACTTAAACAGTTTATCCAAGTCATAAAGTTTAAAACAATTTCAAGAAAGATGTCAAAGAAGTCAATTAAAAAACAATCTAGGTGGTGAATGGTAGTCCAAAAACGAAAAAGTTATCCAAAACTGGATCCTCCCAAGCTTGTCCCGATACTCACTCAATCAGCTACGGTGGGTTTGGTGGTGGGCTGAATTGTGCATAGATGAATTTCTTCCTATGGCGACATTTGGAAACTAATTCATTTCTAGAGTTGATTAAATTTAAACGTTTAGGTGCTGTGGCAATCATCACGGCCTCTGAGTCGCATAGACCGCAAGATCTAGATCCTGGGTTATAAGAGTTTGATTTTTTCAGGATGGACCATTTTATACTGTGTAGAATATTTTTGGATCTTAGATTTTTAACTATTTACTATTAATGCTCTATCCAGTATATTGAGCTTCATTTTTATCCGGATGTTCACTAATTAAAGATATTAGTTGCCTCATATCTTTTGTTGTATTAACCTTATATATATATATATATATATATATATATAACACACTCACTTTTTAATATATACAAGAAAATACGAAGATGTAGGGGAGGGCATCACATCTTTACCTGTTTTTCTCCACCTTAATCCTCATCTTATAATGTTGAGTGTTTAGCAAGGAGGCATCCAGTACCATTTTTTTTAATTTTTGGTATGAAGCTCTACCAAGGATTGAACCCCGGTCTCCTTGCCCATGAGCGAATATGTTAGCTATCATGCTAAATGGCATATATATATATATATATATATATATATATATATATATATATATATATATATATATATATATATATATATATATATATATATATATGAGATAGAAGAAAAAAGAGTGATAAACATGCGACGATTGTCCAAATTTATTTCAAATTTCAATTGTTCAATGCAAGGTGTATTCAGTAATAAACTAGTGTTTATTATTCTTTCCTTAAGCCAAGGCTTTTCAAAGATCGAAATCTTATCATCAGAGGAGAAATTTTTTAACAAAAATTCTTTTAATAATAATTTTCATATTTTTCAAATATTTGAACTTTGGTTTTTTCGAAAGCCAACTTATCCATCTGTATTTCTCCTCTGATGATAAGATTTCGATCTTTGAAAAGCCTTGGCTTAAGGAAAGAATAATAAACACTAGTTTATTACTGAATACACCTTGCATTGAACAATTGAAATTTGAAATAAATTTGGACAATCGTCGCATGTTTATCACTCTTTTTTCTTCTATCTCTACAATTGCTCTATCTCGTATATTGAGCTAATCCTCTTCACAATAGGTTCCATCTACTAAAAGTTTTCACTTTGGTTTATATTTGATCCTATATATATATATATATATATATATATATATATATATATATATATATATAATCTTATCACTTTATCCCTGGCCCCTTTTATGGGTCTCATTATTCAAACAAAACTATATAATTCTTTTTACTTTCTTGTCTTTTTCAGTGACCCCGAAGAACACTAAAAAACTGAAGTTTAATTTAAAGAAAAATGGCACAAAGCAAATGTACGACTGGGGTTCTCCCCATGAAGAGATCCTTCTGTCCAGCTCCAATGACGATACCTTAGCTGCGGATAGCTCAGTCAATGAATTCAAACATGGCTCCCAGAGTCTCGATTTGTGGCCCTTTGTCCACCCTCACGATGCAGCACCTTCTGGTGGCAAGGAGGGAGACAAAGAAGACATTGTTATTCAAAAGGGGAAAGAAATCCAATTGAAAACGGTTGACCCGAAGGGCAATCCATTGCACGCTGTTGAGAATTTGAAGATGGTCCCCAACCTTCGACCCTCAGGAGGAATTGAAAACGTGGAATACCTCGCTGAGATTGTGGATGTTACCTGGATTCAGCTGTGCGGTGGCTTCCCTTGTGAAAACAATGGGACCTGTGTTGTCGAAAACAATGAACCCCGGTGTGATTGCCCCTTGGGTACCACAGGGAAATACTGCGAGGATGGTAAGTCTAAAAAGAACATTTTTGTTTTGATTTGTTCTCTTGTAGATTCGTATCTATTCCCACGTGACCGGCCATATTTCTTTTGGCCCCCCTCACGTGACCAGCTTCTGTTTGGGATGGTTCCAATTTTTTAATTATTTTTTGATCCCAGAGAAAACATCACACATAGACTGTGGTATTCATTGTCCATATCTCTAGCGTTATAAAGTTCAATATGTTTATATATTTATCTATTTATATGTAGAGGATTCACTCCTAAACTAATAAACCGATAATTTTAAATTTTAGAACACAGCTGCTAAGCCGATTTTTGTGAAATTTTCGCAATCAGTATTAGACATCAATTAATTAATATTCTCAAAATTTCAGTTTCTTTGAGGCATTTTAAAGAGTTTTAGGGGGCATAATATGGGCAAAACCTCCCTATTTGAAAATTAAAAAATATCAGGTTTGTATTGAATTTGATCCATGGTTATTGGAGACAAGATTCCCTGAAATTTAATTTCTTAACATCCCTTAAGTTTAACTTATAATTGTTAACATTTTCTAAAATCGAAAACATGTAATGGATTTTGATCAAAATAAAAATTAAAATTCTAAATATAATGCATATTATTATCATATCTTGATTTTAATCTTCGTAAGGTGACATAAAAGTGGTGCAAAACTCTTCTGTTTAAGAATTAATTTTATCTGTACTGGTATTCTTCTAGTGTGTATATATATATTTATATATATATATATATATATATATATATATATATATATATATATATATATTATAGAAAAAAGGGTAGTGCAGTATTAGTGCAGTTCAAACCAGGAAATTATTTCCTCAAATGAAACAACACTCTTTCAAATGGAAGGACATTTCTTCAAATGGATTTACATATCTGATGAGAGTGGACCACTGCTTGAAACACGTTATATAAAATTATAAAATGATAAAATAACAAAATAATAAATAAATGTTGAAAAAGCCTTTTTTACAAATATTGTTAGCCTTACTCCTTTACACACACACACACACATATATATATATATATATATATATATATATATATATATACGAAGCCTGTCTAAAAAATATCCGACCTTAGGACAGAAAAAATATTTCAAATATGTGACATGGTTGTGATCCTAATCCCCGTCAACAGTTACGGAAGCGCCCGAGGGTTGCCGAGGCGAAGAATGCAAGACGATGAATTCAAGAAAAGTTGCAAATAAAAAAGTTTGACGAAGAAAATAAAAGTAAAATACATATATAAAAATAAAAAACAAAAAAAACATAGATTAACAACTGTTATTAAATAGATGTTTATTATTATTTTTTTTGTCAAAAGAACTATTGTTAAGCTAATTTTTTAATAAAATGTGTGTTTTTGTGCAACGAAAAGTTTCAAAAAATGATTATTTATTATTTTTATATTTAACAAACAATGAAACACTTGTTTTTAAGCAATTTTTTTTCATTTTTTTGGTACTGTTTTTTCTTCTTTTTTTTTACATTTTCTCGATTACGGTTAGAACAAACAACGAACAACCATTTTTAAGCAATTTTTTTCATTTTTCTGGTACTGTTTTTTTCTTCTTTTTTTTTTACATTTTCTCGATTACGGTTAGAACAAACAACGAACAACCATTTTTAAGCAATTTTTTTCAATGATTTTTTTTTAAAAACATTTTCTGCGTTAAGGTAATTTTTTTAATTCAAAAGTTTCCAATTATAATCCTGTGCAAATAAATAAAACTAGGCAATTGGTGCAGGAATTCATTTTTTTTTTTCCATAAGTTATCGGCTACTTGATGCAACCTGATTGTCTAAAAATTTCGGCAACTCTCGGGCGCTTCCGTAACCTGCCCAAACGTTGACGACGTGAAGTCACGGAAACTGAGTGATTCTCTGTAAAAGTACCGAAAATCTTAGTTCTCAACACTGCTCTGCTCTCAAACTATACAGCAATTTAAAAAGTTGAAAATCAACCTACCATACTCATCAGTAGAAGAGACAAGACTGTAAGTTATACGCAACAGTATTTGCGTATGTAAAATTAATGCAATAATAATTACTGAACTGATATCAACCCTTTCTCGTCTTTCTTGGTCAAATTTAGATAACTAAATCAAAAGGCAGCCTATCTCTCATTAAAGTAAGAATTAATTCAAATTAATCAGATTGAAGAATGTCTTAGAAAACCTAAGACTCGTAGCAATAATTCAATGAAAAGTCAAAGTCATTTTGAGATAAACATGATTAGAAATATTCAATTTTACATCTGTGTTTATTAAAGCTGTACAGATAATTCTGTTTTTTAGTGATTTAAGTATATCTGAATGACGAAACTGTTGAAGTTGTCGAGAAATTTTGTAATTTGTGATACCATTGGAGTACTAGTTGGAGCAGGTTCTAATGTGATTGCAAGAGTTAGGAGTTCAGAAAACTTCTGCCATTACTAACCAGCAGAGCGTCGACCAAGTGAAGAGTCTATCAGGCATGTATAAGCAGTGTGATGATGTATGGAAGTGAAACCTGGCTAGTGATGGTTGAGGACATGCGTTGCATGGAGAGAAATAATATGAGGATACTTTCACAGATTAGGACCCACGCTAACTTTGACCCTAACCCTAACCCCCACCCTGACCTTAACACTAACGACGCGGTCAAAGTTAGTGTGGGTCATAATCTGTGAGAGCACCGATATGAGAATGATACAATGGATGTGTAATATGAATCTTAAAGACCAGCTTAGTTCTGATAACCTCACACTGAATATAAATTCAAATGTATAAAGACCATAAGTGTTCTCTTAGTGAACTTCTAACGATCGTATGTTTCATGAAACTGCAGTAAAGTATTAAGATACGACACATTTATTATTTACGGAGAGTTACCTGTCGGGTGGATACATACTATCGGGTGGAGGGCTTACAGAAAAATAATTCAAAATGCAGGTGCGACACCGACTTTACGGCGACTGGTGGTCCGGCACTGCTTTTAATCCGAACTAAATTATTGGAGGGAACTTGATAATGACTGCCATCAGACTAGTTTACTGGGTGGCCAACAGATTGCTCTGTGTGTAGTGTACCAGCAATTTGTGACAATAAAGAGGAAACTCTCACCAGCTGAAAAACGAATGAGATACTCGGCATGTCGTGACTGCCCATCTACCTAAGTAAAAAAGAGCTTCTCTTCACAATCGTAGACTGCATATGTGAAGAACTAATTAGCATTTGTGGACACCAATTGACGTAAATGAAAGGACGGATTGTAAGCGGTGAGTTGATTTGCAGAAATCTGTTGGAAAGTTTGATTGCCTTTATAACCTTTTTTCTTACGGTTAAACTATACAATTATTTGTTTACACTGCACATGTTGGTGGTAGTCTCCATTTATTTTGAGATATCTTATTTTTGCTTCAATTGAACACAGTTGTAGATTTACATGTACATCCGAGTGTTAACCATTGTGTTTAATGTAAATACTAATATATTAATGTCATTTCATTTATTCACTTACATTTAATGTTTGTATCCGTTTCTATTAATTACTGCTGGTTTAGAGACATGGTTATGGTTAGGTTTATAATTAGTGTGCGAAGGTTGTGTTAATGAAATTAGTATTAACGTGATATTGGATGGGTTAGCAAAACGGTTAATCCGGCTAGGTACTGAAACCAAGGGTGCCGGAAAATCAGCTTTGCACCTTTATATTCAGTCATAATCCTATTTCAGGATACACGCCCTTCCACTTAACCCTGTTAACACCACCTCCTAGGATGTGGACCAGAGGTTTTATTACAGGAGGCATAAGCATTGTATCAGTGTAGGTTGTTTAGCAGGCCAAACCTTGTTCCCTAACCATACATTACCACTTACACAAACCATAAATTACGACTTTCAAACCTAGATTCTCTCTTAAAGTGCATGTTGGGTTATATCACAACCCTTGGATACAAAATATTCGAGGTTTTACCTTTTGGTGTTTAAACTTAAAGACATTCTGAAGCTTCTAAACTGCCGAATAAAAAGTTTAATTACAAAAAAGTAAATAGAAAATTAAAAGTAAAAACCCTGTTTGCGCTGAGGTGTTTTGATAGATGAAAAAAGATATGAAAATTGAAATTATGAGAAGTTTAAAATAGACGTGTTTAAACGAAAATCCTATTCGTATTGCTGTGAGGAAATTGAAAAATTGTTAACATTTTTTAGTAACTATAATTATTAAAAATACTTGGGAAACAGAACAAAGATTGGAAACAAACAAAAAAAACAAAAAAAAAAAATTGAAACATGGAATCAACAGTAAACGAAAAAGTAATTGTAAATATAACTTACAATCTTGAAGGTCATTTTATATTCGCGTGTGGAAGTTATTGTATAAATAATGAACTGTTAAAATCTTAAGTAGCATTCAACATTGCAACCAGAACGTAGCTGTAACTACCTGACGGTGCCCGGGAGTTTTTTTTTACTTTCTTTTTTTCTTTAATTTTTTAATTTCTTACTTTTGTTCACTCCAAACATAGAATATTGTCACTGAAGCATAAGGAGATTTGTACAGTGAGATGTTTGTTCACATTACATTTAAATTTCTGCATGTTGGTACAATCGGGGAAAAAATGAAGAAAAGAAAGAATTCTAGAAGCAAGTGGTGTGAGGAAAGAACCTATTAGATTAGGAAATCTTCCAGCATCTAGGGACCTCTACAGTGAAGGGATGGGATTTTTCTGTTAGTCGGATGGGTCAAGCGTATTTACATTGATGGGGTATAAGTGCAGTACGTTCATCTGAGCACTTTGTTTATTCTTTTCTTAATTAATTTCTTGTATAAAGAAATGTTATTTCAAAGAAATCGCTTATGTAATAAAATAAGACGTCTTTAAATCCCATAAATACTTTCGATTATTTTTTAACTATGTCGTTTTTTTTTTACCAAATGATTATTATTTTTGTCATGGTAATTTACCTGTGCATGCTGAACTCTCCTAGCTATAAATAGAAGCAGGTACTTCTCTTAGGGGAAACCAATATTCCAACAGACAGCCCTGACAGTCGGACCGAATAGTCTCACTGGTAAATCTCTCATATTTTTGGTACTACTGTTCTTTGTTTATATATATATATATATTAAATTCCCGAAACAGTTTTTCATGGTAAACAACTGATGATCCCTTAAAATAGTGTTAGAAACTAACTAATATAATAAATGTAAAAAATAAATTGACTTACATGTGATTTTCCACTGGAAGACTTGAGACTATAAGTTTTTTGTTTTTTTTATATATATATTTTTTTTTTATATAGTTTTAATGGTTGATAAACTTCCGAGACTATATATATATATATATATATATATATATATATATATATATATTAATCAATTCCTCTCTTGTGTCTTTATTTCTGGCCCCTAACAAAGCCACAACAGTTTGTGAATAGGATTTTTAAAGAACCAAATTGTAATAAAACTATGACGAAAATGCATTCTGGATAATTTAATTTCATAATTAAATTGTTTTTAAACAGGATTTTTTTAAATTTGGTTTATTTTATGCTAATTGATTTCAATGTATATCCAATTAATTGTAAATAAATAAATAAATAAAATATTCAATGTCTAAGTCATGTAGTCACAAAGAAAACACGCACAGACACATGCGAAATTGTCTTATAATTTTATTACTATAGAAATTACAAATATATAACAAGGGTGAGAATCGAAATTGACCAAATGGGCTTGAAATAAGATTTTCAATTTATGTTCTAATTGGATGAGGGAGGCTTCCATTAAGCCTCGAGAGACAATGGATGCCCTCTGTAAGGGTGCCTGCTCTGGGAGTCTATTGTGGAGCAAGGGGTGCCATCTCCAACCATACCTCTCCTGAATTGGTATTGCTTGAGTCCAGTGGCAAGAAGAAGCCTAGGAAGACCTGAAACAATGCCGGGATAAGCAGAGAGCGCTCCCATATACAGCACTTGGTATTGCCAAATGGTCACCCATTTAGTACTGACCAGGCTTAACGTCGCTTAACTTCGGTGATCTAATTGGATGACAGTCAATTAATTTCACATCTACTTGTCGGACACAAATATATTCTGCAAAAAGATACTAGCTTTCTTGTACAAAGCCTGAGAGTGTATACCTTGCCACAGCGTATATGTATTCATTGTGACAAAATCAGCGTCAGTTTAGAGTCAAAGAATGGGTATTTTTTCTAAATTCTATATATTATTCATTCTGGGCAACGCTGATCAAGAATCTACCAACTTTGTGGGTGTTACTTTTACATTTTTCTTTTACATATAACTAGCAGGGAAAACCGAGATTGCCTGGGGCAACTAAAAACAAAATAGAAGAGGTTAAAAAGTGTAAAAAAAAAACCCACCCAAATAAAATTAAGGAGGCCTCCAGAGCACTACTAAAACCACCCTTCTGAATTTCTTGCCACCCACTCCTCCCTTTGAAGAGAAATTATGGTGAGTCATTTCCTGCAGTTTGTTTCTTGAGAAACGAGTCAGCATTTTGTTTCCAAATTAGTACATAATAAGATTGAAAATGCCTGAAAAACCGACCCCCCCCCAACAAAACCTGGTTCGGTTAACTCTCAAAGAATGAATAAATTTTTTTTTTCTAAATTTTATATATTATTCATTCCGGGCAACGCTGATCAAGAATATACCAACTTTGTGGGTCTTTGTTTTGCAGTTTTTGACTTTTAGCTGAACATACACACAACTTCTTTTTATATAATTTACATATAATGGTCGAATTTTAGTGCATAATCTGTATTTACTTCTTGGCAGATTTACACATGTGCTTTGAACTCAGCATATAGCTAGTTGAGGGCGTGTCGCAGAAGTTGGCAGAGACGATGTAATGGATGTTGTAACCCCGTGAACTTGTTCGCTATTCATTTTGAAGAGAAATAAATCTTGTTATCGCCTTTTGCAGATAAAACTGTGATGTCTTGTTCAGTTCTAATATATACAGAGTGTTTGGAAAATCTATGGCATAACTTCGGGATTATGTTCTATACGTGTAGAAGGCCCTCTTAGCGCGGGGGCGATGCTTTTGGGATGACATGCCGTTATTAATTTCCTTTGTGGTCTATTTCTTCCTCTATGTGGTTTGTGCTGATCATATTTATTTCAATTCAATAAATTTCGCAAAAAATCAAACAAGCATGTTTCAGCTGCCATGTAAGGGAAGGGTGGTAGAAATTTACACAGGAGAGGATACAGAAGCCTAGCACCTGTCCAAATTAACCTTGAATTGTTGGCGTATCTATTACCTCTCTTGAGAAATTATTCCAAGGTCCAGAGATCCTGATTGAGAAGGCGGCCCTCCTCCGATTCAATTGAAATCGACTGTGTAATAGTTTCTTGTGGTGTCCGCATAAACCTCTTTCTAGTGCAGGAGTGAACAATAGGTCCTAAGGTATATCGTAATGACCATTGAGGAGATTGTAGACCAAAATGAAATCAGCACTGTATTTGGTTTGTTATATTCTTTTACCTAAAATAAAAAGGGACAACAATCGAAGGATGCCGAACGGATATCCCATCTTGGCTATCAAAAAGAGCCCTTTTTGATCATGATGCTCAAATCTTTCTTCTGAGCCCCACGGCTTTTATATTTGTTTTGCGTCATTTTGTCATGGTTTTGTTACTTATTTTACCTGTGAGACTGTCACATATGTAGAAATAACAGTGCAGTATCACACACATTGTACGTGTGAGATGTTAAAAAATAAAGTGTTTCCCGACCTCTGTTTATGGGAACTGTTTTCATTATTGATACATATAGAACATAATCCCATCGTTATGCCATCGATTTCCCAAACATCCTGTATATGTAAAATTGATTCAATAAAATTACTGATTTGATATTCAACCTTTCGTTGCTCAATGCAGTCGAGATTAGATTATTAAATCAAAACCAATTTCTCTTTCGTGAAAGCGAAAAACTTGTTAATAAATTTTAATTACTGATATTGAAGGGCATCCTAAAATGTGAAAACATTTCACAATAATTCAATCAAAGGTCACTTTCATTTTAATTTGATTACAAAGATTAGACGGGTGTTCAATTTACGCATGTGTGGTCGTTCACATAAAGACATATATACACAGATATATCTATTACTCATGGAGATTTGGTATCTGTCTGTCTTAAGACTAAACTATACTATTACTTCTATTAATAATGAAGATTTGCTATCTGTCTGTCTGAAGCCTAAACTATACTATTACTTCTATTAATAATGAAGATTTGCTATGTGTCTGTCTGAAGCCTAAACTATACTATTACTTCTATTAATAATGAAGATTTGCTATGTGTCTGTCTGAAGCCTAAACTATACTATTACTTCTATTAATAATGAAGATTTACTATCTGTCTGTCTGAAGCCTAAACTATACTATTACTTCTATTAATAATGAAGATTTAGTGTCTGTCTGTCTGAAGCCTAAACTATACTATTACTTCTATTAATAATGAAGATTTGCTATCTGTCTGTCTGAAGCCTAAACTATACTATTACTTCCTTCTATTAATAATGAAGATTTAGTGTCTGTCTGTCTGAAGCCTAAACTATACTATTACTTCTATTAATAATGAAGATTTAGTGTCTGTCTGTCTGAAGCCTAAACTATACTATTACTTCTATTAATAATGAATATTTGCTATCTGTCTGAAGCCTATTACTTCTATTAATAATGAAGATTTAGTGTCTGTCTGTCTGAAGCCTAAACTATACTATTACTTCTATTAATAATGACGATTTGCTATCTGTCTGAAGCCTCAACTATACTATTACTTCTATTAATAATGAAGATTTGCTATCTGTCTGTATGAAGCCTAAACTATACTATTACTTCTATTAATAATTGAAATTTGGTATCTCTCTGTCCAGAAATCGAAACTATACTACTACTTCTATTAATAATGGAGATTTGGTATCTATATGTCTGAAGCCTAAACTATGTTATTACTATTTTTAATGCTCAATTCAGTTTACTGTGCTATTTCAGACTAATGTACTATCTTTCAATGCTCAATTCAGGTAGGTAGGAGTAGTGTACAATCTGTTATTCTCATGATATCATCATCCCAGGCATTATCCCCTATTTAGAGGAGAAGTAGGGTAGTATCTGTTGTGTTGTCATGTGACCATCCTCCCAGGCATTACCTCCTCCTTTCAGGGGGGGGGGGATAGTATAGTATCTGTTCTGTAGTCATGATGCCATCGTCCAATGGATTACCTTCCCCCTTTATTATGGGGGAGGAGGTAATGTAGTATCTGTTCTATTGTCATGATACTATCCTCCAGGGCATTACCTCCTCCTTTCTTTAGGGGAGAGGGGGGTAGTGCAATAGCTGTTCTGTTGTCACGAGACCATCCTCCTTTGGGGGAAGCAATATATGTTTACTCGTCATACATACGATCAAAAATATGCGACCAGAGGAAGCATATTTTTGATTGTATATATAAAATATTTTTATCCACAGACACGAAGGGAAGACACATATTAATACGATGGCGTGTGTGTTATTTTGTGTGTCACGCTTACATCAAAAGCAACGACCTTCCGAATCTTTGTATGCTACTCATGAATGACCATTAATAAAGCTCAAGGACAGACTTTCGATAAAGTTGGGATCTACCTACCACAACCTTGCTTTACCCATTGACAACTTTATGTAGCCTTCTCAAAAGCAAGGTCTATCAACAGTGTAAGAGTGAAAATTTGTCTTCAGAATAATTCTACTCATGGCCAGAGAAGAGGAAATACCTTCACTAGAAATATTGTATATAAAGAAATTTTGTAAATTGTTTCATGTATTGTTCATTTTTTTAAATAAATATACAAGTCAAATCTTATCATATTTTGTTCAAACATGTATAAGTTAGGAACAAGCTAATTAGTATTGTAAACATCATTTCGTGTAATTTACACAAGTCCCGCTAGTATATATTATTATTATTTTTATTATTTATGATTAATAATTTTTTTATTTATATTACTTATTTGTTTGTTTATATATTTAATGTTTTATTTTTAATTAATTAAATTCATTTTTTGAGTGTGAGCCTCTTATTTATATCTAGAGATAAGCCTTAAATTTTGAAATAAAATACCTTCGAAACAAATCTGCACAAAATAGATTGACTATCACCTTTCTAATAAAGTTTTTATTTCCTTTTGTTTCTTTCTCAAGAACTCATCGTACGTTATCCGAAATTAAACGGCCGAGGGTACATTGCTTTTCCGGTCCTGCGTGATGCTTACAAGGAGTTCCACATCTACCTGGAAATCAAGCCAGAATCCCCTGACGGTCTTTTACTGTTCAGCTCTGAAAAACAGAATGCAAGAGGCGATTTCTTCTCCGTGGCACTTGTCAATGGAAAGGTTGAATTCAGGTAAGTTAACGAAAGAAAAAAGAATATCACCTTTACTTACTGCCTTTTATTTACCTCCTGACGCGGAGGTTAGACACAAGGTCAGCTGAGGTTTTGAAAAGCTAGTGCGCAAGAAGTACACGCTGGTCTATAAAAATATCTGAACAGCCACGTCAGAATTCCTCGATGGAGCGACCCAGACGATTAACAATAAACTCCTAGAACTAGTAGGGCTCCATCAGTCAGAGTTGACTATGAGTAGCATCCCAGTTGTCTGTTTGTCTGGAACATCGACGTCTGTGGCTGTAGAGGCTGATGCGGGAGTTAAAGTCTCTGCAGCAAAGGTCGCATCTGTCCCTGGTTCATTAGAGCTGACGCTTTGCTTTCTGCGGACCCGCCTCTCTGTGGCGACTTGCATCAGCTTTTCTTCCCCTGACTTGAGGAGTTTGGTCAGGGTGTTTCTCCATTTGAATCGGCTGGCTGCCAGGTTGATGTCCACAGCTCCACGACATCGTGGTACCGCAGCTGTCGCCATCCGGTGTGTCTCCTTCCAGAGGCTAGCTATCCATACAAGAGATCTTTAGGGATATGGCGAACTGGTATATGATCGACGTGGCCTAACCAACGTAGTCTGGGCTGTCTGAGCCGTGTGAACATGCTGGGCAGCCCTGCTCGAGACAAGACCTCAGTGTTCCGCTCCTAGGACTGAACAGAACCATACCTCAGCCTGGAAGAAGCAAAGCAACTGTCAGACTGATTGTCGTGGACGTATCCTAAACTGGTATAAACAACACCTACTAAAGCTGTGCCAGACGTATCCTCAACTGGTATAAAAGCTGATATGTTTTGTTACACTCTATTTTATGTCATATATTTATTTCCTGTGATCATCTTAGTGGCTTTGTTCGGATTCCCCACATGTGGATCATGTCATTAACTTAGTCGCTCTATTTGTACTCCCCATCCAATATTCGCCCAGGCATGGAGTATTGTTGCTAAATCTGGGCTGGTGCACCACCCACTAGCCTCATCCGCCTGGACAGAATTCAAAAAATAATCTTTACCCTAATAGATCTTGCACTGGTTGCCAAACTCCAGTCGATGTCGCATCGCCACAGCATTGCATACCTGTGCTTGCCTTACAAGCATTTCCATCAAATGTGTTCAGATGAACTTACTGCACTTGTACATCCTCAATGTAAATACCTCCAGACTAGCAGCAAAATCGCACCCCTTTACTGCAAAAGTCCTTAGATGCCAGAAGGTTTCCTACTCTAATAACTTCTTTCCTCAGACCGCAAGCCTTTGGAATTCCCTCCCTGCTCCTAGTTTACCAACATGCAGATATTTAAATGTAATGTACACAAATATCTTGCTTCCCAACTCCACACGCAGATTGGCCTCATATAAATCTGGCCACTATCCCAATCACAGTAGCTCCACACGTTTTAGTGGTAATATGTCTTTTTGGAGGGCGAACAAAAGTAAAAAAAAAAAAAGTTTAAAAAACCCACTATTAGACATTTGTGTAGACACTACACCTAGATTCTCCAGTCGGTGCTCTCATCTGTTGTCCTTGTGCCAGTCAGTCTGTGTCGATCGTGAATTTTGGCTCTGCAGCCATCACAAATATTAGATGGCCAATCACAATCATAAAAAATGGTTGCTTTTTTTTCTATGGATTACATTTTTTATTATACCTGCATCGATAATCTTTTTTATTATACCTGCATCGTATAAAAGCAGCGTGAATTCAACATAATATCAACACAATAATTCCCAGATCGGAGGCGTCAAAAAATGTCCCCAGTGTTCATACAGTTTGCGCCCGGAACAAATGAAAAAGCTATGAAAGGCGTCTTCATCTAATTGGTGGTCATTTCCAATAGACGCAGCAGCTATCAATAATGGCCAGTCACCATGTTCAGCTGAGCGGAATAAAAAGAAGCGAAGCCAGCGGAAGCGGGCTGCGGAAAAAAGTAACTTCTTGCTTTAATGTAATACGCGATCATTATCGCAAAGTCTGCGGCTCCTTTGTTTGTGTTTCTTTTTCTATGTCACATCAATCATGATTTATGAATAAAAGCACACGGTTTGAAGCAGACATTTGTGTTTATACAGAGCAAATAACAAAAATGGTGACTCATAGCTGATCTAAAAATATCTTGCATATATATATATATATATTGAAGCATGTTTGATTAAACAACATGTATAATTTCTGTTTGTTTCTTTTTTTTATCCATCTTTTCATGTTGACGGACCAATGATCTAATGTTCTGTTCGAGTGTGAACAGGAACTCGCCAAAACTGCCAACGTTTTCAACTCCCATGAGTCTTCATCAGACACGTGAGGAGCTATGCAAACTAAAACTGGTGAATTTATTGAGAAACTCGATGAAAACTTTTTTTTTCATAAAGGCATTTCAGTATACCTTCTCCCCCCTCATATCGAGCTTGATTGATGATAGGTTTGTTTGCTCGAATGAGTAAGGCTTCAATTATGGGAAGGTGCAGGTTGCAATTAATGTCTTTAATATATTAAAAAAAAATGCCTTTAATAAATTTTCTCAATAAATTCACCAGATTTAGTTTGCGTAACCTCTCACGTGCCTGATGAAGACTCATGGGAGTCGAAAACGTTTGCAGTTTTGGCGATCATTAGTTCGTCAACATGAAAAGATGGATCAAAAAAGAAACAAACAGGAATTGTCCCTGTTGTCTAATCAAACATGCATCAATGAAGAAATGCTGCCTAAGTATACAAATATATATATATATATATATGGGAAAATGAAAAAGGAAAACCAAAAAATGGATGTTTTTTATGTGTACATCAACGTTTCGTCTTTATTTATAAGACTTCATCAGGATGATAATATAGAGAGAAATGTCATGCAAGTACAAATACATGTAGGGTTGACATATTGGGAGGAAAAAAATAAAATAATGGCCACTACTGGGTGGACGTCCGTACTTGGTGAAGGATAAAAATGAATGCCATCCACTTTATCCCTGCTCATGAATGCCATCCACTTTATCCCTGCTCATCCCCCCACCTCTTTCTCTTACTACCAGCCACAGTAGTCCTTGCTCATCCCCATCCTTCCACTTCTCCCCCACTCATTTTCATCAACATTCATTTTTCACTCCCCACCAAGTACGGACGTCCACCCAGTAGTGGCCATTATTTTATTTTTTTTCCTCCCAATATGTCAACCCTACATGTATTTGTACTTGCATGACATTTCTCTCTATATTATCATCCTGATGAAGTCTTATAAATAAAGACGAAACGTTGATGTACACATAAAAAACATCAATTTTTTGGTTTTCCTTTTTCATTTTCCCATCACGTCAGATTACCTTCATCCTTCTCTTCCCATATATATATATATATATATATATATATATATATATATATATATATATATATATATATATATATATAAAGATGATTTAATAGATCAAAACATTCCAATTGTTCAAAGAATTAGAACAACAAGTCTAGTATGGCGTACGGTCGTTTCCAAAAAATTCTGGAAATACTTTAATTTTTATTTTTTTAATTTTCCAATTTAAAAATTTTTTTTACAAAGCCACTCCAGAACGTCTCTTCATCAGCGCCTTTAGCAACACATCTTACAGAAAATTCAAGGAAGGAAATAACAATATAATATATATATATATAGAATAATACCGGTCCCAGGACGGGTAAAATTAATCCCTCAAACAGAACAGTTTGCACTACTTTTATGTTCCCTTACGAAGATTACAATCAACATATAATGCTACTAAACTTTATGTCTAGAATCCTTATTCCAGGTTTGATTAAAATATATTCCATGAAAATGTCTAAAATGTAAGACTTTAGTTTAAGGAGTCTTAAGAAGAAATTGAAATTCAGGGAATTTTGCTTTACTAGTTTCAAATGACATGGCTCAAATTTAATGCAAATCTGAAATATTTGAATTTTCAAATGGTAGGTTGTGCCCATATTATGCCCCATCCACCTTTTTTTAGACATGTTCGAGAATCAACATCATGTCATAGATTTTGATAAAAATTGGAATAAAGATTCTAGACATAAGGTTTAGTATCATTATATCTTCATTTTAATCTTCGTACATGGACATAAAAGTTCTACAAAGCTGTTCCATTCTGAAATTAAATTTACACGTCCTGAGGCGAGTACTCTTCTAGTATATATATATATATATATATATACGCTTCTAAACGGGTGGAACACTCTGGTGTATGAAATGATTGTTTTAACTTAGCGTGATGCAATACTCTCCCAGAAAAAATAATTGAATTCTCTCGGTCATCAGTATATATATATATATATATATTAGAGAGTCAGCCTTGAAATATCTCACAGAGTTATCTTTCCTTTTTGGTGAGATATTTAAAGGCTGACTAGACACACTGAAGAGCTGTGATACAGCGAAGACGTCTGTATGTTGTTGACATATATATATATTGTGGAAATTTCGGTATATTTTCTAGTAAGTCATGGGTTACTTCCCTTTGTTTGAAACCGTTGAAGGTGAAGGCCTTCAGTTGGCTTACGTGCCAGGTTGAAGGTCACATGGATTATTTTGCGTAGGTGTTGGGTTAGGGAAGCCATTTTGTGTCACGTGGTTTCTATTTTTAGAAATGATGCATTAGTTCTGTCTCGATTTGATATCGGCGCAAATTTTAACCAGAACAGACTTGCGCGCCTGACAGTCGACACCTGTAAAAGCTGTTGCTCCGTCCGTAGTTGGGACGTTAAATTTGAGAAGAATTTCTACTTGAAGAAATTTAAGAGATAGAGTATCTCTTGGCAAGAATTGCCTTTTATGTATGAAATATTCTTCCTTCAGTCAACGAATATTACCCTTTGAAGATGTTTCACGTCAGAGACTTGAAATGAAGAACTATGGAGAATTTGAACGAGATTAAAATATCTCAGGGCACGAAATTGCCTATATTGAAGAGCTTAGCTCCCGTGAACTGAAGTACTTTGCTGTTGAGAAGATTCTAAATCAGAGATTAAGAATCGTAAGGTGTGATCGTCCTTGCAACACAGATCGATTTGAAAGAGATAACTTTGAAAATTGGATCCTCACATGATCGCGCGTGATGCTATTTGGGACAAACTGTGAAAAAAAGCAAGTATTATGTTTATTTGAAATTTGGACTGTTCTAGTGACGTATTTCTTACGTTGGATTTGCTATAAGAAAATTATTGAAGAAAAGGAAAGAAAAAAAAAGAACTTTGTGACAGACGTTTGATAAAATAAAAAAAGGTTATTTTTACCATGAAAATTATGTCGGAATTCAGCACGGTTTGTCAATTTTATTACTTTTGATTGTAACTTTGGTGTAAAGAAAAAAAAGAGACTATTTGATTGATTTGTAAGAATACTGACTTTATAGTAAGTTCATGTTTTAAAAGGATTTATTCTTTTGCTTAGATTGTGTCAATTTTTGTTGTATCTAACTTTAATGTTAAGAAATCCTGATGTTGTATTTTTTTGATTTTTATTTTTTTTGTACGTTATCTAGGAATAATTTATTTATTCCAGCTCTGGAAAAAAGCAGTCCAAGCTACCTTTTTTTTGTAAATAAAACCTTGTTTTAACTTTTATGAACATCTTGTATTCGTCCATTCCTTCTCTCTTGTTATAATTTTTTTTTTGAGATAATTGTCCTAGGTAACATGACTTAGTTTAGAGCGGTTTTCGTTAACACCCACGAAAAATCCGACAATATATATATATATATATATATATATATATATATATATATATATATATATATATACAATTTATTGAAAGAAATATTTACCAGAGTGACTACCGGAATCTAATATATTTATTAATTAAGATATTTAATTTTTGGATGTCGTCATACCGGTAGTTCCCTTGCCAAAAAATGACTATTCATCAGTGACTTTCCAAAAGCCTTGGAATACGAATTCATCTCTAACGAGCGCAAAAAAAACGGTGCTTAACCTCTTAGTTCCTTGAAGAAAAAATACCCGAGGGAATATCTTATAATTAGGTTAAACAACGTTTTGTTTTTTGTTTTTTTGCACCAGGCAGAGATGAAATCGTAATTTCAAGAATGCTGGAAAGTCACTGATAAATTATCATTTTGGGGGAAAGAAATCACAGGTATGACGACATGCAAAATGGAAATATCTTATTATATTAAATATATTAAGAAGGCTGAGAGAAATGCAGAGTGCCGGATTGATGAAAAGCTGGAAAGAACAAAAATAATAAAGTGAAGGGAGGGACTTACTATTTATTTTTCTTTACAATCTTACATACCAGAAAGTGTGGTGTCGGCTGTGTGTGTTGTCCGGATGCTGTTATGTAAGATTGTAAAGGAAAATAAATAGTAAGTCCCCATTTCTATTTATTATTTTTGTTCTTTCCAGCTTCTCATCAACCCGGCACTCTGCATTGCCCCCAGCCTTCTTAATATATTTACTACAATTCCCAGCAATGCTTCAAGCAAACTACCATTCTCTATATATCTTATTATATATATTCAAAATGAAAAATAATGCCATTATTCCATCTCTAGTTATTGTCATAAGAATATGTACACACACACACACCCACCCACACACACATACACACACACACACTTGGTGCACGTGTGTATTGCTCGATGTGCTCGAGTGAATTTACTTCACAAGATCCAGGTGTGTTCTATGAAACAATTCATCATAATTCCCGCTCACCTGTTCTGTGTCAAATTATCAATAATGCAGGAAACACAAAAGTGCTTTTCAGCAGATTAAAAAAACAAATAAAACACAAAAAATTATATATATATATATATATATATATATATATATATATATGATTCATTCCTAAACTAATGAACCCATCATTATTGATTATGGGATACACACACATATATATATATATATATATATATATATATATATATATATATATATATATATATAATTACTTTTTAGTCAGACTTATAAACAATAGAAAGTTATGCTCTAATGAACCGGCATATATAAATGCTTTAATAATGTTTATTTTATTTTTTACTTTTTATTTTTCTGGCCGCGATTTTGGCCTTTCTTTCTGATGAGTCACACTCATTGAAAACCCAAGATATATAATAACTCTGTATTTTGTTTGTCTGAGTGATGATGAAACGGACAGTAAAAAGCTCGATCCCTTTAAGAATGAATAAAGACATGGTCACTGGAATCTGATTTTCTACTATTTATATATATATATATATATATATATATATATATATATATATATATATATATATATATATATATATATGAGAGAGAGAGAGATTTTTTTAATTAATTAATTTATCAATTAATTTTTGCATGCATAAAAGGAAAACATGGACACGTGTTTCTGGCTATGAGCCGTCATCAGCATGACTACCCGGGCAGGGATCGAACCCTCGATGTAAATAATCGTAATCTAGCGTTTTAGCCCTAGACCAAAATAACCTGCCACGTTTTATGCTCGACTTGTTATCGCCTATAATGTTACGCTGATTTTGTATTATTCTTTCTACTGGCTATAGTGGACCGGTGTTTACCGGTGCGTTTATTATTTGTCACTACTCTGAGCGTTTTTTTCTTCTTTTTGAGGGCTGCATTTAATTCGCCCTTAATCGGACGTGTCATCAACTTTTGTATATATAGATTTTTTTTCAGGGTAACGACAAATAATAAACGCACTGGTAAACACTGGTCCACTATCGGCTGTAAAAAAAATAACAAAAAATCAGCATATATATATATATATATATATATATATATATATATATATATATATAGTCTAAAGAAGCTTTAAGTTATTTTAAACAAAAAGACAAAAAAAAAGGAAAATGCAGTTTAAATTCCCAGAGAAACTAACTAAATCCAAAATAGTGCAGACTTAACATTCGTTGGAAAATTCATAAATAAATAAAATATATAATAGTAAGTAAATAAAATAAAAAGGGGGATTAAGTATCTAACAGTGAAACAAAAACAGGAGACCTTAACGTAAACATCTAATATTAACACTGGGATCATCAGCTGTTTACCATGTAAACAGGACAGTTATATGCATGGCTCTCCAATGGTACAGATCAAACTACCATTTCCCCAATCAAGTGTCGAAATAATTCAGCTTAAAATGTTACTTATATATACATAAATAAATAATAATAATCAAATAATAATAATAATAATATACTACCCTTAAGACTACCGTGTGATATGGTAATTTGCATATCAAATAAAATTCTTTATAACAATAGTAATAATAATAATAGTAATAATAGTAATAATAATAATAATAATAATAATACTATCTAAACACTACACCCAAGAACCATTCTGCAATATGGTAGCTAGAAATAAAATTAATAGGAATTAAAGTTGCATTTAAAAAAAAAAAAAATAAATAAATAAATAAATAAATAAATTTAAAAAAAAAATTTTTTTTTTAATTTAAAAAATAATAATAATAATAATAAAAAAAAATAAAAAATAAAAAAAGCTTTAGTACCTTAGGTACAAGAAAGGCAATTAGATAAGAGGAAAGAAAACCTAGCCATACATATATATATATATATTCTAGGAAACACTGTGATTAACGAGGGCACATCATTTATTTTGTAACCCTTAACATTTAGGGCAGTGCCCTCCAACTCGCCCCCACCCTTTCAGAAAATAATAAAAAGGACAATATATATCTCTATTCCTGCAAAACATTTATCATAATAAATGTTGTTAGTGGTCTAAGCCTTTAAGGGAACGTACCAAATATTTCATAAGGTGAATGGAATAAATAATTACTGTTTCTTCACAGAGTCAGACCAATATTAATTACGGTTATTTACGTAAGCAGATAAAAATAAATTTAGTTTAGTTACTTATCTCTCATACATCTGTAATTATAAAATTGTGTCGATCAAAATGATATACATATTGCTTATACCCATCATAGGACAGGTATTCTACTAGTATATATATATGTATATATACGCATTGCAAGTAAACTACACCAAAACGTTTCTGCTTCGTTTCCGAGTGAAATTACAAGCGTTTCTATGTAGATTCCATGAAAAATGCCAGTAAACTGAAATCATATGCCCTTAATAGGGTTAAGATGAAAATTCATATACACTAAATGTACGAAAGCAAGGAAATTCCCAAATTTTTACACTTTTATTGTCATTAAGGGTATGACTACATATCAACCAAGCCATTTCATTATCACATCACTACAGTACAGTGTGTGAGGTGCGCTGAAGAAAAATTCCTACCAGTAAAATACATAGCCCTGTTGTGCTTGCATACTCTTAATGACAATAAAAGTGTACAAATTTGGGAATTTCCTTGCTTTTGTACATTTAGTGTATATGAATCTTCATCTTAACCCTATTAAAGGCATATAATTTCAGTATACTGGCATTTTTCATGGAATGTCACTACTTTTGTGAAGGCTATGCCTCAATACAATGCCTTCTCATAAGGTTTTTTTTAATTTTCTGGAAAACTAAAGTATATGGTAAACTGAAATTAAAATGCCATCAACTAGACCCTAGAACCTCTATCTCTGCCAAAAATCAGCTGAATCCATCGAATAGTTGATGAGATACAGGGTGGCACATACGTACGTATGTACACACAGATAACGTGATTTCATGACTGAACTTTCTGGATCTATGGGTTGCCTTGACTAATGATGCTGAAATTCTACACACTTATAGAACCTATCAAATAAAAATTTTGTGCAAAGTTTTAACTAATTTGGTTCATTGATTTTTTAGTCATGATTGATCAAAGAAATGAGATTTCCAGCATAGGCCATTCGTGAGTCTATTAAGGGATAGAGCGCTCTCGCGCCTCCCTTGATCAAAAAAATTTTGTTACTTTTGTTCACCGTAAAAAAAGCATATCGCCACTGAAGTTTAAGGGGTTACTGTGATAGGCTCCAGATTTATAGGGGGCAACCAAAGTGGGGAGTTGAGCAGCAAGATGTTTGTTCACATTACATTTAAATTTCTACATGTTGGTACAGTCCGGAAAACAGGAAGCAGGGAGGGAATTCCAAAAGCCAGTGGTTCGAGGAAAGAAGCTATTAGAGTAGAAAATCTTCCAGCATCTTCACAAAGAAGGGGTGTGATTTTGCTTCTAGTGGAGTGGGCGGGGTTATTTACATTGAGGGTGGGGTACAAGTGCAGTAAGTTTATCAGAGGATATTCTGTGGAAGTACTTGTAAAACAAGAACAGAGATACAGCACTGTGGCGATGCGACAGCGGCTGGAGATTTGCAGACAGTACAGGATCTGTTCAGTTAGAAATTATTTTTTGCATCCTGTCCAAGAGGGAGAGGTTAGTGGTTGGTGCACCAGTCGAGATGCATGGGCAAATGGTGGTACTATAAAAATATAGATACTAGAAGATGTGAAATGTTTTCTAGCATGGTAGAGGGATCCTAACTTCTTTGCGACAGACTTGACAGCATCTTCTATGTACTTATTCAACTTATATTTTATTCTACCACTTTCACCGAAAATTCTTCCCAATTTCATTTTAGCAACTTGACCTGAAGCATGTATGCACATATGTAGCCAAAAATGTTTGTATAAACAAAACTTTATAGAAACTGTATTGTCAGTCTCATTACTTTCAAGACAGACAATATATTTAATCAGTTTTTGATTTCGATTTCAATTAAACTAAACTTCAAAATATGGAATCTCTTTTTCTGTGTCTAACGGACAGAATAATCGATTTTAAGCTCAGCTAAAGCTTCTGCGTCTGTGAAAGAAGCCAAGAATTTGAATAAGCACATCTGATTCAAAAGAACAAAACACCTTTGTGTCCGGTTTCAGCCACTCATTAATGAAATTAAGTTCGACTTAAGAAAATGTGCGTTTGTCTCGAAGTGTCAGCATTTTCAAATATTGAAATGCGAGAAACTTTTTCTTCTGAGAAAAATAAAATTCAGAATCAAAACTGAATAAAAAAAAATTAATAATTTTTCGAATAAAATAGAACTCACTTTCTTCTTTTTCTCCTCTCTCTCTCTCTCGCTCTCTTATTGCCTTTTTCTTCCTTCTCTCTCTTTCTACTCTCTCTCTTTCTGTTATTTTTCTATTCTCTCTCCCTCTTTCTCTTTTCTTTTATTCTCTTGCTCTTCTCTTTCTATTGTCTTTTCTTCTCTCCTTTTCTTTCTCCCCCTTTCTCTCCCTCTCTCTCTCTTTCTGTATTTCTCTTTGCCCCTTTTCTCTTCTTATTTCTTTTCCACCTTTTATCTATTTTCTTCTCTCTCTGCCTTTCTTTTGCTTCTCCCCTTTTCTACCCCCCCCCCCTCTCTCTCTCTCTCTCTCTCTCTCTCTCTCTCTCTCTCTCTCTCTCTGTCATTTCCTGCTATATCAGAAAGCACTGTGTTCGAATTAGGTTCTGGGTGACGATGAAAGTATGGCAGTAGGCTAAGACCCAGCATCCGAATTGGTTAAAAGCAGATGAGGATGTACGGTGCAATGGTCTTATTTATAGTCAGTCACATATGGCAGACACATTTAAAGAACGGTGAAAGTTACTTATATCAGCTGAGAGATTTTAGCATCATAACTTGAATTTAAATGGAGGCAGGCTGATTTTTATCTTTTTGTCAGAGACTGGAATAATATACGTGGTCTTTGTACTAGGATTAATGTGTAGTATCTGTTCTGTCCTCGATAAGAGGAGGAGAAATTCTCTTAGACTGGGGAAATTTTTGTTTTTGTCCCATTCCATAGTGCCTCTTCTTCAGGGGCTAGATTCCTCCTAATGAAAAATGACCTTATATCTAGCATTGCCCTCGTGGGGAGACAAGTAAATAAGAACAGGAATGATACAGGATGATTGGAAAGTAACTGCCTATTATTAAGTGCTCGTAGTGTATTACTGATATATAATTCTTACAAGAACCGAATATGATAAGAAGGTGTATAGCGTTGGGTTTATTTAGAATTCAATTCGCAACCGGCTTCTTAAACCGTGTGGTAACCGCATCAACTGATTTCACAAGTAACTCTTTCTGCTTTTTGTAAAGTCGGTTCTCTCTATGGCTCCAAACCCTTTCTCACAGCTGAGGCTATTCTCTATCTCTAAAATTCGACTATCACACCATGTATGGAGTACTGTTGTTATATTTGGACTGGTGAATCTCTGTCCCGTTTGAGAGTTCTTGATAACGTGCAAAAACGTATCTGTAATTTTATTGGCCCCCATCCTTTCTTCTTCTCTGCACTCGCTCTCTCTCTCTCTCTCACACACACAGACATGATGTTGCTAGTCTCAGTCTTTTCTATAAACACTATTATGACATGTGTTCTTCAGAATTGTTTGATTTATTCCCTGCTTCTTTTGTGCCAGCTCGTTTTACTCGTTAGTCTAGTGGTCTCCATCAATTCCCTGTGTTGATACCTCATTGTAATACAGCTTCCTATCTCAGTAGTTTATTTCCAAGAACTGCAGGCTTGTGGAACTATCTTCATACTGCCTATAACCTTGGTCTTTTTAAGACTAAGGCCAAATAGAATCTTCTGTCTTTGCGATAATCATCTTTCGTTCTTGTTAGGTCCTTACATCAAGTGGCTTCATGCCTTGTCTGGAGCGATTTCCATGAGAAAAAAAATCTATTTATTCGTTTTTATTTTGTGTTGTTGTTTTCTTTTTGCTAAAGAAACGCCACTTACCAAATCATATAGACATTCGAGGATACGGGATATCAGAACAAATAAAAGACTCAAGATAAGGCTACATCAGAAAGCACTGTATTCAAACGAGGTTCTGGGTAACGATGAAAGTATGACAGTAGGGTTAATGAGATGGATAGATTGGCTATAAAAACAGCAGTTCTTTCTCCTTTGTCAGAAAGATCGTTCATGGGAAGTGAGAACTTACTATTTTCTAAGTCGGACGTTGATTTGAGTGGGTGGCATTTAAATCTTCCCATTCATTATCATTCAACTATAAAACCAAACGAAACAAAAGTGGTTTGATAACCTACAATAATATCTTAAGACGGTCGGATTTCATCCTGACCAAGTTTTTAACAATGTATTAGTAGAGGGAAAAATCTAGTGTGAACCCTGTTCCATAGGGTATTTATTTACCTCCTCTCCAGGAGGTTAGGCACAAGGCCAGTTTTATCTTACTCCCACAAGTAAGATGTGACCCAAGGTCGGGTCGAGAAAGTGGGGGTTGAAAAGCCAGCGCCCGAGAAAGTGAGCACTCTGGCCATTAAAAATTGCCTGGGCAGCCCCGTCGGCATTCCCCGGTAAGGGCGCCTCAGGCAGTAAGCAATAAACTTACTCCTCCCCAAAGAGGGGAGGCAAAGCCTGGGAGGGTAGACCTCCTAAAACTGCACAGGACCGACCCATAGACCGGCGTAAATCAAGCCCCGAAGGCCAAAACAATACCGATCTATGAAGTGCAGTCTCCATCGGAACAGATACTACACTTTGATCTTAGCCAAAAGGTCAGGGTAAACAGAAGAAAATGACGAATATTTCAAACTTTAAACATGAATGATTGTTTGTGGGTGTCTATTTACTTCTTTCAGGTCTGTGTAGATACATATATTAGTTCTCTCCAACTACGGGTTAAATTGTATTACTAGTTGGGGTTATATTCCCTTTTTGTTCTAATCTTTTTATTCTACTCATTTTTGTATTACCTGCGATTGTTAATAAACAGAGAGGGATGAAGATCGAAAATGACGGAGGTGAGAATGATAAACGACGTATAGAATAAAAGCGTGGGGGTAAATAACATAGTGATAGAAAGTGAAAGTGATAAATAGAAAGTTCGTACAGGATGAGTCACTTGATGAGTTAATTGCAAATTACGACTAATTAAAGCAATTAATATGGAAGGTTTTTTCAAACATAATTTAATCTCAAAATCGAAGACTCTTTTATCATCCTTGTATCAAGTGACTTCATGCCTTGTCTGGAGCGATTTCCATAAAAGAAAGCATGCATTTTGAATGATTAAAATATATAAGGAAAAGTCCTTAGAAAAACAAACGTTTATCAACTCAGCTTTAGTTTAATGAATACTCGTCCCAGGACGGGTAAAATTTATTCCCCCAACAGAACAGCTTTTATGTCCCTTACGAGATTAAAATCAAGATGTAATTATACTAAACCTTATTTCTAGAATCCTTATTCCAATTTTGATCAGAATCCATTAGATGATTTTGATTCTAGAAAATGTCTCACATTTAAGGCTTAAGCTTAAGGGGTCGTTATAAAGAAATTGAAATTCAGGGAATCTTGCCATCCCCTAAAATCCATTTAAATATTCTAAAGAAACTGAAATTTTGGGAATATTTATTAATTGATGTCGAGTACCTATTATTAAAATTTCACAAAAATCGGAGGTAACTGAATTTTCACAAAGGTCTTCCACTGCCTTTTTACCCTCTTTGTTAAAAACTCATGTTTGTATGTCTGAATACACTTAGAAACTGTGCCGAAACAAATTGCATATTTGATCTGACTGAAGCACATTAGGATTTACCTGTGTTACCTGTCTTTTAAATTGCATTTGTTTCATTGAAAATTCCCATCTGCCTCGACCTAATCAAACATTTTGCCGCCATTGACTTGCAGTTTCTTCAGATGCGAAATTATCCTCAAAACACAAAGGATTTCCTTTTCATATTTCAATTATATTCATGATTGCCCTTCTTCTTTTTCATCTTTTTCCTTTTCTTTCTTTTTCTTTCTTTTTCTTCTCTTTCTTTTTTTTTCTTTTTCTTCTTTTTCTTCTCTTTTTTTTCTTCTTTTTCTTTTTTCTTCTTCTTCTTCTTCTTCTTCTTTTTCCTTTCTTCTTTTTTCTTTTTCTTTTTTCTTTTTCCTTTTCTTTTTCTTATTTTTCTTTTTCTTCTTTTTCTTCGTTTTCTTTTTACTTTTTTCTTTTTTTTCTTTTTCTTTTTTTCTTTTTCTTTTTCTTTTTCTTCTCTTTCTTTTTTTTTCTTTTTCTTCTTTTTCTTCTCTTTTTTTTCTTCTTTTTCTTTTTTCTTCTTCTTCTTCTTCTTCTTCTTTTTCCTTTCTTCTTTTTTCTTTTTCTTTTTTCTTTTTCCTTTTCTTTTTCTTATTTTTCTTTTTCTTCTTTTTCTTCGTTTTCTTTTTACTTTTTTCTTTTTTCTTTTTTCTTTTTTTTCTTTTTCTTTTTTTCTTTTTCTTTTTATTATTTTTCTTTCCATTCTTATGGCTGGCATTTCCTTTAAGGTTCCTGTCTCGTTGCCTTTCACGGATGCCATGGAGTATGACGAGGTGTATCTGAAAAGTACCGCTACTGTTTTCACAGCAGACTCCTCTCTTCCTCAAGATGGAATTGAGGTCTGCAAGACCAAGTTTCCCCAGCAACTCACTTGTCCGCACATTAGAAGCTTCTCTTAGCTTGATGTTACAAATCCATCCAACCATTACTCTGTCATTGCGCTGCGGACGTTGGGGTCTGGCCTTGTCAGTGCACAGGTTCCACTGGCATGGAGCATAGTGCTCTGCACACAAATGCTATACACTTGACCACGGGTCCTGTATGACAGATGGGTGATGTGAAGAATCATAGTAGCTCCCTGAACTTCTTCCAAGCAGTCTTCACACGTGTCGTGGTTGCAAGGCTGCAACTGCTGGCACCTGCTGAAAGCATATATATATATATATATATATATATATATGGGGTGATAAGGAAAAGTAGTAGCCGTGGCTACTGTGAGCGCTGGAGGAGAGTCCAGGCTGCGAGAAGTCAGTGGTGGCGAAGAATGAAATGAATATGGAAAGCTTTGGGTGGGTACCATTAAGGCAGCAATGAAAAAGGGAGGGGTGAGAATATTAGTGAATTTGCCTTAGGGTGGGAGAGATGAAATGGGGGGGGGGTATATATGTATATATGTAGGTAAAAATAATTAATATTTACTTTAAAAATATAATTATAGCCCCCTTTACTAAGATTGGTGAACTATTAGAGAATTTATAAACGAGCAGTAATAATATGGCTTAAAACAAAGATTCCGACCCCGTTTGTTGTTGTTGTTGAATCACTCTCCACTGCTCGCTATACGCGCCCGCTTTGGCGTTTATAGATTTAAATCCTTCCTAATTGTCATGCTGATTGACGCCGGACAAGAGGAAAGACCCCGACTACGAATCAGTGGCGATGTGTAAATCGGGTTCGTGACCTCCAACCGACGTCAATTAGCATCCCCTACACTGAAGATTGCGTAAGCATGAAACATCGATGTCTGTAGGTAAAAATAATTAATATTTACTTTAAAATATATATATATAAATATATATACAGTAAAACTGTCCTCGAGTATTTGTTCTTTAAGTAATATTTAATTCACATATTTGTTGTTGTTTTTTTCCTTTTGTAAGTTTAACCTCAATTAGTTGTTTCATTTAGTGTGAGAAATAGGCCCAACTTTCGCATCTATTCATTTATATATATATATATATATAATGAATATATACAACTGGTGGCCCAAATCATTACATCAGAGAAAAATAAAAGATTTGAACCTGCGTCCACAAAGAGATTATTCTAATTGCTAGAAAGTGCTCTTTAACAAACTGAGGCACACACTAAAACATATATTTATAGAGATATAGGATACTGCCAGATGTGAGAAGTTTTCTAGCCTGGTATCGGGAGACTACCTTCTTTGCAACAGACTCGGCAGTATCTTCTATGTACTTATTCCAATTCATGTTGCCTGAAAATGTTAAACCGAAGAATTTGAACGTTTGACTCTTGGGAAGGGTGCTACCAGCCATGGTAATAAGTAGTTCGAAAGGTTTCTGATAATTCTTAAAGGAAAAGAACCTTTTGCTTGGTAGCATTCAATGTAACCATCCATTTTTGGCCCCATTCTACTACAGACTGGAAGTTATTTTCCAAGGATTCAGCCATTTATTTGGATATGTAGAGTTTGAATATAAGCTATGAGGCACCTGGTTTGGCATTCATCCTGTGCGGGTTGAACCGACTTCATGGGAGTATCAAATTCACAAATGGTCCCCAGTCGCATGTATATTCCAGTTAGGGGAGATCGCAGTTCTTGCATGGAGATGGCGACGTCCTTCTACATACAGCGCCTCCCAAATGGTCACCCATCTGGTACTGACCATGCCCAACGTTGCTTAACTCCAGTGATCTAACGAGAACCGGTGTGTCAACGCGATTATGCTATTTCAGACTAGAGGTCATTTTCCAAGGATTCAGCCATTGCCTTAGATATGTGGAGTTTTAACAGTGACCTATATATGCACATAGAATGTATTGAATCTGAACTTTATACGAAGTTTCTTTCCTTGTGACATTATAAATCGAAAATGATTACGATAATTTTGAAGAACCATTCCAAAATGTTTCTTATTTTTTAACCCCAAAATGTTCTCCTGTCTTTCTGTAGAAAGGAAAGATGATTTATTTTTTATTTTTGTGTTCTTTCCAGATTTGACTGCGGCAAAGGCATGGCCATTATCCGAAGCGTGGGTCGTATCCAAATTGGTCACTGGAACAGCATTTTCATTCAACGTCAACTGCGCCAAGGATTTGTACGCTTGAATTCTGAAAGTGTTGTCGAAGGAAAGATTGATGTAAGTATGACATTAATACATATTTTTCATATTCCGTTGGAATGTTATGCGTAAAATGTTGCTTTCTGCCATCAAAATGGAAACGAAAAGAAAAATAGATTAATGGCATGTTAAGCCCCTGCCTTTCCTTGTCTTCTTGTTTTGCTTCACTCTTTCTTTTTCTTTTCTTCCCTTTCTTTCACCTGCTTAAAAAGAAAATCACATGGTCTGAAGACTACAAGACGAGAAAGCACCAATCACCATGCATTGTTAACTATAGCTCCAATTTATATATATATGAATCAAATCAAAAGTACTCGCGAAAAAGGAAAGAAAAATGGAACAAGAAACCCACAGAACTTACATACACCATTTTGACCAAAATACTAAATGGACTATTTGGAAAATTGAAAAATTTATCAAGCAAAAACACTCTGTTATATAATAATGTTTGCCTAAATGAAAATATGCTGCCTAAATACACTATATATATATATATATATATATATATATATATATATATGTATATGTGTATATGTGTATATATATATATATATATATATTATATATATGGGGTAAGGTACACGATAGTTCATGAAAAATGAAGTGTCGTGATGGACAAAATGTATGAAAAGATGACAGACGGAAAACAAGTCAAAGTGCAGGAAAAAACAAAAACAAAAACAAGAGATTTTTTGACCGGTTTCGTTCGTCGTGAGAAAATGAAGATACAGAAATAATAATGTGCTTTCAAAATAAAATTATTTCTGTATCTTCATTTTCTGAAGACGTTCTCCACGAACGAAACCGGTCAAAAAATCTCTTGTTTTTGTTTTTCTCCTGCACTGTGACTTGTTTTCTGTCTGTCATCTTTTCACACACACACACACACACACATATATATATATATATATATATATATATATATATATGCTAGAAGAATATCCGTCCCAGGACGGGTAAAATTGATTTCAGAACAATTTTGCACCACTTTTATGTCTCCGTACGAAGATTAGAATCCAGATGTAATGATACTAAACCTTATGACTAAAATCTTTATTCCAATTTTGATCGCTGGTGCTACCAGATCAGGCTGTCTGAAAATACTGGCTTTCTGACCTAAAATGCACCAAACATTGATGTTATTATTTTTATTATTTTCCTTTGCAAAAACTCAATCATGTTCTGCAAAGTCAAAAACAAAAACAAAAATTTTCCTCTACAAAATAACCAAACCAAATATCATAAATAAATATTTGAAGATATAAAGAACTTGAAGCATAAAAACTTTTTACCAAAATGACCGAAAAGGGTTGATATGCCGTAAAACAAAACAACCAAACCTAACCAATTTTG
Source organism: Sepiola atlantica (assembly GCA_963556195.1). Classification (NCBI taxonomy): domain Eukaryota; kingdom Metazoa; phylum Mollusca; class Cephalopoda; order Sepiida; family Sepiolidae; genus Sepiola; species Sepiola atlantica. The sequence goes on from OY744522.1 coordinate 191,729,940, forward strand.
ATCAAAATCTATGACATGATTTTGATTCTAGAAAATGTCTAAAATTTAAGGTTTAAGCTTCAGGGACCTTATGAAGAAATTGAAATTCAGGGAATTCTGTTTAATTGGTGTCTAATGACTATGGATTAAATTCATGCAAATCTGAAATATTTAAATTTTCGAATGTGAGGTTGTGCTCATATTATACCCCCTTAAAATCCTTTAAAATACTCTAGGAAAACGGAAATTTAGAGAAATGTTACTGTCTAATACCTATTATTAAAGTTTCACAAAAATCGGAGTTATCAAAATTTTCACGAAGAGCTCCCACCCCCTTTTACCCCACTTGCCTAAAACTAAATTAAATTAAAGACAGTCCACATCATTGTTTTCAGATAACGATATATAGTCGTTGTTGAAGTCTCCCTTCTTCTCGCTTTTACCATTACTTCTCTCTTTTATCTATTTGTAACAAAACCACCTGGGGGGTAGGTAAGAAAAATAATAATATTAATAATAAATATACTAATGTGATAATTACTAATTCCTATGACGATCATGATATCTGTCTTTTTTATGAAAGTAGACTATAAAGATATAGGTTAATGATTGGAATGCAGTACTGGGTCACATTTGGAATTCAAGGCTGAGATTATTTTGACAGTTTATGATTTGTGAAAATCGCTAGATAAATGTGTAAAATAAACATTTGTTCTTTGTTGTTTAGAAAAGAATGTATAAAAACAAAAATAGACTTTGATAAATACAGTGAGCCGATCGAAAAACTGAATAGAAAAGATGTCCCGTGCTTTGCTCCCCTAGTGGGGATCCGGCAGGTAGCCAACTGCGCATAAAAGAAATGAGTGTGGTGAGAGACATCAATGAAAAAAATAAGCAACGTAAAATCCTTTTTATTATAACCCACTGGAGAAAATGCTGCCCGAAATAACTAGACGATCGAATGCTATAACGATTAAAAGATACCAATTAAGTGCCGATTTTACAAGCGAGTCCCTTCAGCAAACATAATGGCTATGTGACACATAAACATTAGAAGTAACGTCATGCATAATAATTTGAAAAGTATTTCAGACTTTCATATTTAGAAGCCCTGAAGAAGGAATAGGTGAGGCCACAATGTTATATATTCATCAATATCCAAGTAAGCAATCTATTCAGGAATACTTATTAATGTTTTATATTAATAATAGCAGTGCTCTTAAACTAAATGAGTAATGTGCAATTCGATTAAATCCAAATTTAATTGTCTCGTTAATCCCAAGTTTTGGATTCAAGGGAAATAATCCAATCCACTTTCCCATTTCTCGTTGGAGCAAAGTTGCTTCCCTTGGTATCAAGAACAAAACAGTTTTTTTATTATAAAAAGAATGCTTTTAATTCTTAGTTAAATTCATTCACAAATAACAAACGTGTCTCAGACCTGCATCGATTGTGTCACAATGACTCTCTTTTCTCCTCCAAGAGTGTGTCTGTCTGCACCCTGTTACATAACTTTTGTTTACGTCGTCCAACGTCAGTAATGTTTGTAACCCGATTCTCGAAAACAAGTTTCTTAGACAATGTGATTTATTTGTTACTCGTACTTTTCGACCTACTGATGTTATGGACATGGAATGTTTTCGCTTGTTCATTTCTTTCCCCAAATAATTATTTGCTCTTCTGATTTTTTTTGATTTTTTTATATTTTTGTATTTTTTACCTCAAATCCGTCTGCGGAAGATCCTAGTCGAAATCCACGTTCTGCCTCAGAACATTACAAATGTTTAAAACGTAGATTTTTTTCATACAACTTTTCCAAGTTGATGTAAATAATTCCCAACCAACTCACAAGTTTCAGTTTGAACATACAGCTTCCAATTTCTAAGAAAACTTTTTCCGTGACAAAATAAAATATTAGCATCCACCGTCACAATCGTATCATATTTTTTAGTCTGGATTTAATGTAATCGACGATGAAAAGTATGAAAAAGTTTTTAGAATTTTATCTGAACTTGCATAGTTTTTAAAAGAGACTTTTTTCCCCCAGTTAGTATTTACAAGATTTTTATCAGACTCCCCCTAGGCAAATCGCAGGAAAAATCGATAGTGATGACAGATACAAATCTATCATCATTTTTTTTACAAATAGACGAATATATGTTAAAATAGTCGTAAAGAATATTTGAAAATTGCAAAGATCAAAATAAGTGCATGATAACTATTGCCCCACGGTGAGGCTTGACACGTTCACATGTTGATAAAAAAAGAATATATATATATATTAAAATTTAATTATCCACGGACACATGTTTTGTCATCTTATGACTCATCAGTGTAGCCACACATTGCAAGAGACGGAAGTCTAATGCTTTATTACTGAGCCAAAACCCCGCTATCAGAAGTGGAAGGAATGTATCGCTTTTTATAGATGTCGTTTTATTGGTTTATATTTGTTTATATTTTTATTTTTATTGGCGATACTTGAACGTATTCAACTATTTATACGAAAAAGCATTTTATCTAAATGCTAGGTGTAAATACTTTTCCATTCACCAATGTGATGCGCTTATATATATATATATATATATATATATATATATATATATATATATATATATATATATATAAATATATATATATATATATATTATTATATATATATATATTATAATATAAAATGAAGTAATAAAATAAGGTGTCAATCAAATTTTATTAGAATTCAAAGTTCAAGCAAAGTATCCTTAAGTCCTTAGCTCATGAGTTTTCAAAGATAATTCTTCTCTTCAGAGGACCATTACCGCAGTTATACTACTACAGGTAATAAAATTACGCTTTGAAAATATATAAAATCCCGGTCGCATCTTGCCAGCAGATTCGCTCTGCTGCCAAGATGCGACCGGGATTCAGTCTTATTTTGCTCAATTCGGATTTAACGGGTTTTCTAATTGAACAACGAACTTTGATTTGATTTAGGTTGCCCATATCGGAATTTTGGAATTTTAATTGAACTTTCTATATTATTTGATTTATTTATCATTAACATTGAATATTGACACATTTCGCGACTGGATGACTTTGTCAGCTCCTTCAATTTCACGTATATGGACTGCTGTTTATAACTTGGAGTAATGTCTTTCCTGATTATGTTTCTCAATTTGTATGACCTGGATAGATTGTATGGATTCAACAAAAAGTATGTTTTTGGGTTGATATATTTGATGTTATGTATTTTTATGTATTTGTGTATATAATTTTATATATTTTCAAAGTGTAATTTTATTACCTGTAGTAGTATAACTGCGGTAATGGTCCTCTGAAGAGAAGAATTATCTTTGAAAACTCATGAGCTAAGGACTTAAGGATACTTTGCTTGAACTTTGAATTCTAATAAAATTTGATTGACACCTTATTTTATTACTTCATTTTATATTATAATATTAATGCTCTATCCAGTATATTGAGCTTCAGTTTTTATCCGGATGTTTCACTAATTATACGATATTAGTTGACGTTTATATCTTTTGTTGGATTGCTTCATTCATATATATATATATATATATATATATATATATATATATATATATATATATATATATGGGTGTGTTTGTGTTTGTTTATATTTTTATTTTTTACGATGCCGATAACCGAAAAGAATACAATTCTTTTTACAGAAGAATCTTGCTTTATGCTAAATAGAAACTATCATTTCTGCTACTAGAGTGCTCCACATATATGAGAACGTGTGTGTGTGTATATATATATATATATATATATATATATATATATATATATATATATATATATAATATAGTCATCCACAGACAGCCGTTTCGTCTTTTCCAAACCTATCAATGCGGCTAGACACAGCAAGATTCGAAACTGGGATGTCAGTGGTTGACGTCCGGCACCATACGACCAATTCAAATCTACTTTTGATAGTGGAAGAAATTATATCGTATTAAATTGAAGTATTCATTTGTTTACATTTTTAGTTTTTTTTTTACAATACTGATAACCGAAAGGATTCCATTTTTTTAGAGAAGAATCTTTCTCTATGCTAAGTGAAAACCATCATTTCTTCTAGCAGAACAATCAGCATGTATATATTTATTTAGTATATTATCTATATAAACATTTTTGGCTACATATGTGCATGCATGTTTAAGCTACAGGCTTATTTAGGCTAAGCTGCCTCAGGCCAAGTTGCCAGAATGAAAATCCTGGCAACTTGGTTTGAGGCAGCTTATCTTTATGATAAAATAGACAGAAAGACAGATCCAGCCTTTGGGCTCTCGGAACAAAATATAGTATCTGTTCTGTTCCTGGTCAGAGGAGGAGGAATCCTTCTCGACTGAGGCAAATTTATGTGTGTCCAAATTAAGACTGTTGGATTCCCTGACCGTGTGTCTTACTTTTCACTTTTCAGGGAGTGCAAGTAAATAAGAACTGTTTTTTTTTTATCCCACCTTTCTGTCTCATTTGACCATTCTCCCAAGAATTACCTTCTTTTTTTTCAGAAGGAGATGGGTTTATTGCCTGTCCTTTCTTTATTTGCAAGTGAGTGCCGACAACGCTATACAGGTATTATTGTTCCTAACCAATGCCCCCTTTTGAGGGAACCTGGATTTTTTTCAGCATAAAACTCCACGTTATGTCTTTGTTCTCATGAGGAGGCAAGTAAACCACAGGAACTGTTTCATAAGAATTATATTTTTATTCAGCTTTCCAGCTAAGATCAAAGTGTAGTATCTGTTAAGTCTCAGGAGGCTATCATCTCGTGCATTAGCTCCTCCCTGGCCTTTTGGCTAAGATCAGAGTGTAGTATCTGTTCCGATGGATGCTACACTCTGTAGACCGTTACAGTCTTGGCCTTCAGGCCTTGATTCTGTCGGTCCGAGGTATTGTCCTGTGCAGTTCGAGGGGGTCCACCCTCCCAGGCTTTACCTTCTCTTTGAGAAGGGATTAGTTTATTGCCAATCGCCTGAGGCGCCCCTACCGGAGAATGCCGACGGGGCTGCTCAGGCATTTTTTGTAGGCCAGAGCACGCTAATCTTAGTGCGTTGGTTAACGATATCTGACCTTGTGTCTAGCCTCCTGGAAGTAAATAACTTAGTTCCTCCTTCTGGAGCAGCGATTGGTTTATTACCAGGTGCCCACGTTTATGAGGGAGTGCCAACAAGACTATGCAAGGTATTTTTTCCCAATCCAGAGTGCTCCATTTGGGGAGCTCTATTTTCTGAACATTAAATACCACCTTGTTTTTTCCTTCCTCCTTTTATGACATTCAAATTCAAAAACTTATGGTTAGGGTTAATAAAGGGCATATATATAAATAATACGTTAATAAATAGTATATATTATTATACGCAAACGTTTATTTTAATAAAGATCTTTTCTACATATTTTAATCACACAAAATGCATATTAAAATATTCCCCAATTCCAGAATTGAGTTTTAAAAATCATCTTTTACAATTGTTTTAATTAACCGTAATTTGCAATTAACTCACCAAGTGGCCCACCTACTACTGTGTCTATCTTTCATTTTCACCCCTTCTTACTGTTTTTTATTTGAAGCTGCACTCTTATGTCTTACACCGTCTATCTCTCTCTCTTCTGTCACTCACTTACTCTCTCTCTCTCTCTCTCTCTCTCTCTCTCTCTCTCTCTCTCTCTCTTAACAGTAAAAGGTAATCACTTTCTCTCCACCAAAAAATCCTAGAAGCCTCCTTCTCCAGTCTCTTTCTATATTGACAAAGAAAGACAGCGATAAAAAAGGAGTAATACTATTTAACCCATAGCTGGAGAGAGGGAGATGGCATTACTAATCTTTTTCGATTCATATTTTATATAAACTGGCTTTGCAAACTCTCTTTATCCTGATCCAAACAATCTAATGCAAGCTGGATGAGTGACTCAACGCGTCACAATTTTTCTCTGATTTTTGTAAAAATTACAATACAACACATATTTGTATTTGTGACAATTACAACACATATTTGTATTTGTGACAATTACAACACATATTTGTATTTGTGACAATTACAGCACATATTTGTATTTGTGAAAATTACAACACATATTTGTATTTGTGACAATTACAACACATATTTGTATTTGTGACAATTACAACACATATTTGTATTTGTGACAATTACAACACATATTTGTATTTGTGACAATTACAACACATATTTGTATTTGTGACAATTACAACACATATTTGTATTTGTGAAAATTACTAAATTAAAAAAATTAAATAGATTTTACATTTATAAAAATAAAAGATAAAAATACACAATAAGTATATAAAAAATAATAAAATCAAAAATACTATTTTCTTTAATTCACCATGGAATTCCTAAGGATCCAATTAGTCTTCTATTATTACCTCTACATCTGCCAGTAATCAGTGTGGCTATCCAGTTTTTTCTCCAATCATGACAATGAACGGCAGACCCACTCTTTCCCCCAGGCAATGGACATAATAATAATAATAATAATAATAATAATAATAATAATAATAATAATAATAATAATAATAATAATAATAATAATAATACATTTTCTCTCTAATCAATAGATTGTATCAATTACGAAACAATTCTTTCGTTATTGCGCGCATAAAACGAACGCAATAATAAAGAAACAATCATGTGCCAAAAAAAGAGAAGCTCAGCAATCACAGAGAAAACAATGGAGACAGTTTCGCACGAAGTTGTGCAGCTACATTTTCCTGATAATTATCATTCACAAAATACAGTTGTTTTGGGCTTCCATACATTTTGTCACTAAAAACAAGGTTACGGGTTACTTTACTAACAAATGACCTTTTATTACTTAATTTTTTTTTTTTTTACTTTGTTCAATCCCCCAAAAAAGTTTCTGTACAATCGGCTTCACCCAGACCAAGCCTGTGATCATGTCAAGTTGTGACAAAAATCCATGATTGCGGACCCCCGCCATAGCTAGGAATTGACGCATAATAAAATGAAGAAGACTTTGTTCACTCAAAACAAGGCATATTGCCACTAAAGCGCAAGGGGCTACTTTGACAGGGAACAGATCTATAAGGGTTAATCTGAATAGAGAGTTGGGCAGCAAGATGTTTGTGCACATTACATTTAAATATTTGGCGTTCTTTTCTGACTAGGTCAATTAACGCTGTCCCACGCTCTCTCTTTCTCTTCATCTAGGCAACATGGGGATATATGTTTGTAACTTAGTTTCACATGACTCGTCTGTTCTGACAGGTTGCACTCATCATCATCACCATCACCATCATCACTATCACCACCATCACCATCATCATCATCACTATCATCATCATCACTATCACCACCATCACCATCACCATCACCATCATCACCATCACCATCATCACCATCATCACCATCACCACCATCACCACCATCACTGTCATTATCATCACTATCACCACCATCACCATCACCACCATCACCATCATCATTACCACCATCACCACCATCACCATCATCACCATCACCATCACCACCATCACCACCACCATCACCACCATCACCATCATCACCATCATCATCATCATCACCATCATCACCATCACCATCACCATCACCATCATCACCATCACCACCATCACCATCATCACCATCATCACCATCATCACCATCATCATCAGCAGTTTAACGTCCGTTTTACATGCTGGCACGTGTTGGACGGCTATAAGAAATTTGATTCTAAACAAACCTATCTCTGGCTAGATCTTTTTTTATTCCTCTTTCTCTCACATCCATCTTTATCACTTTCTTCCATGTTTTCCTTGGCCTTCCCCTGCCAACTCGGCCTGCTACCTCAATTGTTCTACATCTATTAAACAAGAACTCTCATCGATTCTTAAAACCTGACCATACCAACGAAGTCTCCTGTTTTGCACACATCTTCCTATACTTTCAAAATTTAATCTTCCTCTGAGGTCATCAGATCTAAACCTGTCTTTAAGGCTCCCATTACACATCCATCGTATGATTTGCATACCATTTCTCTCCATGCAATGCATGTCTTCAACCTTCAATTGCCAGGTTTCATTTCCATACATTATCACACTGAATACACATGCCTGGTAGACTCTTCCCTTGGTCAACAGTGGTAACTCTCTGCTGGTTAGTAATGGTAGAGGTTCACTGAATTTGCTCCAAATTACCTCACACACAAAGTGTTTACAACCCTCCCCGAAACCAATCTTTCTCAG
>OY744522.1:191743148-191783148 GCA_963556195.1 Sepiola atlantica
CAATAACGATAGAGTAGAGAGAGACTAGCAACGTCTCTTCTGTGAGAAAGGGCTTACAGAGAACAGAAGCGATTGGAGCTCAGTCGAGCACTTTCTATGGAAATAACGATAGAGTAGAGAAAGACTAGCAACGTCTCTTCTGTGAGAAAGGGCTTTCAGAGAACCGAAGCGATGGAGCTCAGTCGAGCACTTTCTATGGAAATAACGATAGAGTAGAGAAAGACTAGCAACGTCTCTTCTGTGAGAAAGGGCTTACAGAGAACAGAAGCGATTGGAGCTCAGTCGAGCACTTTCTATAGAAATAACGATAGAGTAGAGAAAGACTAGCAACGTCTCTTCTGTGAGAAAGGGCTTTCAGAGAACAGAAGCGATGGAGCTCAGTCGAGCACTTTCTATGGAAATAACGATAGAGTAGAGAAAGACTAGCAACGTCTCTTCTGTGAGAAAGGGCTTTCAGAGAACAGAAGCGATGGAGCTCAGTCGAGCACTTTCTATGGAAATAACGATAGAGTAGAGAAAGACTAGCAACGTCTCTTCTGTGAGAAAGGGCTTTCAGAGAACAGAAGCGATGGAGCTCAGTCGAGCACTTTCTATGGAAATAACGATAGAGTAGAGAAAGACTAGCAACGTCTCTTCTGTGAGAAAGGGCTTTCAGAGAACAGAAGCGATGGAGCTCAGTCGAGCACTTTCTATGGAAATAACGATAGAGTAGAGAAAGACTAGCAACGTCTCTTCTGTGAGAAAGGGCTTTCAGAGAACAGAAGCGATGGAGCTCAGTCGAGCACTTTCTATGGAAATAACGATAGAGTAGAGAAAGACTAGCAACGTCTCTTCTGTGAGAAAGGGCTTTCAGAGAACAGAAGCGATGGAGCTCAGTCGAGCACTTTCTATGGAAATAACGATAGAGTAGAGAAAGACTAGCAACGTCTCTTCTGTGAGAAAGGGCTTTCAGAGAACAGAAGCGATGGAGCTCAGTCGAGCACTTTCTATGGAAATAACGATAGAGTAGAGAAAGACTAGCAACGTCTCTTCTGTGAGAAAGGGCTTTCAGAGAACAGAAGCGATGGAGCTCAGTCAAGCACTTTCTATGGAAATAACGATAGAGTAGAGAAAGACTAGCAACGTCTCTTCTGTGAGAAAGGGCTTTCAGGGAACAGAAGCGATGGAGCTCAGTCGAGCACTTTCTATGGAAATAACGATAGAGTAGAGAAAGACTAGCAACGTCTCTTCTGTGAGAAAGGGCTTTCAGAGAACAGAAGCGATGGAGCTCAGTCGAGCACTTTCTATGGAAATAACGATAGAGTAGAGAAAGACTAGCAACGTCTCTTCTGTGAGAAAGGGCTTACAGAGAACAGAAGCGATTGGAGCTCAGTCGAGCACTTTCTATAGAAATAACGATAGAGTAGAGAAAGACTAGCAACGTCTCTTCTGTGAGAAAGGGCTTTCAGAGAACAGAAGCGATGGAGCTCAGTCGAGCACTTTCTATGGAAATAACGATAGAGTAGAGAAAGACTAGCAACGCCTCTTCTGTGAGAAAGGGCTTGCAGAGAAAAGAAGTGTTGGAGCTCAGTCGAGCGCTTTCTATGGAAATAACGAAAGGGGTTGTAGAGTACAGAAGAAATTATCCCCCACTAGATTTCGAAGTCGATTTTGTACTCTGTCAAGGCAGGAAAAGGTGCTTTGTGTTGCACCTTGCCAGATATGACAGCTGTACTCCATCTTAGGATGTATTTGACTCTTATGCACGTAGAGGAGTCACATACTTTCTGGAGCGGTAGAATGATCCAACCATTTTTTCCAGTAACCTTAGCAACAGACTGGATAAACGGATTCTCATTTGAGGTATGGAGTTTTCATATCCGTCTATTTCTCACAGCGGCCATTACCGCTTTCCGAGTAATGTGAGATGGAAAAGAATGTGGAATGTTATAGATCAGCAAAGTACACTTCTGAGGATCGATAATACCATGAAACTGCAGTAAAATTCTAAGCTAAGTATAATTGATTATCAACAAGTATTTCATATAAATGTATATTTATTTTAATTTTAATGTCAAGGTTTTTATTTTATGGAAATCGCTCCAGACAAGATATGAAGCCACTTGGTGTAAGGAGTTAACTAGAACAAATATGATTATCGCAAAGACAGGAGATGCCTATTGGCCTTAGTCTTGAAAAGACCAAGGTTATAGGTAGGAGGAAAACAGTCAGCAGGAAGAGATTTCCACAAGTCTGCGGTTCTTGGAAAAAAACGACTGGAATAGGAAGCGCCACTAGATTGCTAAGTTGATTTTGTATTTTGTCAGGACACGAAAGAGTGCTCTGAGCGGCACCTCCCCAGATATGACAGCTGTACCTCCCCATCTTATGACGAATCTGTCTCTTATACATGTAGAGGATTGCATCAGGAGGCAGGTACTTTTTGGAGCGGTAGAATGATCCAATCATTTTTCCAGCAACATCTTCTATTTCAGGTCTTGAGTGAAAGTCAGTCTTAGAAGCTTATCAAAGAAGAGGCTTGCTCGAGGAGAGAGCCATTCATTTCGACTGAGGAGAAGTGAGGATCCGAGCGTTGGTGGTGAAAAGAGAGGCTCGGTTTTAGAGGCGTTAAAAGTAACAAGCACTTCTTGCCTCATTGTACCATGTGCTCCACGTGGGAGGAGGGAGAGGGTCAGAAAGATCGCTATCATTAAAGTGTTTTGAAGCTGAGTCGAAAGACAGGCCCTGATGATTACTACGTCAATTGTCTGTAAGTAGTTTCAAATCACAATATTAATGTGAGCTTGTGCTCTGGATTGCCCTCATGGGGAGTAGTGTAATTAGCTTCTCTAATTTTAAGAGGGGGCAGAGATTGGAGCTCAGTCGAGCAACTATCATGAACATCACGGTACAGTAGTGAGAGGTTAGCAAGATTTATTATGTGTGAAAGAATCTGTAGTGAGTAGAAGAGATAATTTACCACTAGATTGCGAAGTCGATTTCGTACTTTGTCAAGACATGAACGAGTGCTCTGAGCAACACCTCCCCAGATATGACAGCTGTACTCCATCTTATGACGAATCTGTCTCTTATACATGTAAAGGATTACATCAGGAGTCACATACTTTCTGGAGCAGTGGAATGATCCAACCATTTTTCCAGCAACCTTAGCAACAAATTGGATATCTTCCATTTTAGATCTGGGGGCAAAGTCTTTTATTTGACGCTATTCCATTCTTTTTTAGTTCAATAAATATTCGATTAATAGTAAATAGAAATAATAATTAAATGTGTAATTATCAAAATTTCGTTGACACGAGAAATACACAGACACATACACACGAGAAGTGGTCACATATTTTTTATTAATATAGAGATTACATTAAGAAATGTTTCTTTTTTCATTACAAAAAAGAACCTGATTGTGCTCTGATGAACTTGCTGCTCTGGTGCTTCCACGACGCAAATTCACTAGACCAACCCGACAAACTGCCAAATCCCATCCGTTCACTGTGGAGATCCCCAGATGCCGAAGAGCTTTCTACTCCAAAAGCTTCTTTCCTCGTGCTGCTGAACTCTGGAACTCCCTCCCTGCTCCCTGTTTTCACTGATGGTACTGACATGCAGAAATTTAAAACTAATGTGAACAGACATCTCGCTGCACAGCTCCCAATTTACGTTGACCTCCCCCTCCCCCCAAAAAAAACTTTCACCCTTTTTCTCAGTAGCCCTTTACGTCTACAGTGGCGGCCTGCCTTGTTTGAACTATGTTAAAAAAAATATATATATATATAATACGTAATCTGACACATAAAATTGTAAGTGCGAGCAATAGAAAAAATACATTATTTATAGCGATGACATAACAGAGAGTATACCTTTTGGGTGCTTCTGTAGTTTCACAATAACATGTTAGGCCTCTCTTAAAAAAAAAATAGCTAAAGTAATGTATAAACTTTGTTATGTACTTACGTGGTAGTTGAAAAGAAGACTGTACACCAAAAATTACGCAAATTCATCCAGTATTTATTGAATTAAAAATAAAAACGATTTTATTTCACAGTCGCCATTTTTCTTATATTTTGAGTTTTTCCGAAAGTTATCTCCCTTTCCTAATCAGTAAGCTGAAATGTCTACCGATACGTAAGATCGTTTTTTCTCTTCTTTTTCTTATAATTTAATAAATACTGGATGAATTTTCATATTTTTTTCTGTACAATCTTATTTTCAGCTACCACGTAAATACATAACAAAGTTCATACATTTCTTTAAATATTTTAATGTCATTGTTAAACAGCAGAAGCACCACTTTTTGTATATGGTATAATGATGTTGACACACCGGTTCTCATGAGATCACCGAAGTTAAGCGACGTTGAACCTGGTCAGTGCCAGATGGGTGACCATTTGCTAATACCAGGCATTGACACATCCATGCCAAAAACTAACATCGTCATCTCCCCTAAGCAAGATATATATATGACTGGTAACCGCTTGTGAATTTAATATTCCCTAGAAACTTCCTCCTCTGGAGAAATCTGACCTAACCCTCTAAGAGTAAATGACACTATGTACTAAATAGCATAGTTTTTGTAACAGATATAGGTACCTCTGCAATTTACGGATTACTAAAATAATAACGTTATTATTTAGAAACACATTCTTAACATGGGGAGGAGGGAACTTTGTTAAATATTCTGTAATTTCCCTTAGCAGTTTAATAAACAAAAAATACCGTAAAAATTTAATTTAACTTAAAAATCCTATCTAAAAGTAGCGCGGTCCGTAAACTGCAGAAGTACCCAGATATATAATGATGGCGCGATGTGCAGGGAAAAGAGATTTCATGCCTGAAGTAAGAGAATATGTGTTCAGAGTCGGCAGTTTGAACCCGGCTTGCTAGATTTGTGTCTAGAATTCACTGCCTGCACTTTTCCCTGTTTTATGTGTTATTTCAGTCAACCAAACCCCCGATCGGAGATAATGCACGATGCATCTTCCGTTATGATGCCGTTGCATATCGGTGTGCCTCTGCGAACATTAATGGACAGTTACTGATGAGCTGTCACACTTCATTTTGCCCAATCCTAACCGTTGCTCTCGATGCGCAATGGCATTTAATGCACCTATGGCCATCACGATCACCCTCTCCGATGACACTTTCTTCCGTTGGAGTCAAGAAGAAAGCTCCCCTGTCATAGTGCACATCCGAGCCTGTACGCATGATATCTTTCCTTCTAGCTTTCCGATGTGAGTCCAGTCGACCGAAGGCTTTAAAGCATACCAACAAAATGAGTCATACTCGAAATCTTACAAGCAACCTGTAATAATAACATCTAATATCATATACACAACAACAGTAAATCATAATAATAATATCAACAATGAGTAAAAAAAAAAAAAAGTATACATAGGGGCCACAGAAAATAATTTCAAGTGTAGATATAATCACCACTGATGATATTCAGAAGTGGAAAATACAGAAATAGCACTACATTGTTCAAATTTATATGTGAGCAAAACACAAAAATATTAATTCTAATATCTATTTGAGAAATCTTAAAATTATCTCCCCTTGCTATATAAATAGTAGAATGTGTAAATTATGCTTAGAGGAAAGATACAAAATCATAAAGTTAAAATATTAGATTAATCTGTTTAACAAAAACAAGAATTTATAGTTAAATGCAGACACATGAAAAAATACTTTCCTTGGCCTTTTGGTCTAGGAGCAAAGTGTAGTATCTGTTCTGACACTACATTAACTCTTTTCTGTCCTCGATCAGTGAATGAGAAATCCTTCTAGACTGAGGCAATTTATATTTTTGCTCCAATCAAGAGTGCCCATTTGTGAGGAGCTGGGTTTTTTCCACATTAAAAACCGACCTTGTGTCTAACTCTGTCCTTGTGGGAAGGCAAGTAAATAGGAACAAATACTTGATTTGTCTAAATATATTTTCATAACTTACTATACATATATACATATATATATATATATATATATATGTATATATATATATATATATATATATATATATATGTATATATACATTCCATGATAAATGCCAGTATACTGAAATCATATGCCCTTAATAGGGTTAAGATGAAACTTCATATACACTAAATGTACAAAAGCAAGGAAATTCCCAAATTTTTACACTTTTATTGCCATTAAGGGTATGCGAGCACAACAAGACTATGTATTTTACTGGTAGGAATTTTTCTTCAGCGCACCTCACACACTTCATCCACTCATACATAGAGATTTATACTGTAGTAATGTGATAATGAAATGGTTTAGTTGATATTTAGTCATACCCTTAATGACAATAAAAGTGTAAAAATTTGGGAATTTCCTTGCTTTTGTACATTTAGTGTATATGAATTTTCATCTTAACCCTATTAAGGGCATATGATTTCAGAATACTGGTATTTTTCATGGAATGTCACTACTTTTGTAAAGGCTATGCCTCAATACAATGCCTTCTCATAAATGATATAGTTGGTAGTTTGACTAATCAAGGTATATGATAAACTGAAATTAAAATGCCATCAACTAGACACTAGAACCTCTATCTTTGCCAAAAATCAGCTGAATCCATCAAATGGTCGATAAGATATAGAATAAAGTGTATGAATACTGGTCATTTTTAAGTTTTTTGGTGAATTTTCTGGAAAACTGAGCTATATGGTAAACTGAAATTAAAATACCATCAACTAGACCCTAGAACCTCTATCTCTGCCAAAAATCAGCTGAATCCATCAAATAGTTGATGAGATACAGAGTGGCACATACGTACGTACGTACACACAGATAACATGATTTCATGATTGAACTTTCTGGATCTCTGGGTTACCTTGACTAATGATGCTGAAATTCTACACACTTATAGAAACTATCAAAAAAAAATTGTGCAAAGTTTTAACTAATTTGGTTTATTGGTTTTTGAGTTATGATTGATCAAAGAAATGAGATTTCCAGTATAGGCTATTTGTGAAGTCTATTAAGGGATAAAGCGCTCTCGCGCCTCCCTTGATAAGAATATTTTTGGTTAGCGGCAGTCACAATTCATTAATACAGGCATCAGATACAGATGTAAATTGTGTTAATTTCTTTTACATTTTTCTGAATGACCAATATTTCGAGATAAATCTCTTCTTTAAATGAAAATTAAGAATTGTGATCGATGGTTTTGTTTGTGTACCTGTAGTTATTGGATACGTCATTTCGAATTAACATGTTTTCTTTACTGTAGACGCTGTATGTAATTGTTTGTCGGAGATAATATTGTCGGAATATGCTCATTGGTTTGAAATTCATAAAAATAATATATTCGAATTTGAGTGTAAATGGTGTATGTATGTGTGTGTGTGTGTGTGTGTGTGTGTGTGTGTGTGTGTGTGTCAGTTATGCATGAGTGCGTTGAATTAAGAATTTTTACTCACAATTCTTCAAATCATACTAACATATTTGGGTTAGGCTTAACATTTTACTGCAGTTTCATTGAACGTCCGATCGTTAGAAGTGCATTAATTCAAAATGATCAGCAAAACAACTTCTGAACTAGCTAACGTTTGTTTTACAAATTCTAATGGTGTGATGTGACCACGTGCCATCATGTTGGTTTGTTTTTAAACAACACGTACACAGGATAAGGTTAAATAAATAAATGACATAAATAAAGAAGACAACGAAAAGAAGAGAAGGGAAGTAAGGAGAAAGGAGGAGGAAAAAGAGGAAAAGAAATGTACAATGTACCAACGGTTACCCAACTGTTCGTCTATTGAAATATTAAAGCAGAATAAAAGAATCGAAAGAAACAGCCAAGTGAAATAGTAGAAAGTAAAAAGGAAATAGCCATAAAAAAATAATGTTTTATGGCTGTAATGGAAAGGCTGAAGTCATAAAGAGCAAAAATGAAGTTTTACTTTCTTTTATTTTTGGAAATTAAAAAATTAGAATAAAAAATGGTAATATGAGTCTCAGGGCTGGGGAAGGAATATGGGGAAGAGAGGCAGTGTCTCCCTATAGACAGACGGCCATTTTTCTATTTTAGTGGATACAAACGATATATTAGAGGTATGAGGATGGAGAAGCTGAAAGGTAAAAATCCTCTGAAGACCGAAGTGATGAAACGATGTGTAATGGTTAACAATAACAATAATAGCATTTATTTAGTGTGAGGTGTGAGCGAAGATGTTGTACATGTGTATAAAGAATTGAAACGGAGTGTTTGTTACATGTATTTGATTTGGGCTGATTTTTAGCAAGAGAGATTGAGATGATGTATCTACGCAATAAAGAATGGATACTAGAGTGTGTCGATAGGAATGGGTAAAAATATCAGTCATCCCGAGCCGTGTGAAATCTCACATCTTGTCAGGTCGAAGGTGCCTGTGAAAAGAGGCCAATGTTGAAACGATATCTTTCCGGCTCGCCACTTCGTATCTAAGAGAGAGAGAGAAAGCTAAAATCACGTGATTGACGTCACACAGTTGAAAGCTAAAGACCCGGAAATTTAAACATGTTTTCATGTCTGTCCACTGCATCCGTAGAAAGGAGTATTTATTCGTTTTTGGGGAACATCGTCGATGCCTGATTGTAAAAAATAAAATATTAAAAGTCCATATGAGAAAAATATTACAAACAAAACCAAAGATGGCAACGCAATATAAAAATGAACTGCCATCCATTTCCGAGCTTCTAGAAAAGAAAGAAAAAAAAGAAGAAAATTATGAAAATGACTGGAAGAAGTTGTTTATCTTATGGAGATCTTCAATAAAAGAGGAAGATTTGACTTGTATGATTACAATGATATTTATCAATGTCTTTTTTTTAAATTTTTTTTACTGTTTCCATATATGTTTACGGTGTGCACATACTTTGCTTTCATAATTTTCCTGTGATTTGCCATCCTTAATAAATAAAAAAAAAGCAGAAGAAAATGATGTAACGGCTCGAAACGTTTATAAGTCAGTCATGGCGAGCAACTAATTGCATAGGCGCTCACTCTATAATTTGCTTAGTCATGGTCATTATATATCAAAACATTTGAAAGCCTGAGCCGAGGTCAAAACAGAAAGATGAGCATATTTATAAGGGCATAAAATGTATGTGTCAAATCAAACATGCACACACACACACACACACACACACACACACACACGTGCGAGGTTGTGCCCATATTATTCCCCCTAAAAATCTTTTAAAAATACTCCAAAGAAAATGAAATGTAGGAAATATTCATTTTATATTGATGTTTCATACCTATTGTTCAAAATTTTTTTAAATATCGGAGGTATCTGAGTTTTATCGAACTCTTCTTTTTTGCATAAAACTAAAACTAGCTCATATTGCTCACCCTTAGGCCTAGCAGCTGTCTCCGAAAATTCATAATGATTAGTTTGGGAGTGAATCCTGTAACACAAATATATAAACATATACACATACCTAAATTTATATAAATGGATATATCTCTATCGTTATAAAGTCAGGTATGCTTATATATGTGTATTTACAGGATCTATTTCATTATGAATTTTCCAACACAGCTGCTAGATGTAAGGTGTCCAAACGTGGGCTATATTTAGTTTAATTTAGTTTTATGCACAGGAGGTAAAAAGGGGTTGGAAACCCATCGCGAGAATTCAAATAACTCTGAGATTTGTTAAATTTTAACATTAGGTATTAGACATCAACTAATAAATATTCCCCGAATTTCAGTTTCTTTCGAGTATTTTAAAAAATATATGTTAAAAAATGGAAATAGTAATCCGACGTAATGGAAAATAAAAAAAGGAAAACCAAGAAATATTATTCATGTATTCATCAACGTTTCGTTTTTATTTTAAATGTTTTGTATTTGTGTGTTATTTTCTTCAGACAATAATCCTCAGGAAGTCTTGAAATAAAGACGAAACGTTAATGAATACATAAATAATATTTTGGTTTTCCTTTTTGCATTTTTCCATATATATATATATAATTCACGCGCCCTGAGGAGAAATGCATCGACGGACGTAGCCGGATCTTTGCAACGAAGATCCGGACGTCTACAAAGTACATGTGAACGCTCACAGGTCCATGAGTCATCTATTGGACAGCACCTATACGATAACAAAAAATGTGGCGAGAACTATACCGATGATTGGTTTCGTATCGTGCACAAGGCCCGTTCTAAACAGCATCTGAAGGTTCTGGAGGCCGTGAGCGTTACCAGACGAAAACCCTTACTCTGCAGGCAAAAGGAGTTGTCTCATAAATTAGATCTTTTTAGAGACCTCTAAAAAAAAAAAGTTTACCTGCAGTATGTCGATTATCATTTTATCCATTTTGTGTGATTGTTTCTAAGGTTTTTGCCGATAGTTCATTCCTTTCCTGTGATTTGTGCCTTTTTTTCTTTTTTCTTTTTTTTTATTGTTGTTTTTTTTTGTTCTTTTGCTCTCCATGGTTCTTTATAATTTTTTTTTCTCTCTTTCCCTCTGTAAAAACCATCTTTTCTTTTTTTTATTATTTTAAAACGATATTCCACCGACGTTCCCCCTTGAAAATGTGTCGGACGAAAGGTACCTTGGGTTGGGGGGGGGGGGTTCCACTTTTATTCGTAACGAGACTTCTTAATTGTTTTATTCGATAATTTTACTTGAACGAAAAAAATTTTTTTCTTACTTTTTACTTGTGATATGGCCCTTTATTTAAGATGGCTCTACTTATTTTATTTAAATGTATAATAAAATTGTGTACCACAAAAAATCTATTCAAATATATATATATATATATATATATATATATATATATATATATATATATATATATATATATATATAATATTTTTTAATTATTATCTACATACGTATACGCTTCATCCAAATGGATGTGTGGCACGATCTGAACCCCGGAAACGAGTTAGCTTTAACTCATTTTCGGGCGCTCTAATCAAATAGCCAACTTCAACAGCTAAACGACAACCCGAGAAATAATTTCTATTTATGCCGTATAAAGCGGACAATATAGTCAGCCGTCTTAACAGTGTTCAACACATCACGTGGACAGGAAATTAGCTTAGAATAGACAGCTTGTTCTATTTCTCTTCAAGGTACCTATCCGAAAAGAGGTCTATAAATAATTATTTAATAATAAATATGTAATTATTATTCACATACGTCTACGTTTCATATCATGGACGGCGGCACCGGGGGGGGGGGGGCTGGGGGAATTGCCCCCCCCCCACACTTTACGGTCATCAATAATGAAGTTATATATGCATGTGTTTAACCGAGCCCCTCCCCACACTTTTTAGGAGACCCCCCCCCCACTTTTATAACTGTCCCGCCGGTCCTGCATATATATATATATATATATATATATATATATATATATATGTATATATGTGTGTTTTTTTTAAGGTTTACGAAAACATTTCGTTCAAGAAATAATTCATCACCACAAAAGACTTTTTTCCTTTTGTTGTGATGAATGATTTCATGAACGAAATGTTTTGGTAAACCTTAAAAAAAAAACACATATAAATACTCTGTACCTTGTAACCGAGTATCATCGAGCTTATTTTTATTGGACTAATCCCGGTCTTCTCTGAGTAAACTATCTTCTAAGTGAAAAATCTAAATATATATATATATATATATATATATATATATATATATATATATATATATATATATATATATATATAACTTCTTTGTGATATAGCAGGAAAAATCCCAACAGACTGCTCGATTAATTGAGAATTAAAATTAAAAATTAAGAGCGTAATATTTATTTATTTTGGTACAGAAAAATGAGTACAACATTCGTACCGGCGGTTTCAAGCACAGAAGGACTTAGCCATCCGGCTCTCTTCAGCTTCTGTTGTCAGACAACAGAAGCTGAAGATGGCTAAGTCCTTCTGTGCTTGAAACCGACAGTACGAATGTTGTACTAATTTTTCTGTACCAAAATAAATATATATATATATATATATATATATATATATATATAAGAAGGAAATAATTTGCATCAAATTCAACAATTTGTTGAAAATAGATTAATGGAAAAAGTTAATAACGCTTATTAAGGCGTGGGGGCTACTCGAGGATAAGGGTTAAAGAGATGGTCGTCACCACGGTAGGATTGGAAACAATAGGTGGAATGGGCAGTAGATTACTTAATAGGAATTGATTATCCAAGAGGCCGGCTGAACAAGTATTTGTTTACATTAGACTTGAATACAACCATACTGTAGTCGGCTGTAAGCAGTTTAGTGGTATCTTGTTCCCTCGGATGGGATATTCTAGGAAAGAAACTTCGTTCATGTATTACCGATATATTACTAATGGATGGAATATCTGTTTTCGATCTTTTTCTTTTCTGATTATTTAAAGAATACATGAACATGAGTAATTCGTTTTCATTCATTTTTTTCATTCTCAATTTCAAATTTCCAGAGGAATGCAGTGCCAATGTTTGTAGATCTGTTCTTTGTAAGAATGGCGGAAATTGTACGGCCAAATCAGCAGACACTCATATATGCCTTTGTCCTTTGGGATATATTGGCGACAACTGCGAAACAAGTAAGTATACTTCCATCTTTCTTCCGTGATTCTTTGATTCCGTCTATTTTCAGGAATTCTCGTTTTTACCAAAATCCGAGTAAGTTCTGTTAAAGTATTGTAAGAGCTTTGATAATACATATAATAATAAAATTCTTTAATCTTGTTGCATGGAATGTACTGACACCCCTTTTTTATGCAATGAACTATTTCGACGAGCATATGCTGCTACTCTCGAGGAGTATGAGTACAATTATAATACCAGTACAGCCGGACGTTCACCGTATACATTACAAGCTATTGCATTGTTCACTTACAATAATAAACACTGTATGTTGGCCATTCGAGTTATTATTAAATACCTTCGCATAAAATTATAAAAGATCTGTATAATAATGTTTGTCCTTTCGTTTCTACATGCAGTATTATCATCTTCCACACCAATTTCTAAAAAAATGCGATCGTCCGATAGCCAAAGGTGAAATGCAAAAAATAATTACTGACTATCAGGTGGCGCTGCTTACAAAAATTTAGATTAATAAAAAGTGGGGTGAAGGTGTTCGCTTGATCCTTTTCTCAGGTTTCTTCTTTTCTTGAACTAATTTAAAATAAGAGATGCTTGGGTGCTTTCAGTTATTTTATTCCTTTGGGTGAACGAACTCGGGGTGTGAACTGAGATAGTTGATCCATGACTTTTTTAAATGCCTACCCCACCTGTTGGCAGCCGGGGTAGCTTAGAGAAATCCCACATCTTTTTATCTACGAAATTTAGATCTTTGAGATAAATTTAAGTGAATGCATAAATGCTCAATACAATAAAAAGTAGAGTTATACTAGCAATCATATTTTGTATGCGATACGTTGACACTGCTAAGGTTTCAACATGTGTGTATATGTTTGCATGCATGTGTGTATAATCTCCCCTTTGCTCTTATGCTCGTCCATTCCTTTCGGTCCTTGGTATGACCTTAAAAGACATCCAATGGTGAGGCCTCCATTTGGGAGCTGTGGGGAATGTGGAGTTGCCATTGCTCCCAGGTCCACTCTGGCCCGGAGTGGTAGTACCTGTAAGGGCCCCATCTATGGGTCAAATAGAACCTGCTGGCGCTACCAAATCAGGCTGTCTGAAATTATTGACTTCCTGACTCAAAATGCACCAAACATTGATGTTTTATTGTTTTTTATTTTTCTTTGCAAAACTCAATCATGTCCTGCAAAATCCAAAACAAAAAACAGCAATTTCCCTCCCTCCCCTCTTTTTTCCTCTCCCCTCTTTCTCCCCCCCCCCCTCTTTTTTCCTCTCCCCTCTTTCTCCCCCCCCTCTTTTTTCCTCTCCCCTCTTTCTCCCTCCCCCTCTTTTTTCCTCTCCCCTCTTTCTCCTCCCCCCCCTTTCACTCAACCAAACACCATGAATGGGTGCTTGAAAATGTAGAGAACTTGAAGCATGGAAGCCTTCTCCAAAATGAGCGGATTCGGCATTGAATGACCTGAAAGGGGTCGATGTGCCATGAAACAAAACAACCAAACCAAAAACCATGATTGAACATTTGAAGATATAAAGAACTTGAAGCATAAAAACCTTCACCAAAATGACAACAATTCAAAATAGCAAAACTCTTAACTAATGACTATAAATGACCCACTGACTTAAGACTCAAATGAAGGATATTTCCTTCTACATTAATGGCATGAAATGACCCGAAAAGGGTTGATGTGCCATTAAGCAATATCTTACTTTACCTTCATTCCTTTCTCTGTTGTTCCTTCACTTTTGATTCAAAACGTTTCAATCATCTCTCGCCAAAAGACAAATGTTATCTTCATCTTTTTGTGTATGCCGACATCCAAAACGATGATGAAGATATAACGGATTGGTGTGAAATGAAGCAGATACTGTGAGAGTGTGTGGAATCTGCGTGGACTCTGATGGTGGCGGATCTTCTTCATGTGTCTCATCCTTTCCTGCTTATTCTCTGCCTTTTCCCCCTTAAGACATTGAAAGAAAATGTCTTCCCTTTTCTTATGTGTGACGTCACAGTCACATGTGTTCTCGTTCAAAACTCAAGACTCTTTTATCTCCCCTCACCCACTCTGCTCAATATCGAACAGCTCTAACGATGTTCATAAGTAGAAAATGACAGCTAGATTTTATTTATACATTTTATAAATGGATCTCCAGTTCCTTAATTAGAAGTATCTAAGTATCCGACAGTTTTTCAGACTTTACATTATGTGTTCTGAGCCTAACATTTTGGTAGAACCTAAATTTTTAAGTTCAATCTTCGACTCTCTTCGATGTCTCCCAATCAACTATCTACTTTTCTTTATAGCTGACGCTAGTTTTGAAGTAATGTATAGAGAACCAGATGTTTACTCGGCGTTGTCGCAATAAAAAGAATATAAAATAGTTTTTGCGCATATGGATCGACACAGAACATCCGGTAAAAATAAGAAATATTAAACAGTTGCATTTATGACCAATCAAAAGCGTCTCTACTGACGTGCAAAGTTTGTTTTCAGAAGTCGATTTGAAGGCTATAAAGGGTTGCTAAAACCAAATCAGGCAGTAAGGATGAGGCAGTTATGACGTTTAGTGCCTCACTTCACCAGACACTCCCAGCTGTACATACTCAACTCTAATTTTATCGTGGCTCTTCAAAAACGCCTCGTCGTCACCATTCCTTAATTAATCCGTTATTCATACCAGTTGAGAATACGTCATCGACAATCAGTCAAACAGTGGCTTTCTTGCTGTTGAGCTGAGGTATGGTTCTGTGTAGTTCTAGGATGTCTCCTGAGGCGCTCCAATCTGGGAATGCCGACAGGGCTGCTCGGGCATATTTTGTAGGCCAGAGTCCACGCCTCACCTGACCTTGTGTCTAACCTTCTGCAAAGATGATAAATAAATAAACTTTTATATGTGTACCCATCCTGGGACGGGTATTCTTCTAGTTAATTATAAATTTGAATAATATTTTTTTTTTCTTTTCCAGAGTCTACTCTTCATGTACCAAACTTTAACGGGCATTCCCACCTACGTTTCCACGGTCTGGATCGAAGCACCCTGTCCTTTACTGAAATTGAGATGATCATCAAGCCAACATCTCCGGACGGACTCATCCTCTATAACGGTTACACCTTGGACCGTAAAGGGGACTTCCTCATGCTGGCCATGAGCGGAGGACACCTGGAATTCCGTTTTGACTTGGGCACAGGACCTGCGATAATCAGGTAAACAGAAAATCTATCTATATATAACACTAGCGGAGCCCGGGGTCCGGCGCAGCATGGTAAAATTAAAAGAACCAAGAATCACAACTTCCAGAAGTAAATTGACCGGATAAATTCATTAGTTTAGGAATTTACTCCACAGTATTAACTCATGCACCGGTCCAGTTAAAATTTGATTACATGATATAACTCAAAATTTGATGTAGAGCAATTCTTTTCTCAATTAAATTTTTTGTATCTTGCTTATTTTAAAAGGTATTTTTGGGGTGGGTGGGGGATACACATCCCCGTAACAGTAAAGTTTGCAAATGAATAATGTACCCATGTAACTCAGTGTTGCATTGAATATATATTCCATAATTCAAAATGATTGGTTCATTAGTTTATCGGTGAATCCTGTACATAAATATATTTATATATGTATATATATATATCTATATGTATATTAGATTTTTGAATGTGAGATGATATATATAATTATTTCCACAAACAGACAACGCCATAGCCCGAAACATACAAAAGAAACAAACCGGAAGTCCTAGACTCGAGTTTCGCCCTCCTTTGGGCTCATCAGTAGAACAAATCCGAACTTAGAATTCAAAACCCGAGTCACTTGCATGCAAGGCGAGTACTCTGCCACTGAGCTAACTCGCCACATACAAGAATGTCAATTAATTTACACAGATTAAGCAAACCGTGGCGAAGGCCGACTGTGGAATATACCTACTCTTCTCAACAAGGGGTGTAATCATCCAACCACTTAGAACCCAGGCCACGGTTTGCTTAATCTGTGTAAATTAATAGACATTCTTGTATGTGGCGTGATAGCTTAGTGGCAGAGTACTCGCTTGGTATGCAAGTGACTCGAGTTTCGAATCCTGAGTTCGGATGTGTTCTACTGATGAGCCCAAACGAGGGTGAAACTCGAGTCTAGGACTTCCGGTTTGTTTCTTTCGTAGGTTGTGGGCTGCGGCGTTGTCTGATTGTTGAAATAATTATATATGGGGTGGGTGGGGGATACACATCCCCTTAACAGTAAAGTTTGCAAATGAATAATGTATCCATGTAACTCACAGTGTTGCATAGAATATATATTCCATAATTCAAAATGATTGGTTCATTAGTTTATGAGTGAATCCTGTACATAAATATATCTATCTATCTATCTATCTATATATATATATATATATATATATATATATATATATATATATATATATATTAGATTTTTTAATGTGAGATGATATATATAATTATTTCCACAATCAGACAACGCCGCAGCCCGCAACCTACGAAAGAAACAAACCGGAAATCCTAGACTCGAGTTTCGCCCTCCTTTGGGCTCATCAGTAGAACAAATCCGAACTCAAGATTCGAAACCCGAGCCACCTGCATGTTAGGCAAGTACTCTGCCACTGAGCTACCTCACCACATACAATGAAATCTATTAACTTACACATATTAAGCAAACCACGGCGAAGGTTGATTGTGGAATATACCTACTCTTCTCAACAAGGGGTGTAGTCATTCAACTACTTCCAACCCAAGCCGCGGTTTACTTAATCTGTGTAAATTAATAGACATTCTGCGGCGTTGTCTGATTGTGGAAATAATTATATATATATATATATATATATATATATATATATATATATATATAATACTAAAACTCTATTGTCTTGTATGTTTGCAATCAGCTTTCAGCTTTCCGGTTTTCAACATCCGGTTGCGCATGCGTAAATAGCATCGTCTTTAATCTGTTAGTCCAATTCCGTTAATCTCTTATGATTAACGAACGCATGAAATTTTTCATTCTGGAAATGTTTATATCGCTTTTAATATAAAACAATTACATTTAATTTCATCAAATAGTTTTTTTGTTTTCTCCACGGCTAAAAACATTCAACGGCAGGACTTCGTAAAGTCTGTCGCAGTTTCAAAAAAACTCCTCCCTTTTAAAAAACAAAAACAAACAAACAAAACAACAACAATCATTATTAATATCATCCATAATAGCGGCGGTGAACGAAACCACCTCCCACTTTCCCTCTCACAGATTTCACCACTCCTACTCCCTCTGTTTTCGTTACGTACGCGAGACAGCTTGCTGTACCCCCTTCCTTTCTCAAATCGCCTTTATTTTTCTGTACTTTCAACTAACAATTTCATTTAAAAGATGATATATAAAAATTTGAATTTAACTATAATAAGTATTATGGTACCTGTTCAGTGCATATTTACCTATAAGTATGGCCAACCACTTATAATTCAGTAACTGTAATTTAAAAAAAAAACAATTATAATAAACAGAACGACGCATAGAAATCTATCTATATTCTTTTTTCAACAATTTCATTTAATTTCATCAAATAGTTTTTTTGTTTTCTCCACGGCTAAAAACATTCAACGACAGGACTTCGTAAAGTCTGTCGCAGTTTCAAAAAACTCCTCCCTTCTAAAAAACAAAAACAAACAAACAAAACAACAACAATCATTATTAATATCATCCATAATAGCGGCGGTGAACGAAACCACCTCCCACTTTCCCTCTCACAGATTTCACCACTCCTACTCCCTCTGTTTTCGTTACGTACGCGAGACAGCTTGCTGTACCCCCCTTCCTTTCTCAAATCGCCTTTATTTTTCTGTACTTTCAACTAACAATTTCATTTAAAAGATGATATATAAAAATTTGAATTTAACTATAATAAGTATTATGGTACCTGTTCAGTGCATATTTACCTATAAGTATGGCCAACCACTTATAATTCAGTAACTGTAATTTAAAAAAAAAAACAATTATAATAAACAGAACGACGCATAGAAATCTATCTATATTCTTCTTCCATTTTAATATACTTACATAGAAATGCTTCTGTTATGTAAAAAAAACCCTATTTTCTTTATGCCACAAGTGTCACGCACATACATGAATTCCATAGCTAATATAACAAACTGACCCAACGGGTCACGGGTGGTCTAGTATATATATATATATATAAATGAACAAGATTTTGTTACATTCCAAAGGCCAAGATTTTATTTATTTTACGAAACATTTTTTCAAAGCAATCACTTTTGGTACAATTTACGGTACTCTTTCGTTTGCCAGAAGACCAACCGACATTTGTATGTCAATATCGGAGTTTTCCTATCTGAAATCATCAGAAAGACAAAAGTCTGAAAAAAAAAACCTGGTTTTACCTTCCTCTTAGGACCAAGGATAATTTTTGTTAGAAAATTTTTTTAATTAATTATAAAGCAATTAATTCAAACATGTTCATAGAAGATGAAGGATTTGTTCAACCAAATGATCGTCTCCTGGCTGAAAGGTCAAAGAGGGTAGAAAGAGGGGATTAACTATGTGTCAAGCACATTGTTTAATTATAACATTGTTTCCTTAGGCCATTTGAATACCCATGTTCTCAGTTTGGTCACTTCTTCCAAGCTGTTTGAGAATTGGCCTTCAACGACAACTCACTCTGTCATTTAATGTGACGTCATCTCCAGCCACATTTATTGGCTTCCTTTACCCACAAATTGTGGTGTATCATAATCTTGCTGACATTTTTGTTACTCTTGTCTGAAACGTTTCCTTTTGTTCTACATAATTCATCAATATATACTCGCATATACTCAGCAATATGTACAAGCTAATATTAACTAGCAAACCTACCCACATCAATATTTAATAATAGCTAAAAGCCGCCAAAAGGTGAGTATATATAATTATACAAATATAATATATTAAAAAAATAATGTTATATTGTATTGTATGAAAGTTAATGATAAAAATTTATTATCTTTTTTTTCTTTCTTTCTTCCTTTCATTAGGAGTCCTAAAGCAGTGACCTTGGGTCAATGGCACTTGGTCAAATTTAGCCGAACTGGACGTGACGGGATCCTGGAGGTAGACGACCAGCACCGGGCAGAGGGACTGTCTCAGGGGGCTTACACGCAGCTGACTTTACTTCAAAACCTGTTCATTGGAGGACACCAGAATTACGATGAAACTTCCAAATACGCCAACATTTCGACATCCTTTTCTGGTTGCATCCAAAAAGTAAGACATGTTTTAACTTGTATGAAGGACTTTATTGTTTGTCAATTCTGCATCAGTGAGTATTTCGTGATTGTTGCACGTTTTTACTCGACTGTTGTGGATTCCTAGATGACTGAAACTTGGTGGACAAGTCAGGCCTCGATTAAAGTTTATTTGCACCAAATATGGTCGGATTGCAGGAAGAACAGTACATTTTAGTAACGATTCCAGAGTTGCCATTTTTTATAGTGGGAGGGGGTAGCTTTGGATTTCTTTTTAAAGTTTACTTAAGAAA
Organism: Sepiola atlantica; assembly: GCA_963556195.1. NCBI lineage: Eukaryota > Metazoa > Mollusca > Cephalopoda > Sepiida > Sepiolidae > Sepiola > Sepiola atlantica. The sequence continues at coordinate 191,763,244 of OY744522.1, forward strand.
ATGTGTGTTTTGTGTTTTGATCTTGGTATAGGACTTCGTTTTCAAATGCATCCCCCGGACAAAAAGGCAGACATACAGAGACATCATAAATATAGTATATTGTGCAGTGACTGAATGTTGAGATTTTATCTTTCATATTGCTTTTGTTTAAATAAGACGCCTTCATCTTTGGGGAATAAAGAAACCTTCGACCTTTTGACCTCAAGTCCAATCTTTTTCCTCAAATCTATTCCCTAAAGTGGACATCCCATAATAACCATAAATATTTAATTTTTTTCTCTCATTCATCTCTTTTAACCAATAGAAACATCTGTTTGAACATTAAGCAAAAGCCATTAGCCAATGAAATCAAAACTCTAGGGAATTGCCCAAAAGGAATTGACTATCATTTGTTTCTCTAGTTCTCTGGATAGATAATGTTTCCATTCGGTTTTTGGCACTGTTTCCTTTTTTTATATTTAAGAGTCAGATGAAGCTTTTGCCTGGGAGGTGGCGTCAGTGAAGTGTATATTGGCACAGACTAAGAACTCGCTGTGTTCGAGTCATGTCGGTTCCATAATAACAATTTCATTAGAGATGTTGACAACCCGCGCACGTGGTCTCTCACATGAGTACCTGATTTATTTGGGGAAATAAATTCCAGCGAAACAGAATCATGCAAGTCAAAATATTGTAACTTTATTACAGTAATTTTATCACCATAACCTAGTCGAGGTAATACTAAATCAGAATATGTAAGATTTTTTATGTGTTATAGCTCTTAAGTTCTTTAAGGGCATCATAGCTCTGAGGAGTTTTCTGGAACACATTGGATGAATTTACACCACATAACAAATCTCGCCACGCGTGTTGTGTAGTGTTGTTGTGATATTGGTAGTAGCAGCGAATGTAGACCGACTGTTTCTCTCTCTGTCAGAGAAGCTGTTTCATAGCGTCTGTCTCGTAGTAATCAATATGTTGTAGTCTACATAATAAGATGGTGTCTCCCTGTATATGTGTTGATAGTAAGTATATAACAACAGTACATGTATTCATTTTGGATTTTAATATTCTTTTCTTTTTCTTTAACTTACACATTATGAGCCTTCCTCATAGGGGGGGGAGGGAAGAGATCCTTTGAAACACGTCTGCTTCGTCTTGCAGATAAAACACAAGAAAGAGTGTCTAGTTTTTTTTTTTTTGCCATTTCGCTTAATTTCCAACGTTTCTAGAAAACCGCTTCCTATTGGCTACATTGCTACCCGTTTCCTTGCTAAGTTCGCTAACCTATATTTTTATAACCCGCTTTCGTACCAAGGACAGCTCTCATCATCATCATCATCATCATCATCATCATCATAGTCATCATCATCATCATCATAGTCATCATCATCATCATCATCATCATCATAGTCATCATCATCATGATCATCATAGTCATCATCATCATCATCATCATCATCATCATCATCATAGTCATATCAACGTTAGTTACTTTCTTTATCTACCCCATGGATAGTATTGTTACAAGTGTATCTTTATTAGTTTTTAAATTCAAGCCGAAAAGAAAAGACAACTTTGTTTTATATAAAACATAAATTTTATTTTGAAACATACTCATTGTGATTTATACGCACTGTGTTTAACCTTTACCTGGCGCAATGAGTAAAGGCATTGAGTGACATTCTTTTTAAAGTTGAAGGTTCGATCCTTACTTCAAGCGATAATTAAAAATGATATAATAACTAACACTTCTACCTCTAATGGCTAACGAAATGAAAACAATCTAGTCCTGTGGATTAAATGAAAGGTTCACTTCGGAGTTCCATATAGGTTCCTGAGTCCTAAATTCAAAAAACTGCCCCTGAATAAGATTTGAAGTTACATCGGTCGAAACGTTGTAAATACAACAACCAAGATGAGAATAGTAACCCAAATAAAACAAATTATCAATCCCCATCTAAAAATTACAAAACATAACTTAACATAAATATGTGAAAAAATCACTGTACATAAATGAACATAAACAGAGGCTGAAGAGAGTCCAGCATAGGAGACGAACTATTGGTCCCCTTTGTTTGGATTTGAAACCGACGGTACCGATTTTTGTTTTAATCTTGTGTAATTACATATAGAAATAAATATTACACTTTTATTTTTGGATGTTTTCTTAATAAGCGAGCACTCTGCTGGGGTTCACTCCCCCTAACCTTACATAGAAAAGTGTACATAAATGAACCATAGATCTGAAGAAGGACTGAGAGCGCATCGGCCGAATCTAAAATGGAAGACTTATATCCAATCTGTTTCTAAGGTTGCTCGAAAAAATGGATAATCGTTAGTTACTTTCTCTATCTACCCTATGGATAGTATTGTTACAAGTATATCTTTATTCCATTAAAAATGCCAGTATACTGAAATCATATGCCCTTAATAGGGTTAAGATGAAAATTCATATACACTAAATGTACAAAAGCAAGGAAATTCCCAAATTTTTACACTTTTATTGTCATTAAGGGTATGCGTGCAAAACAGGGCTATATATTTTACTTGTAGGAATTTTTCTTCAGCGCACCTCACACACTTCATCCACTCATGCATAGAGATTTATACTGTAGTGATGTGATAATGAAATGGTTTGGTTGATATGTAGTCATACCCTTATGACAATAAAAGTGTAAAAATTTTGGAATTTCCTTGCTTTTGTACATTTAGTGTATATGAATTTTAATATTAACCCTATTAAGGGCATATGATTTCAGTGTATACTGGCATTTTTCATGGAATGTCACTACTTTTGTAAAGGCTATGCCTCAATACAATGACTTCTCATTAGGTTTTTTGGACTTTCTGAAGCGGTAGAGCTTCAGAAAGTCCTGATGCAATCCTCTTCCTGTATAAGAGTCAGATACATCCTACGATGGGGAGGTACTGTTCTCACATCTGGGGAGGTGATGCTCACAGCACTCTTTCTTACCTAGAGCACTGTTTATTACGTTGACAGAGTTCAAAATCAATTTTGTAATCTAGTAGGGGATGATCTCTTTCCTCACAGACGAGACGTTGCTAGTCTTTCTCTGCTCTATTATTTCCATGGAAAACACATGACTAAGCTTCAATGTCGGGTTCCTCCTTGTAAAACTTTCAGAGCAAGAACTCGTCTTACTAATACTACTGCAAAGAACTTTCTTGTATTCTCCCCTGTGTCTAATATCAAACCGAATTTCCATGAACAGGGTTTCTTTTGAAGAAATTCCCATCTGTTGGACACGTTGTCACAAGATTGCTTCCCTATGGGCTACAATATGGTCATCTTCAAATCTGATGTCAAGAAGCACTTGTCAAATACAAACATAAAAGTGGTTATCGAAACATATAATGGGTTACAAAATATAATATACAAGGAGAGAAGAACAAATATAGGTACTAAGAAAGAATATGTTAATGTCCCAAATACAATGACAAGAACACATGTTGCTGGGGTCTGAGATATAATGCATGAGTATTGGATAAGCGACTTGTCAAATTCGGGCACATGTATGAAATTTGGAACTGAATCCTTTATTCGTTTATTCTGTTTTGCACTTACTTCCTGTTGATTGTGTCCGGGCAGTCTATGTGACTGTAACCAGAAAAGGCACCTGACGGACGTAGTATCAGGGTTTGTAAAGGCTATGCAAAGACGGATAGCTGGTTGGACGATGTCTGACGACTCTGAACAAAGAGCCAGAAAAAGTCTAAGATCTCGTTCTAGATTTCCCACGTGGGTGAAACGAGATTTCAAACTTCCGGACAGAATAAGTCCAAGGGAGATAACTCGAATATCAGTCCAAGGGAGATAACTCGTATAATTCTGTACTTACACTAGGTTCGTGCGTCTCTCTGACTGCTAATATAATTGACTCACTATTTAAAACCTCTTTTTCATCATCACATGATCTTGTAGAGGGAAAGGCAATATCAAAAAGAATCATAACAAAGTCTATCCATAGAAAATGCATTCATTTTATCTGACAACTTGTTAAGACAATGAAAGATAAAGAGTTCGTGAAGAATCAGAGTTCATAGTGTCCAAGTAACATTTTAGGAGAAAGAGTTGTTTAGCATGTAAGAAGAAATTGAGTACACATGTTCATTTTGACTGTCGCCGTGTACATTTATGTGTGTTTAAATAGGATAGACATGAAGATTTATAGCATGTCTGTTTTGTTATTGAGAGAGTGTATGAACTAACTTGTGTGTGAAAATGTCCGGTTAACAGCGTTATATGCTGGCTTTGTTGTTTAGTAGTCAGTGAAAGTCTCTCGTTTCATCTGTCAAAGCCCTTTGGCCAGGGGCCGAGGTTAGCTTTTAAGGACGTACCAACGTGCGTCGGGTATGGAAGAAAATGCTAGAACAAAGAGAGAGAAAGCTGTGTGTTTGGCTTTTGGTGCAGAATATTTTCGCTTCCCTGATTGGCTGAAAGAAACTGCTGATGAGAGATGTTTTCGTTCATGGCTTTGATTCAGTTTTAAAAGACAATGGATACACCCTGTAAGGGTGGCTGCGCATGTAATTGTGAAGCAAGGTTTATGCAATGTATTATTTATTTTCAAGACATGACCCCCTTTCAGTCTTGAGAGAGAATGGATACCCCCTGTAAGAGTGGCTATATATGTAATGGTGAAGCAAGGGTTGCGTAATCTTCAACCACATCTCTCCTGAATCGGCACTACCTTATTCCAGTGGCAAGGAGAAGTCCAGGACGACTGGAAACACTGCAGGGATAAGCGGAGAGCACATACAACACCTGGTATTCCCAAATCATCACCAATGGGTTTATTTGTTGAATCCGGCGCCACAATTAATCCTCTCATGACGGTGGGGCCTGATTGTCTAGTCTCGATCTAAGTCTTCCTCCTCCATTCTTGTTTTTAGTGAGGTTCAACGGAATCCATACCCAAGGCTCTCCTATCACGTTTGATCACGTCCTCCCAAGACAACTTGGGTCTGCCAGAGGTGGTCTTCTCTTCTGGCATGTTCACCTGTCAGGCTTTAGCAATCCAGCTATTGCTGCGCTCAACGTGCCACAACCAACGCAGTCTGCTCTTCTGCATGACGTCAGCGAGGCTTTCCAAGTTGACCTGCGTGAGCAGAGACCCAAAAGGCATGCTCTGTTCAGGCTTCACCATACAGATCCACCTGACCATTGCCCTGTCATTACAGTGCAGTTTCTTTAGCGTGCTGGTCACCCATTTAGTACTGACCAGGCTCAACGTCGCTTAACTTTGGTTATCTAACGGGAACCGGTGTGTTAACGTGATTATGCCGTATCAAAAGTAGATATGTAACGACAACATTCGCTGCTGCTGCTAATGCATTGAAGAATCTACTCGAAATATTATGACTTGTTATCTCTCCAATACACACGCACACTTATTCTGTACTCTCTAACATTATTAGATAAAGAAAAGGAAAGCATCCTGACACCTTTTTCCTCTCTCCTATTTACCATAAAACAAGTGAAAAAATATTAATAAATATCTGATTAATAACCTTTTCTGAGTCACGCTGCTTGTTTGGTTTCTTTTATTTCTATAGTCACTCGGCTTTGGTTATTTGCATTAATTATGGGTTGCGGAGTTGAGCGGGTTTCATATGCACATTCATTCCAGTCATTAAGTTGGTGTATGGATTAAATCATAAAGATTATCATTAATAAAACATCATATACGATCAAAGGAGAAGGGGGGGGGAGAAACATAAAAAGACTCCTTTCCTTAAAAGACATCCAGTGGTGAGGCCTCCATTTGGGAGCTGTGGGGAATGTTAAGTTACCCCTTAGTTGTCATTGCTCCCAGGTCCACTCTGGCCCGAAGCGGTAGTATCTGTAAGGGCCACATCTATGGCTACAAATAAAACCTACTGGTGCTACCAAATCAGGCTGTCTGAAGTTATTGACTTCCTGACTCTAAATGCACCAAACATTGATGGTTTATTGTTTTTTCTTTGCAAAACTCAATCATGTTCTGCAAAATCCAAAACAAAAAACAGCAATTTCCCTCCCTCCCCTCTTTTTTCCTCTCCCCTCTTTCTCCCCCCCCTCTTTTTTCCTCTCCCCTCTTTCTTCCCCCCCCCTTTCACTCAACCAAACACCATGAATGAGTGCTTGAAAATGTAGAGAACTTGAAGCATGGAAGCCTTCTCCAAAATGACCGGATTCGGCATTGAATGGGTCGATGTGCCGTAAAACAAAACAACCAAACCAAAAACCATGATTAAACATTTAAAGATATAAAGAACTTGAAGCATAAAAACCTTCACCAAAATGACAACAATTGAAAATACCAAAACTCTTAATGACTCTAAATGACCCACTGACTTAAGACTCAAATAAAGGATATTTCCTTCTACATTCATAGGATGAAATGACCCGAAAAGGGTTGATGTGCCATTAAGCAATATCTTACCTTACCTTCCACAACAACAAGATGTGGTACCAGGCTAATAGATAGCGAAAACCATATTCTCCGGGGGGGGGGGGGCATGCTCGTTGGGTACAAAACTTGCCGTCTGTCAGCATTCTCAGGCGATCAGCAATAAATCAATTAGCCCTGCCGAAGGAGGTGGTCATTCCTGAGAGTATTGTCTTTAAGGACCGAACCATATCTTATTCCAACAAAAAACTGTCTGCCAAAGATAATACTTAAGTTTCCAAAATGATGCCAAGGCTATGAGACAGACACAGAGAGACAGACAGAAACGGAAGTACTTCAACGGAATGTGCTCCTACGAACTTGCTGCACTTGTGCTACCTCAACGTAAATAGCCTCAAACAACCCGTCAAGCAACACAATCCCACCCCTGAACTGTAGAAGTCCCCAAATGCCGGAAAGCTTTCTACTCTAATAGTTTCTTTCCTCGAACCATTTGCCTTTGAAATCCCCTACCTGCTCCCTGTTTTCACCGACTATACCAACATGTAGAAATTTAAATGTATGTGAACAAACATCTTGCTGTACAGCTCCCAACTTAGGATACTCCTATAAATCTGGCCCCTAATACATAGTAGCATATCTCAGTTGCAATGTGCCTTGTTTGGGGGTGAATTAAAAAAAAAAGTCACCTTACCCTCTTCCGGCTCTGACGTCACCTCGGTACTTACATCCCTTCCAACATGTGGAGATGTGGCATCAGACTAGAAGGTGGGGAGAATAAGCCAGTGCACAAGAGGTCGTGCACTCTGGCCCCTTAATATTTGCCTGAGCAGCCTTGTCAGCATTCCCTGGTAAGACACCTCAGCCAGTGTTAGAAAGCATTTCTACCTAAGAAAAGAAAATAGATATATTAAAGGGAGATAACTTGTCAGAGTCACTTCCCTTGCGATATTGGAGAGTTACGCCCCCTCCACTTCCAACAGAGACAGACATTTTGTAATGACGTTGTCATTATCAGCTCCCACAATAACTGTTCAATTGATCAGTAAATACCCTTCTTCCAACCGTAAAAAGTAAATAAATAATTAATTTATGACAATACTAAGTTTTCTCATTCAAATTCTTTCTCATATTTTTGTTTATTAACTCACATTCACATATTCAAATTTACATCCACTCAAGCACTTCAGTAACCGACACGGTCACTTCAGGCAGTTAGCTTTAAATTAACTCCTTCCCAAAGCGAAAGGCAAAGCTTAAGAAAGTGGACCTCCTAGAGCTAAACAGAACAAATGTCACAGCTGGACAGAAAAAAAAGCCACCGCTATCACAATGGACTGAATGTCGAGGATGAATCCTCCACTCGTATGATTGGCGTAAGGAAGGAGACGGTTTTCTTCATCTCACTTTAACATCACCACTCCCGACTCGGTCGGGGAAAGGGCAGACAACTCATCTTCCTCTTCAATTAAAATATTTAACAAGCCGACACCTTTTTAAATTCTAGTGGTGTCATCTCACACCCAGTGTTATGATATCACATCTGTCTGAACATTAATTAAGACCATTAATATATTAGCGTGATAGCGGAAAAATAACTGACAGACAGACAAACAGACAAACAATAAATGCTTTAGCTATAATATAGATTTTTTTTCTTTCTTATTTATCCCTTCTAATTTTTCTTTGTTTCTTTATGCATTTCCTCTTTTCTTCTCCATCTTGTTTTCTAAATCAATCTCCATCGCCTTTTCTTCCTCCTCCTCTATTTTCACTCCACCGATGAAGGCAACCAACCATGACAAATCCCGTCCCTACGAAATTGTATTTATCTTCCTAAAACGGTAGAATCAATCCAAAGGCAGAATTGCGAAAACACAACAGCCCGATTCCTAATAGAAGGAGCGTGCATCAGCAAACACAGAAGAGTTCCTCTCCATTATTTATTTTTATTTCTCATTGCCGCTGTTTATAAACGAACATTCATGGATCCCTCGTTTCCCGCTCACACACTACACAAAGGTTAATTTTACGACATTTTGCTTTTGCGATTGGCTTGCATTCAAACATCCATTGTTAGTGCCGAAGATCCAGGCAAACTCATTTCTAAGAAAAAAAACCTAAAGATCCATTTTTTACTTGGACTCCACAATTCTTCTTTTAAAAGCTCAGAAAAAATAAACCAAAAGCACATCCGAAATGTTGGATTCCTACGCGTTATATCTAAACTAATAAAACGAATATGTATAACTCATATATGGCATAATCTCATTAACGGACCGGTTCTTGTTAGATCACTGAAGTTAAGCAACGTTGAGCCTGGCCAGTACCAGATGGGAATAACAGGCGCTGTATGTGGACACCTAGCTATGAGCAAATAGCATCGCCAACCTGCAGTGCCTAGCGTGGTGACTATGGAGCCTTCCCGGTACCAGATGGGTGACCATTTGGGAATGCTAGGCACGGTATGTGATCTTCCCATGACCGGAATATACAGGCGGCTTGGAACCACTTATGAATTTGATATTCCCTGTAAACTTACTCCTTTAGAGGAAGCCGGCATAGCCTGCCTAGGGTTAATACAAGACCAAATATTTCCTATTCGTTATTTTTTATAAATCAATAGTAATTATTCTTCAGAATAAATGTACAAAACAAAAGGTAAACAATACAATAAGTGATTATTTAATTCGACTGCTTTCTGTTATTGACGAGATCTGTTTATTTATATGGCATTAGTGTAACATTGCATGGAGATTCTTCACAATTCATCGACAGAAACAGCTGTTCGTCTCGCTGACACATTGTAAGTAGTTCGCTCGTAAGATAGTGACATCTCTCAACAGTGGTGGCAGAAGCAGTTATAGAGATGTTATTTTCTTCCCTTTTCTCTTGGTGGATAGAATAATAGAAGCAATCAAAAAAGAACAACAAATAACTCCATTATTTACACTAGTATATCTAGATCAACTGCATCTTTCCGTTCCAACCGTTGTAGAGTGGTGGAAGCCTCAAAACAGGCGTCTTTTCACCTTAATTCCAAACACCCAAGAGACACAACCGATCTCACTTCTCTGCCACATACTTCCTCCCATAACGTAACTTCCTCTATACATATAGCTCTAACCTCTAACTTGACTTCTAATAGAAAATTATTTTCCTTACATGGAATTCTCCATGTTTAACCTTATTTTTACACATATCTAATATTACTAGATTCGTCCTGGTTTAGTCCACTTTTGTAGGGGTCTTCCTGCTACACCACAACACTATGTAGATTAAATTATGTGTTTTATACTAAAGAAATTGTATCATTTTGCATTGAGAGTTACGTCTCTCTCTCTCTCTCTCTTTCACTCTCTCTCACTCTCTCTCTCTCACTTTCTTTCACTCTCTCTCATTTCCTCACTCTCTCTCTCTCTCATTTCCTCTCTCTCTCTCTCTCACTCTCTCTCTCTCACTCTCTCTCACTTTCTCTCACTTTTTCTGTCTCACTCTCGCTCTCTCACTATCTCTCTCACTCTCTCTCTCTCACTCTCTCTCACTCACTCTCACTTTCTCTCTCACTCTCTCACTTTCTCTCTCCCACTTTCTCTCTCTCACTCTCTCTCTTTCACTCTCTCTCATTTCCTCTCTCTCTCTCATTTCCTCTCTCTCTCTCATTTCCTCTCTTTCTCTCTCTCTCTCTCTCTCTCTCTCTCTCTCTCACTTTCTCTCTCTCACTTTTTCTTTCTCTTTCTCTCTTTCTCTCTCACTTTCTCTCTCTCACTCTCTCTCTCACTCTCTCTCACTCTCTCACTCTCTCTCTCACTCGCTCTTTCACTTACTCTCTCACTTTCTCTCTCTCACTTTCTCTCTCTCTTTTTCTATCTCATTTTCTCTCTCTTTCTCTCTCTCACTTTCTCTTTCTCTTTCCCCTCCCCTTCTATCTTTCTCTCTATCTCTCTCTCTCTCAAGAGATAGTGGATATTCTCTAAACCATGTTAGTTCTCATCACATCCCCAAAATTAAAATTGAGTATTTAGATAGGTGACCATTTGGGAATACTAAGAGTTGCATGTAAACAAACGTTGTCTTGGGCATAGATCACGTGACGATGGGGGCGGTTTCCGATTGGTTGATTTAACCATTGATTAATCCAGCCACATGGTTACCAAATATAAAAGGCACAACACCACTTTTCACGTCAGCCACTCATGTGATGACATCATGGTTAGTCTTCGCTCATCAGACCAGACCTATATCTGTGAGATATTTTTGAGATAATATTTCTGAGCATATTTTCCCTACCAGTTCACCAGAACGGATAAGTTCGCCTATCATTATATCCACATACAGGAAACAACATATGTACGTTTTTTGTTTGTGCATTGTTGTTTAATGTAAATAAACTCTATTATCTTTATAAGTGATGTTTTTAGTTTTCCTGGATAAAATCAACATATCACAAATAAAAACCAATATTCTTATAACGCTACTTAGGTGTCCCAATATTGCTAGGTGACAGACTAGCGTTCTGTCGATGGGCTGATGACATCCATTCCACGTAACCTTATAAAACCAGGGATAAACACAAGTCCAATGATTCTTCATGCCTAGAAAGCAACTTTAGGTTTACTCTGAAAATGTAGCTGAGCTTGTTTATTTTATAGTGAAGCAAGGGTTGCGCAATCACTAATCGCATTTCTACTGAGTAGGCATTGCTTAAGTCTAATGCTAAGGAGTAAGCCAAGATAACCAGAAACAGAGACCTAGTGTTATTTCAGAGTTTTACTTCTCTTAGACTATAAACAACATTCTGGCTTTCAAGCTGGGATCAGAATCTAGTATTTGTTCTGTCCTAAGTCATAGGAGAAAAAATCCTTCTTGACTGAGGTAATTTTCATTTTTCTCCCAACCAAAGTACCCCTTTTTAGGGGATCTAGATACACTACAACATAAAACACCGACCTTGTGTCTAGCTTTACCCCCTCCCCCGTGTGAAGGCAAGTGAATAGGGACTAGATGAGACGAGTCTACCCTACTATTCCACCCATAATTATGGAAGGAAGGATAACTTTCTTAAAGTGTCAAATGATATAGATTGGTCTTGAGATTAAATTAAAACTTCAATTTGGGAACAAGACAATCAAGGTCGAAAATGACTCCTTTGGGGTCAAAATGTCAGATGTGTGAGAAAATTTAAAAAATAAAGCGTTTATATAGATTTAAATATGCGTCACCAGTTGTTTCATGTGTGATCTGGATTCTGAAACTAAGGTTTCGTCATCCGTAAACGCCATCATAGAAGAGATATTTTTCTTATTGATATTGTTAACACAAACAGTAATGGAGATATAACACATTTCATCACAATGGCAATATTCAACTTTTGCCAGTTAGTTGAATATGTATCATCAGAAAATCTCATATACATTACAGATACGCTGATATGAGATTTCTAATGTCTTCCAGAATCCAAAAGAACTCCATTGCTTTCTCAAGTAGTTGGTGTCGTACAGAGCCATATGCATTTTCTTGCGATTGTGTAGTTTAACAGCGAAAATGGCGGACAACTTTGACGCCAAGCTAGCGTCTGCTCTATTCAACCGGTGTCTCGGAAAAGTGGTCCCTCGTTTAATTGTGACGACAAACATTAATTTAACAAACTTTTTAAACAAACTTGTAAATTTGACACAGTTCGATTTCGGCAAAATATCATCTCACACTACACACAAACCGCATCGAAGGAACTTGGGGTTTGTGTAAGAACAAATTCCGTGCGATGAGGGGCACATACCAAAATAATTTTGATAGTCATTTACAGGAATTTTTATGGCGCCAATTTATTCAGGAATATACTGTATGGGATACGGCAATACTATGACGTGTAATGGTTGAGAAGAAAAAAAACAATGATTTTCTAAAAAAAAAACAATGATTTTCTAAAAAAAACCAATGATTTTCTAAAAAAAACAATGATTTTCTAAAAAAAACCAATGATTTTCTAAAAAAAAAAACAATGATTTTCTAAAAAAAAAACAATGATTTTCTAAAAAAAAAAACTGCAACAGAAAATTGTTAAATTGTAAATGAATGTTGGTTATAAATGGAAGCAACATGTTTGTTAAAAGTTTTGTTAAATGATTGGATATATGTATAAAAAAAAACACGGATTTTTTTTTGGGGGGGGGGAGAATTTATCTTCCTCCCACAACGGTAAGATGTGACACAAGGTCGGGAAAGTGGGATTTGAAAAGCCAACGCCCGAGAAGATTAGCATTCTGGCCTACAAAATATGGCTGAGCAGCCCGGTCGACATTCCCCGGTAGGGGCGCCCCAGGCAGTAAGCGATAAACTTACTCCACACCAAAGAGGGGAGACAACGCCTGGGAGGGTGGTCCTCCTAGAACTGCACAGGACAAACCAACAGACCGACAGAATCAAGACCTGAAGGCCAAGACGATACCGGTTTATAGGGTGTAGTATACATCGGAACAGATACTACACTTTGATCTTCCCCCCCCCCAAAAAAAAAAACTGATTTTATTTACACAATAAATTTGTAAAAAGGAAATATGTTCTTATTGTAAGTTTTTCATGTAAACGAGGGGCCATTTTTTCGAGGCACCGGTTGAATAGAGCAGACGCTGACTTGACGTCAGAGTTGTCTGCCATTTTGGCTGTTAAACTATACAATCGCCCATTTTGTAAGTCTAGACTTGAAGTTCGGCTGATTTTTTTTTAATTTTTGGCCGTTTTTATTCCGTCCCACAACATAGTGGTATGTTCGATACAACCTGGAAATTCCAGCCTTCTGTATTGAGGTATTAATATATATAACATGTCTAGCACGAATTTCATCATCCTCTTAGCAATGACACCGAAAAAGATCTTACCTTCTCCGTTGAATAATGAACTTGGGTGAAATTGGTCCAGGTTTTGGGAGTTTATAATGTATATAATATAATATATATAAATATTTATATATATATATATATATTACTATTTCATATATATAGATATATTAGAAGATAATATGAAGAGTTCGAATGCAAAACGCGATAAACGCCATTTTCAAAATCACGAAACTGTCCCTACAAAAAGTGTTGCATTTCAACACACGACGACACCCCAAAACTATGTGTTACATAATACGATACCGAAATAATTACATTTTGATATCAATTAAAATCAGCTTTCATTCGAAGTCTAGATTTAATATATTCGTGTTTTTATTGTTTCAGGTCTCAATTTAAACGAATTGGATTTATCGTGTTTTGCGTTCGAACTCTTCATATATTACGTATATATTATTTGTTACAGTATTTACATCAACAGTGCTCAATTCATGAGTAGAGCTTTGTAGTATAAAAATGTACTTATGGCAAATGAGCTACACAGAAACGTTTCTGTGTAGCTCACTTGCCATAAGTATAGCTTTATACTATTATATATATATAACCTTATTTTACCTACCGTCAAAACTTTTAATTTTAATGTCCATATTTACTTGCCTCCCCACGAGGGCAGAGTTAGACACAAGGTCGGGTTTTAATGCAGAGGAAACAAATCTAGCTTCCTAAAAAGTGGCACTCTGGATTGGGACAAGAATAATAAAAAAAATTGTTTCAATCTCAAAGAATTCTTCACTGATAAAAGATCAAATGTAGCATCCGAACAGATACTACACTTTCCTCATTTTTCGTAACTTTCAACAAATTATAAACATTAAAAACACCTTTTTTTTCGGAGTTCAGACCTGTTATGAACCAGCTGATAGAGTTGGGATTAGTTTATGATTTAGTAATGGCCGGTAGGGAACCTTTTGTTTCTTCTGTATTCTTCTGTATTTATCTCAACATCTGGCAGTGAATAATAATGGGGGAGGATATCATGGTTTTTGAAAATGACAAACGAAGTTTAGTTATTTTTCCTCTTTTTTGTCTCACTGAAGTCCCATGAGAGAACCGGTCATTCGTGAGGAGGGGGGGGGGGCTTTTATACAAGACTACGGATGATTTGTAAATGAAAGCAGAAAAAAATGATGGAATAAAAAAACACAAGAAATAATTCGGTGGTGCCATCTGCAAAACAATAGCCGCTCTGCATAATCTGTCAGCATCAAATTACTCATCATTATTTGTCCGCCATCTTGTCTAAAAGACAAAAAGACATTATTTCGGAATCCAACCATATGCCGGGAAATTCTTTTATATTCCGATTTGATTCTGTGCTTTAGACACATTAAGACCACCAAATAAAAAAGGATATAAATGAAACATATATCTATATAAGCCTTCATTCAGTTTTAAGAGACAATGGATACCTCCTGTAAGTAAGCCTGCACAGGAAGTTTATAGTGAATCAAAGGTTACACAGTCCCAACCGGACTTCTCCTGAACCAGTATCGTTTGAGTCTAGTGGCAAGGAGAAGACTTGGCCGACGAGAAACAATATCTGGATAAGCAGAAAAAGACTGGTGTTATTTCAGATTTTTCCTTCTCCTAGACTGGTTGCACAACCTAAGCTTGAGATTGTAATCTACCCTAATATTTAATCTATAGCTGGAGGGGGCATATATGGATTCATACCTTTCCCAAGGGTATTAGTAAAAGTGATGAAGTAGACCCAACAGAATTCGAACTTGCATTCCGAGCGTAGAGGCCACGCCTGTAACCACTCCACTTCTAATGAACTATATCTATAAAAATATATCGACATAAAAACTTTGGCCAAGATCAAAGTGTAGTATCTGTTCCGATGGATACTACACCCTATAGACCGGTATCGTCTTGGCCTTTGGGGCTTGATTCCGCCGGTCTGAGGTACTGTCCTGTGCAGTTCTAGGAGGTCAACCCTCCCAGGCTTTGCCTCCCCTCTTTGGGGAGGAGTAAGTTTATTGCTTACTGCCTGAGGTGCCTCTACCGGGGAATGCCCAGGCATTTTTTGTAGGCCAGAGTGCTCACCTTCTCGAGCGCTGGCTTTTCAAATCCCACTTTCCCGACCCGATATTGGGTCACATCTTACCTTGTGGGAGTAAGATAAACCTGGCCTTGTGCCTAACCTCCTGGGGAAGTAAATAAAAAGTTATATATTTTTCCCCCCCTCGTATCTTTTAATCATGAAAGAAAAAACATATCTTCACTCCGTAATTGTCCTAATAAAATTCTGTACACAAAAGAAAATCATGATATATATATTTTTAAAAAAAACTGCATTTGACTGGTGTCTTTATCGTTTTAAAATTACAAATTTAAATGCATTAGAACAGTGGAAACATCTTACTCATAACTCACACTCATAACTCACACGTGTGTACCAGGCACACCACGTATATCGGACATTACACACCAGACTTCGATAACAACACAAGTACAAGGCTAAGTGGCAAGATGTCGCTTAAAAAAAAAGAAAGAAAAAATATTGTCCGTATTTTGAATAAATGTTTATTTAAAAATATAAATCTGCATTTTATTGGTCTCTTAACCGTTTTAAAATTACAAATTGAAATGTATTCAAACGGTGAATCCAGTGACCAATATTTTATTCATTTTACTGTTCATTTTTCCAAATAAAAGACTTCAAACGAGGAGAACGTTTGGTTTCTGATAGGTTCATACTAAACCCGGATGTTCTGTTGTGAACGAAACGGTTCGTAAAAATGTACCAAAGTCTTTGATTTGGAAAAAGTGAACAATAAAATGAATAAAATCTTGATCACTTGAATGCAGTCTATTTATATATGCTCTGTTGCTATGTTAACAATTATCGAGCTTTTGCCTTGAAACGGTTGGTTGATAAAAAAAAGAGAAAGTATATGCACAAACATATATTTTCTCACATCTCTCTCTCTCTCTCTCTGTTCTCGGTCAGTAAAAGACAAATCCTTCCAGACTGACACAATTTAAATTTTTTGTTCTTATCCAGAGTCCCCCTGGTCAGACCGGAAGTCCAATATAACATCTTTGTCTCTATGACTAATAGTCTTATTTTTGTTTCCTTCATCGACAGCCGGCACTCGGAGCCATACAAAGCAGCAATATTTTTTTATAAGTCGATATTTTATACTAATTGATATTTTCTGTTTCAAATATCAAAATATTTATAATATATTACCATTTAAGTATGACACAAGCCAAAGAAGCATTAAAATTGTGAGAGTTATAGAATAATAGGAAGGTGGACTTAATAAGCATCAAACCTCGGGATTCCACTTTTCATTGTTAACCGATTGATTATCAAATTCATTAGAGAGGAAAAATAGTATCATCTCGCCTAGGTCGGTCAGGACCCTCTGATAGCAATCTTTGTTATTAATAATAATAACGGTGTCTATTTACTGCTGTCATGTCTGTGTATAAAATGTTATTAATTTGGCCTTCCATACTCAAAATGAACAAACATTTCTTTTCTAAATTTTTCAGGTTGTGATAAATGAAAAACCACTTGAGCTTTTTGATGCTGCCCTCAATGGGGTTAATGTTGGCAATTGTGACCACCCGTGTCAGGGCAAACCATGTATGAATCGTGGAGCTTGCGTGCCAGAGCACGATGATTACATATGTTACTGTCCACTTGGCTTTCAAGGAAACAACTGTCAAGATGGTAAGTCATTGTTACATTATTTTATATATATATATATATATATATATATATATATATATCTTGGAAGTTTTTTAATCATTTAAACTATATGGAACCCCTCGCCCCCCAAAAAAAACACTTTTATTCCCAAGTCCTTCGTTGGAAAATCACTTTTCTTGTAAGTCGATTTACTTGTTACAGTCACTATATTATTTTGCTTCCAAGAATTTATGCTAGTCTTAACATCATTTAATAAATCATCAGATGTTTACTATGAAAAACTTTTTCGGGAATTTAAAAACAAAACAGTATTTTATCTCATGGCTTCCCAGCAGAGTTGATCAGACCCCACTTCTCTTAAAAGACTAGAACAAAAAAGTTCCTTATATTAAATCTAAGTTTTGTTCCGGATTTATGTTTTGCAAACTTATTTTTTTATTAAAAAAATGTCCTCCTTGTTGTTCATCTGTATCTAAGAAAATGTATCCGTAATTTACAAAAATTTGCTGTATTTAATAGTGTTCGGACGAATCGATTACACTACTTATTAGGTTCATGTTATTTTTTTTTTTAACTTAGATTAAAGTGGCCAAGCACACCACATAAAAGTTGACAGGGGCCCATAGACCAGAGGTAACTGACTAGACTTGTCAAAGTCGAGCCGTGCTGACGATTAATAAAACTATGAAACGCGTACACGGATTACTTTTATGTGTGTATGAATGAAAAAATGAATAAATACGAACGAATCGATTACACTACTTATTAGGTGATTTATAGTTTTCTGTATTTTTATTTATTATGTTTAGTTTCATATTAAAAATATTTAAAAATTAAAAGTGTATATATATATATATATATATATATATATATATATGTATTTTTCTTTTTTAATTCATTTTAATATATATATATATATATATATATATATATATATATATATATATATATATATATATATATAATTTTATAATGTCTCGGAAGTTTTTCAACCATCAAAACTATATGAAAAAAAACACTTTTATTCCCAAGTCCTTCGGTGGAAAATCACTTTTCTTGTAAGTCGATTTACTTGTTACAGTCACTATATTATTTTGCTTCCAAGAATTTATGCTAGTCTTAACATCATTTAAGATATCATCAGTTGTTTACCATGAAAAACTGTTTCAGGAATTTAAAAACAAACCAGTATTTTATCTCATGGCTTCCCAGCAAGTTGATCAGACCCCACTTCCCTTTAAAATATATATATATATATATATATATATATATATATATATATGGGAAAAGAAGGATGATGGTAATCCGACGTAATGGGAAATGAATATATATATATATATATATATATATAAGGAAATTGGCAACATCTTTGAAGCATCCATGAAAATGTATTTAAGTGAAATATTTTTTTAAATCAACACATGGTGCAATTTAAATGAAAAAATTATTTATTTAATTTTTTTTTTTAAGCTTTCGCTGTAAAACAACTTTGTCAGTCAAGACTGTCTTATAGTTTTTTTTCTTTTCTTTTTCTTCCTTATTTTGATGGTATTAACTCCGAGGGGTCGAATCATGGGGGAGATAGAAAAACACGTCAAGTCATAAAAGACGTTATAATAAGTAGAGTCCGGTCGATGTTTGGTGCAGATTGGCGCTTTTTGAATAAGGAAATTGACAAAATCTTTGGAGCACCCATAAAAATCTATTTAAGTGAAATATTTTTGAAAATCAATATATATATATATATATATATATATATATATATATATATACTAGCAAATATAAGCTCCCTTCGGTTCGGTTGCATATTTTTACTAGCCTGAGAGGATGATGTTATAATGAACGAACATATACTATACTGACACCCCAATAGAGAAGGTAATGACCAAAAGATGGTATCATGACGAACCCTCCTCCCTTAAAAAAGGAGGAGTTAATGCTTGGGAGGATGATATTATGACGACAGAACAGATAGTACACTCTCATCACCCAAAACAGAAAAGATAATCATGGAAGGATGCTATCATGAGGAAGGAACATATACTATACTGCCCCCAAAAAGAGGAAATAATACCTGGGAAGATCGGCCCCATAAAAGGAGAAGGTAATGCCTGTGAGCATAACAGCAACAGAATAGATACCACAATATGCCAGCTCCTTAAAAAGGAGAAGATAGTTCCTGGGAAGATGAGCTAATGACAACAAAACAGATACTACATTCCCCATCTCAAAAAGAGTATGTAATACCTAGGAGAATTGCCTCCACCCCTTTAAAAAAGAAGGAGGTAATTCCTGGGAGGACGGTCTTATGACAACAGAACCAATACTACACTACCCACAGTAACATCTTTCAGTTTTGTTGTCAGCAGACATTCTAGACTGACTGACCCACTTTTGTCTATCCTCCTTCTCCCCTCCGTGGTCGAGATGTAACCCCAGCTTTCTCTCTTCCTTTTTACTTTTCTCCCCCTCCCTCTCTCAAGTACTTAGCGCGGAAGCAGTCTCAATGCTAGATTAAATCGTGAACTTTACAACTGTATCTGACATGATAATTACTCACCTGAACATCAGCTGTCTGTTCCTCAATCTACAAAAAGAAAATGCTTGGGTTCCTCTCAAACATCCGATATTCAGAGCCGCCTAGTCTGCTACAATATTTAAAACCTAACTACATATGTGATGACATAACAAAACAATCGACCACTACTTTCAAGACCATGATAGGTGGCAGAATTTGGTTCTCAAGCATGTGACGAAGCTTTCCGGAGAATGCATACAACTTAACTTAATCTAAGCGAAGAATTTGTGTCCTTGCATTGTGAAATCACAGGATTTTTGTTGGAATCTGTGTTGACTCCCTACGAGGGCAGAGTTAGAGACACAAAGGCGGTTTTTAAGGTGGGGAAAATCAAAGGGGCATTTTGGATTAGGATAAAAATTTAGA
>OY744522.1:191785648-191833148 GCA_963556195.1 Sepiola atlantica
ACCCCAAAACAAATCATCATTATCATTGTCCCACCCTTTATCAACTTATGTGTTTACCAAATGAGGCGCAGATGGTGAAATTGAAGTTTAAAAACCTTTTTCATTTATTTTATTTTTTTTAAGAAATTGGATTTTGAGGGTTAAATTTATATATTACGGTATCATTTGGTCAATTTGGTAAAAAAAAAAGAAAAGCAAAACAAAAAATAAAGACTCTTGGGCAATGCTTGGGTTATAAATATATATATATATAATGTGTGTGGGTGTGTGTGTTTGGCATGTGTCCTTACCTATTTAGTAAAATTTTCACCTTTTATTAAATTTAGTTCATTCTTCCCATACGCTTCACCCCCAAACGCTTTGGAACATACTGTTTAAAACGTGCCAAGACGGATTGTCTTCTGCCAAAATTAGCAGTGCCAAAAACCAAAAGTCATGCGGTTGAACTTTCAGAATTATACCATCCAAAAATCGTTTTTTTTTGTTTTGTTTTTTCAAAAATCAAAGCAAGTATTAGGCGTTATTTGGTGAAATGTTGAACTTTCTCATGAGACAGTGTCCTGAGTATGACCTTAAAGTGTATCCCATGGTGAAGCCATAATTTAGGAGCGCGGGGGAATGTGGAGTCACCACAATCAAACTCGAAGTGGTAGTACCCCTCAGGTTCTCATCTATAAGTTAAATAATTTATCCTGGACATGACAGTAAACTGCTTTATACACCCTTGGGCAAGGTGTTTGTTTCTACCTCATCCGACCACCGTGAAGAAATCAATCTTTCCCAACTCTTTTTTCCCCTAACTACCCTATTTCCCAACCCTATAATCTGTTCAACATCTTTCTATCCTGTACCGTCGTGAATATGACACAAAACTGCATCCACTAGTGTAGCTTGAATTTAGGCGCATTTAACAGCAAAATCACGTTGACACACCTGTTCTCGTTAAGCAACGTTGACGTTGGGTGTAGCCAGTACCAAATGGGTGACCAGTTGGGAATACAAGACGCTGTATGTGGAAGGACGACGAAACCTCCCTGCAAATAAATTAAAGCACTTTAGCAAGTATTTTAGTATAACCTGCTAATCAAACACGTGTGTTGACAACATGGAACAACCACCCACCCACCCTA
This sequence comes from Sepiola atlantica, assembly GCA_963556195.1. Classification (NCBI taxonomy): domain Eukaryota; kingdom Metazoa; phylum Mollusca; class Cephalopoda; order Sepiida; family Sepiolidae; genus Sepiola; species Sepiola atlantica. The sequence goes on from OY744522.1 coordinate 191,786,779, forward strand.
ACCCCTAACCCTAACTCCAAACCCAGGGGCGGGCAACCTTTTCAGAGTGAGGGCCAGATGAGACTTTTGGAAGGAGATCGCGGGCCAGAGTGAAAAACAAAATCTCAGAATTACTATATTTTGTTTACATGAATAAATTGTACAAAAATTGCATTGAACACTCTACAAATCTGATATTTTTTCTCAGGAGACTTCTGTATGTGATGTTATAAAAGGCGCTGACGAAGAGCCATTTTGGAATCATAAAAAATAATGACGGAGGAAGTAGCAAATTGATCCAGCATTCGTTTTGACACACCTCACATAAGTTCTCTGTTTCATGCCCTTTCCTCGTCTCTCATTTCCTCTTTGCCTCTCTCTTTCTCTTTCTCTTTTTCATCTCAGGCCAAGGATTTGAAATTAATAGTTAAAGAAAAATGAAATATACATGCATCATCGCTTGCTGATATTCATACATTTTTATCCAACATTAAATCTTAATCGAAACCTACTTTTACTTCTATGTCACAAATGATGAGTTTTACTGGGAGGTCCACGGCCGGATTGCAATAATAAAGCATAGCAGGGTGGCGGGCCGGACACTAAGCCTTCGCGGGCCGGATGTGGCCCGCGGGCCGGAGGTTGCCCGCCCTTGCCCTAACCCTAAACCTAACCCCTAACCCCTAACCCTAGCCCTAACCCACTGGACGGAAGTTCTGTTCTTAATCATGTAAAGAACCTTTCAAGAGAGAGTATTGACAAAGTTTGTGGTTTCATTAACGAGTATGGAGTGAACTTTTAGTTGCCATGAACCACGGGTCCACTCTGACCCAAAGAAGTGGTAGTACCTGTCCGTATCGTATCTGTGAGTTAAATAGAATTTATCGATCACAGACTATTTATAAAATCTATGCTTACAAAACAAATTGATCTACAGACCAGTTGTATACGAAATGGAATTGATAAATATTTTAAAATATAAGGAAATTGAAGCATAAATACATTTACCAAAATAACGGGATTTGGTATGAAATAACACAAATGGGTTGATATGTCGTAAAAAACAAAACAACCAAACATTTTTTAAACATGGATTATGGAACCATTTCTTATGATGTTCGCTTCACATTTACTCCGACCCCAATTAAAAAAAACAAAACTATAAGACAGTCTCGCCTTACAAAGTTGTACTACAACGAAAGCTCGTGAAAAAAAAATTAAATAAATGAATTTTTCATTTAAAATTGCACGATTGTTGATTTTCAAAATATTTCACTTTAATAGATTCTAATCCGTGCTTCAAAGATGTTGATTTCCTTACTTAAATTTATATATATATATATATATATATATATATATATATATATATATATATATATATATATAATTTATTTAGATACTGTATATTACATATTTCAGCAATGTACCGCGGTTTCATCCAAAAGGGCAGATTTAGACATCTTTAGTAATCTGCCCTTTTAGATGAAACCGCGGTACATTGCTGAAATATGTAATATACAATATCTAAATAAATTATATTAGCTCTCTTATATGATCGAGCACTTTATTTGATTTCTTTTCATATACAACCTGACACACACACTCTCTCTCTCTCTCTCTCTCTCTCTCTCTATATATATATATATATATATATATATATATATATATATATATATATATATTATATATTCCAAATAGTTTTAGAAACGATCGTATGCCAAATACTTGTTTAAATTCTTGAAACTTATATAAATAATGTGCTAATTTTATTCATCTCAACTTATATATATATATATATATATATATATATATATATATATATATATATATATATATAAGTGTAAATTAGTCGTCCGAGGCTATAGCAATGCGATGTGGTTGCCGTAAGATGGAAAAGTGAAAAGAAATAAACGCATAAACGCTATTGCGATGATCTGACGCCGGTTTTTCCCGTTTTTCTTCGACCCATTCGGTCTTCTATTGTTGTCTTCTGATAATGAAAGTTTTTCTTTCGAAAATTTAAGATTACCCTTTGCCGATCTGTTACTTACTGAACAGTATTTACTATTTGGTATTTAATCAGTTTTCGTGAAATTACTAATAAATCGTTTTGAGTTTCACTTTCTCCCTGCGTTTATTTCTTTTCACTTTTCCATCTTACGGCAACCACATCGCATTGCTATAGCCTCGGACGACTAATTTACACTTACATTTACCAGTAATGCTTCAAGCAAACTACAATCTCCTTTTATATATATATATATATATATATATATATATTATTTAAAATAACCGACAATTTTTGTCTGGTTATTTTAGTATTGATCCCTTCAATTTTCCGGATTAAAATCTTAATCTCGAAGGAAATTGGCTGATGAAACTGCCGTAATGTACATGTTGGTCCAGAGTACTTTCTGACCCGTCTGGGTCCATCGTCAGTGAAATAATGACAAACAGGTAAAGACCTTTAACACTAGTACTAATATACTTAAATGCTTATAATACATAGTTTCATATTTAAATTTTCCCGCCATAATTAATTATAAATCTCACTCCAGGTCTTTACCTGTTTGTCATTATTCCACTGACGATAGACCCAGACGGGTCAGAAAGTACTCTGGACCAACATGTACATTACGGCAGTTTCATCAGCCAATTTCCTTCCGAGATTAAGATTTTAATCCGGAAAATTGAAGGGATCAATACTAAAATAACCAGACAAAAATTGTCGGTTATTTTTAATAATACGTGTCTTAAAGAAAAAATGCTGCCTCGATGCACATATATATATATATATATATATATATATATATATATATATATATATATATATATATATATATATATATATATATATATATATATATATATATGGTACACGTATTGTATTAGTTTATGTAGATGTAAATCTGTTGAAACTCCAGTGTTTATAAAAAAGTGCTCAATAACACGTAGAGCTGTTCTTAAGTATAAACTTTTATTTATACAAACATTATTGGTTACATATGTACATACATGTTTCGGTTGTACTCTTCACAGAGAGTCAACCTCTTCAACCGCTTCTCTGTCTTCTTTGGTCTGAAGAGGTTGACTCTCTGTGAAGAGTACAACCGAAACATGTATGCACATATGTAACCAATAATGTTTGTATAAATCAAAATTTACACCTATATATATATATATATATATATGTATATATATATATCATGGACTCACCCGTCGATTTTGACGTATGAGGTCTTGACAACTTAAAATTTGTTTAGTCTACGATGGATTTGGCATGCTTACATTTACTCAATCGTAAATGGCATTTGAGTCCTGCGAGAGATTTGCAAACCAGCCCACAATGGATGCAAGAAGGAAGATCTTGAGAAAAATCGGCTGGGATACTTGTAGATGTTTCTGTTCTTTCGCGTCTTTCGCGCTGTTGATCAATATATATATATATATTATTTATAAAATATGATTATCCACGGACCCATGTTTCGCCATCAATATGGCTCATCAGCATGACTGACTTTAACGAGATTGAAAACTTCGACCACAGAAGCTCCACTCATAAGCCTTACCATTAGGTAAAGGAGCCTCGACTAAAATACAGGGATATTTTACAGCACTTAAATGTTTTTGCCTTTGTTATTGTTTTTTGGAGATAAAAACAGCTGAACGCATTCGGCTGTCTTGCAGTGTCACATTTAACCTTAATGCTGGAGGGAGATTTATTTCCCTTACACATATATATATAGTTATTTTCCTTATATATATATATATATATATATATATATCTCTCTTTCATATATAATCTTTCTTGGTAAGGTCAGCAGGAAGAATCCCATCAGTTCTGAACTTCTGTAACACAATACATAAATAAATAATATATATATATATATATATATATATATATATATATATATATATATATATATATATATATACGGGGTGATTCATAAGTCACTTAGCTATTTATTTTTGAAATTCTAAAGTTAAAAAATACGGTAATACAAAACAGAAAGTTTATTCAACAAATTCATTTATGGGAGTTTAAAATTACAGCAAATTTTCAAAATTTCCACCTTCGTTCTGCATGCATAGCTACATTCTTTTTTGCAATGAATTTACGACTCTTTGTAGCATATTTGATTGATTATGAAATAAATATATATAGAAACAAATATATAAACGAACAAATTTAAAATAACAAATAGCAGTAATTAGAGAGTAAGATAACAATTATCAAAAGTGCATAGTATGTTTGTGCTTCATATGGTAATCATTTTAAATAGCTAAGTGAAGTGACTTATGAATCACCCTGTATATATATATATATATATATATATATGCCATCCACAGACACTGTTTTGCTGTATCACAGCTCTTCAGTGCGGTTAGACAAGCAACTGCTTCAAGCCGGGATCGAAACTCGACCGTCTAGGCAACATTCGGCGCTTATAACTGCTGCTGAGGAAGGTGAAATCACAATGATAAACATTATCAACTGCCGAAAGCTCCATTATTTTACACAAAGAGCATTGCGTTTATGCGTTAGTAGCTGTTTGCTATTTCCCTTACCAGTAAGCTCAACCCAAGAAAGGGAGCATATTTTAGTCATCCACAGAAAGACTGTTTTGCTGTATCACAGCTTTTCAGTGCAGTTAGATAAGCATATATATATAGTAAGTAAGTAAGCTATGAAAATATATTTATGGCAATTAAGCTACACAGAGGCTCTCGCGTTTCATCCCCGGAGTGAATTTTCAGGCTAAAGTGCATGGAGTTATTTTTGCCGGGTGTTTTTATATACACGGCTAGCTAGTTAACCAATCAGATTCTTTGTTGTTCTCTCAGCCAATCGTTGGGCTTCCCACGAACAAAGTTGTGGTTAGTGTTACTTCCTATATCCTGTTCTATTGTTCTGTTTTCTATAGATTGGCCTATATCCTGTTTCTTTATATGATATATCTGCCTGTTTTCTGGGTCATAATCTATCCATCTAACATTTATCGTTGGTTAGTTTTTGACCTTGAAGTAGTATTTTTTTAGCTCCTAACATCAAGTGGTTTCATACCTTGTCTTGAGCGACTTCCATAAATATATATATATATATATATATATATATATATAAAAAAAAATCCAAAATATCTAATTTTAAAATGCAGACGTCATAACTGTCTATGGCAACACTTCGAAGAGCATTAGTGGTCAAAATCTTGCTAATTGTTATCACTTCCGACCTGGAGCACTTATTGCAATGATGGAAAAGTTGCTAGTCTTTCTCTATCGTTATTTCCATGGAAAGTGTTCAACTAAGCCTCAAACTTTAACCTATCAGTACATAAAATAAAAATAAAAATAATAGTTATTTAAAATAAAAATGTTACTTATTTTAATCAACAAATATGAACATTGTGATAAAATGCCTTGTTGACACTCGTAGTGTGACAATAAATAGGAATGATCGACAGCGTCTACCCTCGGTTATTTTTCATAGTCCTGTGCCCCTTTAATTTGCCTTTGTTACAATATCTGTTAATTGAGATGGCACTAGTAGCCAAGTTGTCAATTGAGTTATCTCCCCTTTGCAGATTGGCTGTTTAGAGTTTCTAAAGCTAGATGGTGCTGGGTGGCAGTCAATTTGCATAGGTGCTGGTGTTATTAGTATAAAAACTGTACTTTTTGGATTGAAGGGCGTCAGTTGATTTTACGAGTTAAGTGCAGAGTTGCTGAAAGTCGGATTGCCTTTGAAAAGCCTTTTTTGATTTTCACTCACAGAAACAAGGATAAAGTAATTTCTAGAGATTACAAACAAGGATGAAGTAATTTCTAGAGATTACAAACAATGATGAAGTAATTTCTAGAGATTACAAACAAGGAAGAAGTAATTTCTAGAGATTACAAACAAGGAGAAAGTAATTTCTAGAGATTACAAACAATGATGAAGTAATGTCTAGAGATTACAAACAAGGAAGAAGTAATTTCTAGAGATTACCAACAAGGATAAAGTAATTTCTAGAGATTACCAACAAGGATGAAGTAATTTCTAGAGATTAAAAACAAGGATGAAGTAATTTCTAGAGATTACAAACAAGGAAGAAGTAATTTCTAGAGATTACCAACAAGGATAATGTAATTTCTAGAGATTACCAACAAGGATGAAGTAATTTCTAGAGATTACCAACAAGGATAAAGTAATTTCTAGAGATTAAAAACAAGGATGAAGTAATTTCTAGAGATTACAAACAAGGATGAAGTAATTTCTAGAGATTACAAACAAGGATGAAGTAATTTCTAGAGATTACAAACAAGGATGAAGTAATTTCTAGAGACAAAAAGACAACCAAAGATACGGACAGACAGAATCAGCAACGGAACATAGAAGAGACATTGAAGCATCCAACTAATACATTTCCACTTCCGATTGTATTGTTCGAAGATGGCAGATCCGATTAAAATGTCCTTCTAAAAATAGCTTACTGTCTTCTTGAACAGGAAGGAACCTTAGAAGCTGAACAAAAGAATTCTCCTCCTTGTAAAACATTCACAGCAAGAACTCGTCTATTTACTTTGTTTTCGTTCCTATGTATGCCTAACATTAAACTGAATTTCCATGAACAGAGTTTATTTCCAAGAACCTCTAATTTATGGAACAAGTTGCCACAAGATTGCTTCCCTGAGGACTACACATGGTCATCATCAAATCTAATGTTAATAAACACTTTTCATTAATAGTCCTTATAAGTGATCGGATTTTATTTATTCAATTCATTATTTTCAATTCTCTCATAATATTCATTCAACTGTCAATCTATCACATTCACACTTATCCTCAGGTGGCTTTTAGCCTTGATACATGTTGAATAGGTTTTGTAATCATAGCTCTATGGTATGCGACCAGGGCTGAGTTTGTGCAAGAAAGAAATATTATGAAGAGAAAACAAATGAAAGATCACAGATCGATAGAATAATTTATCGAATCTCGGATTCAACTTGTACCCGCATTGATGCACAATTTCCAAATATTCCAATTCTTCCTTGCAAAGAACATCTTGTCTTGGAGAGGGAAATCTTTCGGAAAATCTTCAAGAATGTAGTTTTAAAAAATTGAAGATTATCTTAATCTTTAATCAATTAAATTTTTTAAAAAATTTTTTGAAAACAATTCAATTTGAAATGTTACCTTGATATGAGTTATTACACGTGAATTCGTATGAATTCCCCTCGTGAAGGAGGTACTGCTTGATAAGATGGTGTAGGAATAGGCAAAGTCAAAAGTTATGAGAAAGTCTATAAAAATAAACAATGACGTCATCCTTCTCACAATGACGTCATTTCCAGAAGAATGAGTCTGCAGTTTTCCAAATTAATACATAACATAATTACATTAAAAACACGATGGTTTTTTTGTAATAAAATGTCTTTCATTAATTGTATTAATAATTTTTATTAATATTACTATCGAGGAAAATATTATAAATACATATGGAAATTTGAGAATACCAGTTATAATTAAATATTTCTAAATATTAATTTATTAGAATGTTTAAAACAAATCAATTATGTAAATTCGAAAAAAAAACGCATGTTGTTTGGGCCATTTTCGTATGACTATATATACGACCTGCCAGAATAATATTTCAATGAGATTACGCTGACGGACAGACAGACATCCAGACAGACAGAGAAAGTGTTCGTTATAATTTAATTACACCTTGTGGATCAACCAAAAGTAGAGAGTCAAGAAGAACAGAGTTAAGAAATGTTCAAAGGTCTATACGAAGAAAGTGTTGTTATGTCCGTACATATGTGTACTTGTGAGTGAGTTGCTCCTTGCCTCCCCACGAAGCAAAGTTAGACACAAGGTCGGTTTTTAATGTTGGGAAAATCGAGCCCCTTCACAAAGGGGCACTCTGAATTGGAACAAAAATAAAAATTGCCTCAGTCTAGGACTTCTCCTTCAATGACCAAAAAAAGAACAGTCAAAGTGTAACACCAGAACAGATTCTATACTTTGTTCCTAGCCAAAAGGCTAACATTTGTGAGTGAGTTTCTGAGACTGACAAGTTGTCGTTATATTTAGAAGCCCATGACTGTGACTTGTGTTGTTTGCCGAGATGCTGGCAGCCAGGGGCTATAGACAGTTCATTTGCCCACCGGAATCCAACGCTTCTCCTCAAAATACATCGCAGTTTCCGATATCATTTCTTCATTGGAGCCAAATCTTTCCCTGGGGCATTCTTTTGAGATCTGCAAACAGCCAGTAGTTGTTTGTTTTTGCTTTAAGCTCTGTTGTAATGATAACAACATAGAAGCAGTTCAAGAAGCGTCGAAAAAGACAGCTGACAGTATATACAGTATATTCTCAACTGGGGAATAGAAAAAAGTAATATTTATTTATTTAAATCAGTCCAAAAGGAATTTAAATAAAGATTTAACCCAGATCCGGCCCTAGCAGTTTGTCAATCGGTCTAAGGCCAGTAGCTCTGCATATATATATATATATATATATATAGCAAATGAATTGTTCATAAAAACAAAATAACAAAAAAAATTTACCCAGTATTTTAAGAAATATTCTAACCGACTGAAAGATCTTGAGTGATTAAAAATACAAATACCAATGATAGAAAGCAAAAATATGCTTCAGTTGTAGATGAGACTAGAAAATGTAAACATTTGAGCCATGATTGATAGTAAATGAAGCAGACGATCTTATTTTTGTTTTGATTTTATTTATTTCAAAAGGCGGATAAAAAAAGAGTTTTTGCAAAAATTCAAATTCAAAATTATACAAAAGAGAAACGATATTTATTTTGCCGCATTGAACATCTCGTATTTTATTCAATAATTCAATTTCAACTTCTAATGAAAAAACATACACACACATTATATATATATATATATATATATATATATATATATATATATATATATATATATATATATATATATATATATATATATATAATTAACTTGTTACAAATATCCAGGGGGTATAAATCTGAAGGAAGTTGAAACCGGGTTTATGAGAGTGCTCAATGAAAATTCAGAGCAAAATATATTTTTTGTTGGTGATTTTATTATTCCATTATTGCGACAAAATATATATTGTTTCGTTAGCGTTCATAATGAAAGCCAACTCTTCAAGCGTCAACGCTAGTAATTTCACTAGTATTAATTTTAGTATAATATAATTACAATTAACAAATATTATCACAACAAAATTCACTACCGTTACTGAGCTCATTGTAAAATCCATAAATAATTATATTGAAATAGAATGCAAAAGTAGCAATTAATACCCTAAATTAAAATTATCAAACATTTTTATCTACACGATAATCACCTATTATAACAGAAATGACAGTTGTAACTTTATAATTTTATTTTCATTATTAAATTAAACCCAACCGGCCCTGTGCCCCGGTTGGAATTGAGGTCACGATGGCCCAGACACTAGATATCACCCCACTCAACTTTCTGAAATATCACCTGTTGGGATCTCCCCCTCCCCCTTTCCTGTCCTCGCTATAGGCTTATCCCCATCTTCGTCCCCCCTCCCTCTTATGCATCTTCAATTTCCGGTTGAGGTTTAACTTTAAAATTTTAGGCAGGTATTCCGTTGACGCTTGAAGAGTTGGCTTTCATTATGAACGCTAACGAGACAACATATATATTGTCGCAATAATGGAATAATAAAATCACCAACAATATATATATATATATATATATATATAATGCAACCAAAGTTATAAGGTTTGAACTTGACTTCGTTAAACATAATATATATATATATATATATATATATATATATATATATATATATATATATATTATTATGTGTGTGTTTATTTAGGCAGCATTTTCTCATTTATGCAAACATTGTTAAAAATAACAGAATTCGTCTGTTTAATTATACCTTTTTTTTTTTTTTCAATTTTTCTGATGGTTTTTTTTATATTAAAATCCCTCCCCCCCCCCCCAAAAAAAATGTCCCGACGAAAAATCAAAAACATTCGTTGAAACCAATGGGACATTTATTTATTTATTTATTTATTTAATACAAAAAAGACCATCAGAAAAATTGAAGAAATAAAAAAGGTATAACTAAACAGACGAATTCTGTTATTTTGAACGTCCGTTATCTATCTATCTATCTATCTATCTATCTATCTATCTATCTATCTCTCTCTCTCTATATATATATATATATATATATATATATATATATATAACGGACGTTCAAAATAACACATACGAGTCTTCCATTACAGACCATTTACTGAAAAACCCGCCGTGCGCTAGGAATTTTAGCATGGACTCCTTCACCATTCTCAGCCCTGCTCACTCATTATACCATCTAAAAATCTGGGAAACGATCCACGTTCTTCTTAAACGTCCCTCTCTTTGCAAGCAAAGGGAATGTCTATTGGGACTAGATGTGATCAGTGTCTAAGATTCATCCTTCATTGTAAATATAACATAACGCTATTTTATTTTCTGTACTCTCTCTTTTCACCCCGTTTTTTTTTAAATCCCTCGTTTTTTTTAATCCCTCGATACAGCCTCGATACAGAGGGTGAAACCGGTCGGCTGACATTTTTTTCTTCTTTTGATTAACTTTTAATCATGAACGATAGAATTCGTCTTCCTTTCATGCTTGCGAAAATAAAATTTTGTACTCCCACAAAAATCATGAAATATATATATATATACTAGCTGTACCAATCCGGCGTTGCCTGGGACCCATTACGTTCAAATTTCTTTTGTAAATATTTCTTATTAGAACAAAGCAAGACGTAAGTAAAAAAGTAAGAGTGAGAAAAAAAGTAAGAAAGGATCACTCTTGCTAATAAAATAAGTTATTTCCCTTAGCTGATTTTTCTCTTGAATGTGACAATTAAAGAATTTCTACATATTATAAAACTATCAGATTAAGTATTTGTAAATAAATTATAACGAAGTACGTAATTCTATTGCAAATAACATGGTACAATAACAAATGAACGTTGGCTAGTTAGAATCAAAGTTTGATTTGTCAACTTAAATGCTATCTAAGTCTAACTTTTTAAATCCGACCAACATGTTTTATATGTTAGATATGAAATACAGTCATCCACAAACAGCTGTTTTGTCGTCTATGATTCATCAGTGTGGCTAGACACGCTACCAGTAACCAAGAGAAATATTTACAGAAAAGTATTGCTTCACACTATTTATCATTTCCTCTACCAGAGAGCTCAACTAATAAATAGCAGACTAATATATATATATATATATATATATATATATATATATAATTTGAGTTGCAAAATACTCGTAATCCGGGGTTTCGAATCGCATGACCGGTAGTGAATAGTCATATCTCTATGCTGATGAGTCCCGATTATAAAGGACGAAACGTATACGTGCATAGATAATAAACAAAAATAAATATTATATATATATATATATATATATATATATATATATATATATATATATATATGTTTTTTGTTATTGTTTTTTTCTTAAGCGCTATTGAGCAAATAAGTGCTCATTCAGTTACATATCGCTACCTAAACGGTGACAGTACAGTGCATTTTACTTAATTGTATCGCCTTGATAATAATATACGTCTCTGATGGGACGTATATTATTATTTGGGGTTTTATTTTTTATTTTTATTTTATTATTTATTGGTGATTTTTACCGCCTTAAATCTAAATTTAGATTTAAGGCACTAAAAATCACACATAAATTTTGACAAGGGCCCGTGGACTAGAGGTAAACTGCTTGGTCACAAGTACTGTGGTCGTGGTTTTGAGCCCGTGTCAAAGTCGAGCCGTGCTGACGATTAGTAAAACTATGAAACGCATACATTGATTATTTTTGTGTCTGTATAAATAAAAATAAATAATATATATATATATATATATATATATATATATATATATATATATAAATTTTAATTAATTAAGTTCAAATATTAACTAAATGAACAAAAACATTATTTTTCAAAAGTGCTCAATATATATTAGAGCTTTTATATTAAAATAAACATAGTTGGAGTATCCGACAATTGTTTCAGAACCTGCTGGCTCCTCTTCAGGGAAGTAACTGGTGAATTAAAATGATATCCGCCTATACACAATCATAAGAAAGAAAGAAAAAGAAAAAGAAAGAAACAAATCTTTCTTTTTCTTTTTCTTTCTTTCTTATGATTGTGTATAGGCGGATATCATTTTAATTCACCAGTTACTTCCCTGAAGAGGAGCCAGCAGGTTCTGAAACAATTGTCGGATACTCCAACTATGTTTATTTTAATATATCTATATATATTAGAATATTGAATTAAATTAAAGATAATTTGATTATCGTTTAATAATAATCTATCGTGATAATATAAAGCTCAATATATTGAATAGAGCAATCAATTCAAGAGATGAAAGATGAACATAAAAAATTTCAAATACACACTATTTATTAAAATATCAGAAGTTACAAAGCAAGGAGTCTCATATCCTTAATCCATGGATTTTCAAAGACAAAGTTGATGGGAAATATGTAGCGATGTATTATATATGAAAAAGCTCTTAAAAATATGATACATCGCTACATATCCCCCATCAACCCTGCTAATAAAATAAGATTCATCATTTATTACAAAAAAATGAAAACATTGAACCATGTAGTTAAAAATAACACTTCTCAGACCCAAAATACATTAGGAAGAACCAATGTAATATATCAGTTTCAATGTGGGATGGGAGAATTATCTTCGACAATAACAATAAAAACTAATTATTATATAGGTTTTACAACCACAACACTTTCCCGAAGATTAACCTTACATCTCTCTGACACTAGCTCCATTTGCCAACACATAAAAAAACATGACTGGCCCCTTCTCAATATAGACACATACTAGTTAACAATATTAAAATAATACACCACGATACCAACACCAAAAGATTTAAAATTCTTGAAGCCCTCTACATAAAAAATAAACATCCCACAATCAATAATATGAATTACGAAACTAGTCATAATATTTTAAAGTGTCTAGCATAGTAATAAACGTTACCAAATTCTTAGCCATTAATCAATTATACGTTTGAATCTTGAACGCGCTCAGAACGTAATCAAATTCTTAGCGGTGAAACAATCAAACTTTTGAATCTTGCACGCTCTTAGAACGTAATCACGCTCTCATGTAACATCTCAATATTATAGACGCTCATTTTAAGTTGTAAATTACTGGCCATTATACTAATTAAAAAGATCAACAATAAAGACATATTTTTTAAGAAACCAAAATTAACAACGCCTGAAGATGCTTAGACGAATCAAATCGAAAGTACTCGCAAAAAAAGAAAAGAAAATGGAACAAGAAACACACGGAACTTACATACAGCAATTTGACCGAAACACTAAATAGACCATTCGGAAAATTGAAAAAATGAAAAAGTCTTATCAAGCAAAAACACTCCGTGTTATTTAATAATGTTTGCTTGAATGAAAATATGCTACCTAAGTACACACACAATATATATATATATATATATATATATATATATATATATATATATATATATAGGCAAACGTTGTTGAATAGCACGGAGTGTTTCTGCTTTGTGATCTTTTTTTTAATTTTTTCCATCTTCCGAATGGTCAACTTCGTACCTCGATCAAACTGGTGTATGAAGTTTCCGTAGTTTTGTTGTTCCATCTTCCTTGCGAGTACTTTCGATTTGATATCCTCAAATCATCTTCAGGCGTGTTAGTGTGAAAAAAGAATATGTATTTATAGAATGTAAAGAGAGGAAAAGAGTATGTCTTTACTTTTTATTTTATTTATTTATTCTATTTATTAATTTATTTTTTATTTTTATTAATTTATTTATTTATATTTATTTTTTTATTTCATTTTTATTTTTTAATTCATACAACTTAAAAAAAAAAAAAAAGGAGCGTCTAAAGTATTGAAAAGTTACAAGGGCGTGATTATGTTCGAAGGGGTGTGAAGTTAGAGTTTGATTTCTTAAGCGCAAAAAAAAAAAATTCGACCATGTTTTAAGAGCGTTTAAAATTCAAACGTGTAGTTGTTTAATGGTTAGGAATTTAATAACGTTGATTACTAAACTAGACACTTCAAAATGTTGTGACTAGTCTCATAAACAATGAAAACTTCATACACCAGTTTGATCGAGGTACAAAGTTGACCATTCGGAAGATGGAAAAAAATTTTTAAAAAGATCACAAAGCAGAAACACTCCGTGCTATTCAACAACGTTTGTCTAAATGAAAACTTGCTGCCTAAATACACACAATATATATATATATATATATATATATATATATATATATATATATATATTTTATTATTTTATTTTTTTTCTCTCATGCCATTGTTTTCCCCAAAACCTTGTAGCCTCCATTTTTTATTCTGTCCTTTTCTTCGATGCTTGTACTTTTGTATAAATAGATCTCATGTTCGGCTGTATGGGCAATCATGAATAAGCCCCAAATCAACTAAAAGACGAAATATCGAATCTCTCCACATGCCTTGTTTGATTTGGTTCTTTGGCTTATACTTGGTCCCCATTTATTATTTTCTCCATTGCCTTCTTATTCATTCTGTTCCTTACATTATTTCTCACACACATACACACACTACAGCTGTGGTATCTCTGTATCTTTGAGGATGAATTGAAAGCAAATCCCTATACCAAGTTAAAAGACAACTTCATTTTTGTTGCTCAAGTTTAAGTTATTCCTATTTATTGGCTTTTCATTTTAGACATTTTTCAAACAACTCCATAATAACCATTTTTTTCTCAGATATTGTTTATGAAAATTTACTTTATATGTAGTTGAAGAAAAAATGCGAATGTATTTCCGTTTACAGGGATTGAACTTACAGCATTCACATTATGAGGTTTTTGTGCTTAATACATTTTTCTTCCTCTATTTCCTACCTCTCACCACTTCTCGTCCCATTCGCCCTTCATTATCATCAGTTACATCATGTTCGGTAGTGATCCCTTCTCTTCATTATTGTCATAAGATTTAGTCTTTCATTGAATTCCATATTTTTTTAATTTCTTTTGCAGAAAGTACAACCGTCACAGAAGCCCATTTTTCGGGAGGCAGTTACCTCATGTACGAAGGCACCCCATACGAAAAAAGGTAAGAATCAATGTTTCATTGTGTCCTGTGCAAAGTAAATTAGATTTTTTTTATATGACAGGGCCGCATGCAAAAAATTAATGTTTCTCTTTGGTTTAAGAGCACAATTGAACCATAATACTTAACTGTTGCCTTTAAAAATGTAACTCAAGCCAGAATGTATGATCTATTTGACTGTTTAAAGGCTTCAAGTCAATTTTTAAATTTCGAATGATCATGATAGCATACAGAAATCGGCCATATTGATCTGTTGCTAGACGATCCGTGACCCAGTTGGGTCAACGTTGGTACATTGTACATTCATGTATACATTTAGTTTCCTAAATCGATTGTGATGGCATATAGATATTTTTAAAGTGCATTTATTTATTGATGGCAAGAAACTGACCATATGTTTTATTACTAGTCATGAAAAATAAAAATAATTGAAAAGTTAAAGAGGCTAGCTAACTGGTTCCGTACCTCGCTCAACAGAGCTAACTCAAGGTAAATTTAAGAGAAAAAAGTGTTGTATGAGAATTACAGGGAAGAAAAGAGAGGGAAAAAATTAATAGAAACTACATTAAGTCCGAGAAGATTTTCTCTCTGCTTACAGAGAGAAGTCACCTAGACTTGATATAATATGGTTTCGAATATTTTAAAATGATTGGGAGAGTGTGACTTACTAAAAATGGAAAATAAATCAACACTAAAATTATGCGCACATATGCAGTTATTTATAATGTGTTCTGCAATTGATGACTCATATGTATTATTCAGAATATCTGACGGTAAATAATTTGTCTGACAAATTTGTGTGGGCTCGTCTTGTTTAATTCTTGATATCTAAATTTTGCAAACTGCAACTACATTTAAGTGAATAATATAATTATTATGATTGGGGGTAACGTCTTTTCGAATAGAGGTGAAGATCGGTTTGGAGGGAAAACCACTCCATGTATTTGAGGCAAAATAGTACTGTTTTACCGCCAAAAAGATGTGTGTAGCCGATCTATCGCTAATATTACCCAACCAAGGCAGGGGAACTTAAACGGGATATCGTTCCACGGAAGAAGGGTTAGTTTTCCATAAATGTATTTATTGGTAATGAGATGTTAAGAAAGTGTATAATTATTTAAAAAAACATTCACATTTACAATATTTTTTACACGTTTCCTATTATTAACAAAAACTTTAACATTTTGCTACCTTTTGGCCTCAACTCAATTTATGCAATACTAAAATATATATTTCGGTGTGATTTAAGATAAAACGAAAATCTGTCCTGCACAGGGATTGAACTCACAGCCTTCAGATTATAAATGGGTGTTACAGCTAGTTGTAATATATATATTAAACCTTACATGTTTATAACCTGTATTCGTGACAGTCTGTTTTTAATTAAATTTCAGTCAGTACATTATTAATTATTGCTGTATTAATATTAAAATACTAGTGTACACCCTTCGTCAAAAATGACAGGAAAAAAAATTATGCTTCTCCGCTATTTATCTAGATATATAGTAATATATCTAGATAAATAGCGGAGAAGCATAATTTTTATATTCATATAAAATCATGGGATTACGTCAGTAATTTAATTTTTCATGCATAAACTATTATCAATTCTGATGACCTAAAGAAAAAAAACACTTAACTTTTTATTATAGAGTGAAGGATTTCTTTCCGAATTCATTTCAGGTGGCAGGGTAAGGTCTGAGGTCGTTGTCTGACTTGATATTTGCTTGCTCGATGCCCGTCACCACTTCAAAGTTGTTTTGTCTGGGGTCTAGAAAAAGGCACGTGTTTTACTTGCTAACTTTTGCTTAATGGAATGGAAGTATATATAGTTGACAATGTTTATATAAAGCATCGAGATGTCACTTGCCAATAACGCTCGCCCCCTAACCAAGTAGTGAGAGTCGCCGATAATCAACTATATGGTCGTAGATTCGTTTGAGACGGGTGTTAGTCTTACCACAATGAAGAGTTGTGATACAGTGAAACAGTCTGTCTGTGGATGACTATATATATATATATATTTATATATACACATTGGCATTTATTATTCAGTAGAAGATTATTTATTATACGTGTCTGAGGATGCAATTGAAAACAAGGTCCTATAACAAGATCAAGCATAGCTTTTCTCAAGTAAAATTGTATGATGAATCCAGTGATGATAATAGTTTTGCGTTCGGCGTTTTGCTACAATATTTTAGAGTTTGCGACGGACAGACTTTTATAGCATGAGATGCAAACATCTACATATATTGGTTTCTTACTTTGTTTCATTTTACTTTAGTCGAAGTTCTCAGAAATCAAGGGGCCCCTTCCTGGGGCTAACACTTGATCTCTATATGAGATACATAGGTATTCGCCTGTTTCAATAAAATACTTCTTTAGCTCTCAAACGTTGAGTTAGTAAAGAAGTTAAGAACATTAATTTTCCTCTCCCCAATTGACCAGTTGATTTTCGTCTCTTGGTCTTACCGGATTCCAGGATAAGAATTAATCTAGTCTAGTGGAGTATCCAGCTAAGTGCTGTTACTAGAGATAACATCACAAGGAAAAGGTGCACTATTCCTTGTATGAGCTGGTGCATAGCCATACCGAGGAGATCTTATTTGGACTTCGAATACTATGTTATTTTGAATATTTAGTCAGGGTTTACTTGTGGGATAAAGTATCCTCATATAAGGTTCTCCTGACAAACCCTTTTACAGAGAGAGCGAAGACAATTTAGGATGGTGTCTAGTAGGTAATTCTAACTCCACATTTTGGCCGGGATTGATTAAAGAAATAGCAATATTTGTAGGTAAGTGTATTCTGTGCCAAACTAGAAATCTAAGGAGACAGCAACCCCGAATGCAGGAATACGATACCCCATACCATCCCTTTTGCGAAATGGGCCCTAGAAATCACAGGACCGTATCCTACCTCGCATTCTAATAACAAATATATCGTTACATTTATCTTACTATAATAAGTACAAGTGTGTTATTCTCTCTCTCTCTCTCTCTCTCTCTCTTTGCTAAGTGCTGTTACTTGAGCCAACATCACGAAGACAAGATGCACCCTTCCTCGTATGAGCTGGTGCATAGCCAAACCGAGGAGATGTTATTTGGGCTTCGAATACTATGTTATTTTGAATATTTGGTCAGGGTTTACATGTAGGGTGAAGTATCCGCATGTCAGGTTTTCCTGACCAACCCTTGTACAGAGAGACCGAAGACAATCGAGGATGGTGTCCAGTAGGTAATTCAAACTCCCTTCACTATCTTACTATAATAGGTGCAAGTGTGTTATTCTTTCTCTCTTTCTCTTTGCAGAACGCGGGGTAACAAAATTGACATTCAAATGTGGATCAAACCAAAAGGCAAAGATGGTCTGTTATTTTGGGTGGGAAAAGAACAACATTCCGCCTTCAGTGATTTCCTCTCGGTCGGTTTTGTCGACTCCTTGTTGCAGTTCCGCTACAATTTGGGCAGCGGGGAGGTCACCATTTCCTACAATGCCACAAATTTCTTTGACGGAGGCTGGCACTTTATTCGCATGCAAAGGTAAGTAAAAAAAAAAAATGTTCTTTTTAATTGTATAATAAACTAGAAATTAATTTCCCAAACAGAACAGTTTTGCACCAATTTGATGTTGCCTTACAAAGATTAAAATTAAGATATAATGCTACTAAAACGTATGTCTAGAATCCTTATTCAAATTTTGATCAACATCCATTACATGTTTTTGATTCTAGGAAATGTCTAAAATTAAAGGCTTAAGCTTAAGGGGTCTTAAGAAGAAATTGAAATTCAGGGAATCTTGCTTAATTGGTGTTTAATGACTAGGGATCAAATTTAATGTAAAACATAAATATTTGACTTTTCAAATGGGAGGTTGTGTTCATATTATGCCCCCCCCCCTAAAACCCTGTTAAATACATCAAAGACATTAAAATTTGGGGAATATTTATTAATTAATATCTAATCACTATTGTTAAAATTTCACAAAAATTGCAGTATCTGAATTTTCATGTCGGGATTCCATCCCCTTTTCGTCCCCTTTGCATAAAACTAAATTAGACTAAATATAACCCACATTACGACCTGTTAGGATGAGAAGCTATGTTAAAAAATTCATAATGATCGGTTAATTAGTTTAGGAATGAATCCTGTATATGAGATTTGATATAGCAAGTTCAAATCTTATCAGATCTGTGATCCTTTACACACCAATATTGTTGGAGAAAGGTATGAACCCACTATTTCAAAATAGCAACTTATGTTTAATTAATTGTATACAATGAAACATTTACACTAAGTATTGTGTTTTGTCATTAAATAACAGTAAAAGTATTGCTATGTCATAAATTTAGCATTCGGAACATCTACGGTAGGTTATATGATATCTGCATTATTTTTGTCAGGCTATTTTTGATCACTGTTCATATTAATTTTCTAACATCATTTCGGACATTTTAATAATTAACATTATTTTTTTTTTTTTTGCAAGTTTTGAAGAAAAATTTATAGAATAGTTTATCATTTTTATTGACAAGCAAAAAAAATTGTAATTAAAATTAATATTAAAACCAAGATAATTTTAGCTTTCAAATTATTTGATAGTGAATGAGTTTTAAAGTTTTGGTATCACTTGTTCAGAATTGCCTTCCCATATTTTGCTTCATCGTCTTTGATAATTGATTCAATTTATTATCGATTCATTCCCTTGCCGATGACTTGGTTCAATTAATTTTCCTCTCGCGAATGAACAGCGACCAGAAATGCTTCTTTTATTTTTTGCACGTGTTCTTCTAAGACAAAAATGAGTTAGAACTGCCTTTTACAATTAATTTTTGTCATGTGAAGAAACTATATCTGCCAGAAGTCATCAATTTATAACACATGGGCAAAAATTGACCTGTCCAATGCTTGTGTTGGTTTGTTAGTTTAAAAAATACACAACATAGAAAAACCATTCTCAGGATTATTATATACTAGCCAAGAGATTAAATCTGGTAGACTTTACGTAAATTACAGGTAAGCGAGGGTTAAGTATATGCATTGCGTAGACAGAAATTATATGAGTATGATATGATGGATGTGTAATGTGAGTCTTAAAGACAGACTCTGATGACCTCAGAGGAAGATTAAATCTAGATAGTATAGAAAGATGTGTGCATAACAGCAGCCTTTTGTTGTATGAAAGAATAGATAAGAGTTTTGGGGTTAGTAGATGTAGAACAGTTGAGGTAGCAGGGTCAGTTCATAGGAAAAAATAGGAAGATGTGATAAGAATGGACTTGAGAGATAAATAAAGACCTGGCCAGATATAAGTGCTTCTCTTGCATTTTACTCGGGATAAATATAGCATCAGTAGTACTTTGCCTAGGCATAAAATGAAACTGTATTTCATTTATGCTCATCTGACTTCTTATTTGCTGCTCAATTATTCTTTTAACTTTCAGGAGCTGACCCATCACCTTTATGCCTCTGTATCAATTGCTTCCCATTTACCCATCATCTTTATCCCTATTTAATTACCTCTATCTAGTGATTCCCCTTTACCCTTGTAACAATTCACAATTGTACTAAAGTTCCCAGTCTTTCAGGATATCTTTTTCTTTTCTCAAGTTCGTGAGCATCTTAATGCCTGTTTCACTCGCAGCCTTCAACATTTCTGCAACACCGCCTGAGGGTCCCGCAGCCTTATACATCTTCATCTTACTCACCGCTTCCCATACAATTTATTTCTCAATTAATATAGTTGGACCGGATACTGCTTCTGAAACTTCTTGATTTTCATGATTTTATGGAAACTCGGTATTCAACAATTTCTCATAGTGTAATTTCCAAGCATCACTCTTGCCTTGTTTATTTGTTGCTAACACTCCATTGTCATTTTGAATGCATTTCTCTCCAACAATATCCATATTTGTCTTTGTCATCTGTTTAGCTATTCTGAATACTCCATTCTTTTGGTCATCTCTTCGTAGTATATCTGGAAACCTGGCTTGCTCAGCCTCCTCCTTTTTGGCTTTCTATATTGTTCTTCTTACCTTTAGATACGCATCCTTATTCACAAAACCTTTTATCCACTGACTCTTTTGTTTCCACTTTTCTTTTATAGACTTCTCAACTTTTTCATGCCAACATCATGTCACCCACAAGTCTGGTCTGTTATATCCAATAGTGTAATTTTTTAGCATCTTCCAGTGTTCTTCCACAATTTCTGTAGTGGATTTGGTAGCTTTTGGTTTCTAAACTCGCGTTACACATGTTCTTCATTCAACCTCCACACCTTCTCCATTAAACAACTCGAAAAGTGTTAACTTACCATTAAACTGACAAACCAAACCAACTCTTTTTACCAATGAATATATGTAACTCATTTTTAATTGATGCGTTTTAATTAAAAAAATTTTTTTTCCAAATTTCAGGGATAAACAAGATGGCTACCTACTAGTTGACAACCAGTATGTGGTGGAGGGAAGTTCCCCTGGAGTCTTTGTATCATTAAATACGGATAAAAAAGTCTATATTGGTAAGTGTAAAGGGATGCAGATGATAGTAACGATCTGTTTTGCACGGTCACATTCAGCAATGCTAATGCACTCGTGTTTTATATCTACACTTAAAAAGGACGGAACAAGAAATGCATTCAGTTAGAACTTTCAATTTTATTGCGCAGCCAATGTTTAAATATGTTTCATTTACTCATTAATACGTGACACAGTTATAATTACGTTGAGACACCAGTTAAGCAACGTTGAGGCTGGCTAGTACTAAAGTGGTGACCATTTGGGAAGACCAGGTGCCACCATTCGCCCATACATGGAGTAGTGTTGTCACATCTGGACTGGTGCATCAACCACTAATCTCTTCCCCTTGGAAACAGGACCAAAAAGAATTTCTAATCTAATAGGTCCCACACTATCTAACAAACTCCGGTATCTGTCCTATCGCCGCAATGTTGCATCCCTGCTCTTGATTTACAAGTACTTTAGTGTAAAGTGCTCCAACGAATGTGTTGCACGTGTGGCCTCTCTACGTAAATACTCCCAATCAACCTGTCAGTAAGTATGATCCCACCTCTTCGCTGTAGAGGTCCCCAGATGCCAGAGGGCTTTCTAGTCCAATAGCTTCTTTCTTTGAACTGCTAGCTTTTATAATTTCCTTCCTGCTTCCCTGGCTGTACCACCAAGCAGAAGTTTATTTTTTTTTATCATAGTTCACCCCAAACAAGGCAGGCCGCCACTGTAGACATAAGGGGCTACTTAGAATTAGAGTGAAAGTTTTGGGAGTCATCCTAAATTGGGAGCTGTGCAGTGAGATGTCCGTTCACATTAGTTTCAAATTTCTGCATGTCGATACAGTCGGCGAAACAGAGAGCAGGGAGGGATTTCCAAAGGCCGGCATGGCGAGGGAAGAAGCTATTGGAGTAGAAGGTTCTGCAGCATCTGGGGATCTCTACAGTGAATGAATGGGATTTGGCAGATGGTCGGGTTGGTCTAGTGTAATTACGTCGAGGGGGGCACCAGAGCAGCAAGTTCATCGGTGCACATTCCATTGAAGTACTTGTAAAACAGGCACAAGGATGGAACATTGTGGCAATGGGACAGGGGCTGGAGCTTGGTTGATAGTGATGGACCTATTAGATTAGCGATTCTTTTTTAACCTTGTCTAAGAGGGAGAGACTAATCAGCAGGTGTATTCATTCGGCGTTGCCCGGGAGTCATCCATATCTGAGATAGAGCGATCCTACATATAGATGGTGTTTTTTTAAACGCTGCGTTGTACAAAGAAAGATTTTCACTGTATTTTGTTATACAATTGTATACCAGAAAAGGTACTCTGTGTTGCTCAAGAGGCAGTGCTCAATATTCTAGATAGAGCACGTGTGTGCAATAATACAGTAGTACATTTCCTATGTGGTATATGCTTGATGAAGAAAGAGAAGGTAAGCAACTCAGCGTAGGTTTCATTTTATTATTAAGAGGGAGTGGGAGATAAGAAACTCGGTATTGCCCGGGAATAAATTAAAACAAATATAGATTTCATTATTTTATTAAGGAAGGGGGGGAGGATAAGAAACTCTGCGGGAATAAATTAAAACAAATATAGATTTCATTATTTTATTAAGGAAGGGGGGGGGGAGAAACTCGGTGTTGCCCGGGAGCAATAACGTTAAAACTGAAAGCTCAGATGAATGACTTACATGGTTCTTATTTTCAACACATTAAAATAAGAAAGAAAAATGAGCTGGAAGGAGGTAGCAGAGGGATGGGTGATAGATATGGGAAAACGGAAAACGGAGAAAGAGAGAAAGATAGAGAGACGGATTGAGAGAGGTAGACAGATAGGAGTGTTAATGTAAAAATATTACACACACTTTTTAGCCTATTCTATTTTGTTTTTATTGCCCCGGGCAACTCTGGGTAGCCCTGCTAGTACGAAATGAATTAAAGAGTAATGGTAAATTAAAAAAAATATTCATGTCACGTAGAGGCGAGAAATACACGCAAACACATACATATGAGAAGTGGCCATACAATTGTATTACTATACACATTTTTACATTCTTTCATTGTTTCATGTTTAATAATATTTTTTGTTGTTTATGGTCCCGGGCAACGCCGGGTAGCCCTGCTAGTATCAAATAAAATAAAGAGTAATTCTAAATATAAAAAAATATATACATGTCACGTAGAGGCGAGAAATACACACACACATACACATGGGAATTTTATTACTATAGACATTTTTACATTCTTTCATTGTTTCATGTTTAATAATATTTTTTATTTTTTATGGTCCCGGGCAACGCAGAGTAGCCCTGCTAGTATCAAATAAAATAAAGAGTTATTCTAAATAAAAATATATATATATACATGTCACGTAGAGGCGAGAAATACACACAGACACATACATATGAGAAGT
The DNA here is from genome assembly GCA_963556195.1 of Sepiola atlantica. Classification (NCBI taxonomy): domain Eukaryota; kingdom Metazoa; phylum Mollusca; class Cephalopoda; order Sepiida; family Sepiolidae; genus Sepiola; species Sepiola atlantica. The sequence goes on from OY744522.1 coordinate 191,810,838, forward strand.
GTCCACACAATTTTATTACTATAGACATTTTATTGACACTGTTTTTTGTTTAATAATTTTATTTTTATTTTATTTTTTAGGTGGGATGCCCGATATCGTGCATCAGACGAGACGCCGATTTAAAACCGGTTACAACGGCTGCATCACAGATGTCACTCTCGGGACGGACATTACTCTTGACCTTGTCCACGATGCGATCGTTGGCCGAAATGTCTGGCAATGTTCGTAAAGACAACGAACGCCAGATACGCGCATGAAAATACCAACAGATTGAAATTGTGAACACATTAGAAAGAAAAAAAACAAACTAAAGTTAAGCTTAACAATTAAAATCATTAAACATTAATGGCAACTCTTTTTGGACATTTAGACATTTAAAATTTGCGGAAATTACTTAAACAAACTCATTTGCAAGATTACAGAATTAATCTGGATGTCATTAAATATTTTGTTCTTAAAAAAGAAATTAGGTGCTCATTATAAATTGTACTTAATCAGTGTTTTGTAACCTTATGTCCTGTGTATGACATATATACGTTTTTAATATCTTTTCTTATTGTACAGAACCCAGCAGAATTATCTCCCCTTTTTAAGATAGGATAGTATTCGCCATTTTGGTGTTTTTATTTTTTTTTTGTTGTTTTTATTATCATCAATGTTAACGACTATGATTGTGAAAATGAGAAAAGAAAAATTATCAGTGATCATTTTAAATTTGAGAAATCATTTTGCCATATCTTCGATGTAGAAAGGTTAAAGGTTAAAGGTTAAAGGGGTCTTCCCTGGGGCATTGTTGTATTTTGTACATGTCATAGACTTTCTTTTAATTAAGTATTATTTAATATTATAATAAACATGAAATATTGCGTTAACAACAAGGAAATTCTTTGTTGTCTAAGAACTTGGCCTAGAGAAGTTCGGTTGATATCCATCTAAGAATGAAACGTCTTATAATAGGTAAAATGTTTGTATAAATAATAATTTATATATATATATATATATATATATATATATATATAGCTCTACTTGTTATTGAGCACTGTTATATAAACACAGTAAGGATTCGTTGTATTAATTAATCATCTACAGGCAGTTGTTTCACCGTCTTATGATTCCTTAGTTTGAGTATATATGGTGACGTTTTCAAGCTGAGATTCGAAACCAGATCGCCAGTGCAGTAGTCAGCGTTCTTACCTCTGAATCATCTCCCCACACCCAGAAATCAGGTATATATATATATATATATATATATATATATATATACATATTTGTTTTCCCACAATCACACACACATACACACCACAAATCATTAACAGCAAGTATTAGACACAGGTTTCGCCCTCGTTTAGGCTCGTCACATTCTGACCCAGGATTCGAAATCCGAAAACGAAACAACAGAAGCCATTTTGTTTTCATGACGACGTATTTCTTAATCATCAAAAAAAAAATGAATTTGTTTCTAAATTCATCTGTGTCAAATAGTGACAACAATATTAATAATAGACAATGATTAAATTCCCAATAATCAAGCTGAAATATTAGCAAAATATAAGCATTAGGAAAACGAATGATAAAAGAAAGAAAGAAAATGTGTTTTTTTGTTGTTTTTTTTTTTCTCTTAAACTAAATTTAAGAAAATATATGATGCAGTTTTTGAAGAAAAGTGATGCCTGGATTTGCCAAGACTTTTAAAGTCTTTTAGAAAAAGTCTTCTGCTGCATTGGTGCTCCTAAATATTAACGTATATCTGGAATCAGTGTGTGTGCATTTATATTCATATATATATATATATATATATATATATATATATATATATATATATATATATGTATGTATATATATGTATATATATATATATAATGTGCGGGGTAGTCAAAAAAGATGTAACCATTTGTGATAAAATAGCATTTATTATTGAAAGGAAAACTTTACATTTTTTTTCATAGACCTGTCTTACAAACGTGTAAGTGTTCTGTGGTATAATTCCGCCCCCCGTTGACCACCATTTTTAAAATAGTTTGTAATGTGCTCGATCAAAGCTTCTTGGCAGTGGATCTCTGTAGCTAATCTCACATTATCCACCATGTCATGGGGAATTCTCTTAATCTCTGTTCGAATGTTATTCTTGAGAGCAACAATAGTTTTGGGATTGTTAGCATAGACCCTATCTGTTTTGTATAGCCACAGAAAATTATCCAGTGGGGATTGTTCTCGAGAATGTGTACTTCAAGTATGGTCCATGTGACAAAGGTTGGGTCTGTCTTCAGGAAACTAGCGATGGGGGTATTCGACTGAAGCATTGGAGTAATGAGATGTTGCTCTATCCTGCTGATAAATCACAGCATCTATGTCCATTTTCATGGTTATTTTTCATAGAAATGATAGCGATAATGAAATTAATACATCTGTTGGGGCCACCTTGTATGTATGTATATATATATATATATATATATATATATATATTAGAGGAAGCATTATGTTAATCAATGAAACAGACGAGTGGGGAAAAAAAAGGAAAATTGTTAAAATTACCTTAAGGCCTTATCGTCTGACCCACTGAGAGGAAACGTCAGAATGGTAAATTAAAAACTAAAAGTCGAATGAGATATGAAATTAGTCCAATCTGTTGTACACGAAATTTACTTATATATATATATATATATATATATATATATATATATATATATATATATATATATATAATTTGTTATTAAACTGAATCTTTCCATTCAGATTGAACCTGTAATCTAAATGCTTCAACTGATATATGACCTTTTTCAGTCTTGAGAAACAACGGGTATCCACTGTAAGGGTGTCTGTGTTTAGAATATATAGTGAAACAAGGGTTGCACAATCCCAAACTGCACCTTTTCTGACTAACCAGCATTGCTTGAATTCAATGGCAAGGAGAAGTTCGGGACAATTGAAAATGATGCCAGGATAAGCGTAGAATGTTATTTCAGAGTTTTTCTTCTCCGAGACTAGTTGCACAACCAAGGCTTAAGAGTCTAGTCTACCCTATTATTTAATCCATAGCTATATAGTCATCCATAGACAGCTGTTACACCACATTACGGCCTTCCAGTTAAGTGTGATTCAATTGGATGCATTGGTATGATATAGAATTGCTGTTTTCTGAGTCGGAATCTAGCCATCTAACACTTATCGTTGGCTAGTTTTTTTTACCTTGAAGTAGAGGTGGGACGTAATGCAGGCTACTAGTTTTTGGCTATTTTACATTCATGAAAACCCTTTCACAGCCTGAAAATGGTCCTAAATTAAAGTACTATATCAGATTTAACCATCTATATCCATTCATAGCTTTTGAGGATGTTTTAGGACCTGCAATATCGTATGAAACCACTTTTTCACCGAAAAATGATGGATTTTGAGTCCCGTGGAGCTCTAACGGCTATTTTTGGCCTGCACCTTCTGAATTTTGCAAAATTTTCAAAATGTTTGATTGTTTAGTGTTATTTATGTATAAATGAACACAAAAAAATACTACTCGCATGAATCTGAAATTTTCACTCATTACGTCCCACCCCTACTTGAAGTAGTATTTTTTAGCTCCTTACATCAAGTGGCTTCATACCTCGTCTGGAACGATTTCCATTAATATATATATATATATGTGTGTGTGTGTGTGTGTGTGTGTGTGTGTGTGTGTGTGTGTGTGTGTGTGCGTGTATGTATTACAGAAGATCAGTACAACATCGGTGCCGTCGGTTTCAAATCTAAAAACCTTCAGCCTCTGTTTGTCTCATAAGACATAAACAGAGGCTAAAGAGAGTCCGGTAAAGGAGACCAGTTATAGGTCCCCTTTGTTTGTGATTTGAAACCGACGGTACCGATGTTGTTCTGATCTTCTGTAATACATATATAAATAAATAAATAAATATTACGCTCTTATATTTGATTTTTCTTAATAATTGAGCACTCTGCTGAGTTTCTCCCCCACTAACCTTCTAAGCTTGAAACGACGTCGTCGTCTTTCGGTAAAAATATAATTTAATACTTATTTATATATATATATATATATATATATATATATATATATATGGAGAGAGAGACAGACACAAAACTATCTGGATTGTGAATTGATGAAAGGACGGTAGTGTATATTCTCATCCACCCCGACTCCCCTTTGCCAAATTACTTATATGTCTTGAAGCCAAAGGTTTCAGATGGCTAAATACTTTATTGCTATATAGTATAACCTATAAATAATAAATATTGCTCTTACAAACCCTCTATATTTATTCCTCCTAAACATATATCAAATAAGATTGTTAAAAATGAAATTGAATGGTAATATAGAATGTAATCATATTTCAATCTCAGATCTAATCAGGTCTTTAGATTAAAAACCATGCAAACACACACTGATGGTATAATTTCCAATCAATATAGAAATAAACACACAGAAATCAGGATAGATCAATAATTGATTAGATTTATATTTTTTTATTTTTTGTAAGGAATCTTAAGCTGCTTTTTGTTCATGTGATTTTGTTGAAGTTCATGATAATTACAATGTTTGCTGAGAATTAATTCGAGAAAAAAATGCTATCATAAAAAAAGAGATGGTATTGTTGGGTTAATGGGAACATTACGGCTGCACATTCAATTTTTTAGTGGTGGAAAAGTGTCTTTTTTTAGTGGTGGAAAAGTGTCTTTTTTAAACCACGTTATTAATACATTGATTTAGGTGTTATCTGTGAAATAGTTGAAGAAAACTGATATTTTTCATTCATAAATTTGTTAAATATTTTGTTGTTTTTTTTTTGCTGTCATCGAGAAAAAACTTTTAATTATAAATAATACGTAATAATGATAATAATGTTCTTTTTTTCTAGATTAACTTATAAGTTATTGCTTTTCTAACTACAATAAAAAATTTAAACTGAAAAAAAAAACTGAAATTATAAATCCACTGAAGAATGTTGTTTAATCTGTAAAAAATAAACTGAAATTATAAATTCACTTAAGAATGTTTAATTTGTAAAAAAAAAACTGAAATTATAAATCCACCTAAGAATGTTTAATTTGTAAAAGAAAAAACTGAAATTATAAATCCACTTAAGAATTTTTAATCTGTAAAAAAAAATTGAAAATGTTTCTCATAACTCCGACAATGCCAAAAAATTGCTAACTTCTGAGATGAAATCAGATTTTTTTCAAAATGAACCACAATTAAAATAAGTCTTCATCGTAAAAAAAAATATTAATTAAAAAAAAATGTTTTGTTTTGGGTTTAAAAAAATAATATTATCAATTATTTTATTTAATTCTCAATTTTCTCAATAATTCTTTCTTTTATTACACATATTTTCAACCCCAAAACGTTTTTTTCTAAAAATGTGAAATTGTCGCCTGCATTTGGGGATGAGGCGTTATCATCTGCATTAGTTTTTATTCAGAATACTGCGCTTACGTTGCTATCTATTTTTTCATTACGTTTTGAACGATGTGCTCTCTGGCCTTCTTTAGGTGTGTGGTTCATCCAGTGATGTTTTTTTCATATTCAATGTTGTTGTTTTTTTGTTTATTGTGTAGGATGATGTTTCCCGCCTACTTAAAATTTCAAAATTAACATAAACATTTACGCAATTATGGACATAAAAGTTAACAATAAAAAACGTCAAAATGCACATCAAAGTTATAGAAATTAACATCAAAATTAACATTAAAAGTGGGCATAAAAATGATCATCAAAATTAACGCAAACCTGAACATCAACATTAATATCAAACAAAACGTAGAAATGATTATCAAAATTTGCATGAATATGATCAAATTTAACATACAAATTGACATAAAATGAACATCAAAATCAACGTAGAAATGAACATCCAATTTATCAAAATTAATATCAAAATTATCAAAATTAATATCAAAATTAATATCAAAATTAATATCAAAATTATCAAAATTAATATCAAAATTATAAAATTTACATAAGAATTTTCGTCAAAATTATTACGAAAATTATAAAAATTAATATCAAAATGAACACCAAAAGTTTTTAAAAATTAACGCCAAAATCAACAAAAAATGAAACAATGAACATGAAAATTCACACCAAAATTAACGTAGAAATGAATATCAAAATAACGTAAAGGTGATTTTTGGCGCCCAAAATATGGATATCGTCTGTATGAAACTCGGAATAGGCGATAATTCCTAATAAACATTAAAACTCAGATAAATCATTTTTTTTATTAATAATGTTTTTACATGATAAAAATTATGTGTCGATTTTTATTGAAATAAATTAATATTATTCTTAACATAATTAAATAGCAGTAGTCTTTCTCTCATTAAAATGTTTGAAGATTTAAAAAAGACTGAAAACAGATTATCGATTCATAATATTTTTAAAACCAACTTATTCAATTTTTAGCGGGATGGGTGAGATATAAATGATGTCCATGGAGGAGGGTTATATTCCACACCTGGAAAAACTGGTGGTTCGGAACCAAACCAACATAGTACAATAAAACACAATAAGAATGCAACCAAAGAAGGGCGGATGGCACATCGGCTGAAGCGTAGTAAAAAGAAATAACATCGGCGTGGCTAATAATCTGAATAAAAACGCAAAAAATGTGAAATTAGTCCAATCTGTTGTTTGTTTGTCTAGACTATTATCTAGCGATATTTTGTACGTTCCATGTGATTTTTTTTTTTTTTTTACTTTTCATTAATCAATATTTTGGAGGTGTTATTTTTGTTTTATAAACAATGGAGAAAAAATTTGAAAAAAAAAATTAAAATAAAAAATTAAAAAAAAAAAATTCATTTACAAAGACGAGACTTCCCCCCAGCCCGCCCCCAACGCCATTTTTTTAATTCTTTTTTCTTTCATGTTTCTTTCATTTTTCTTTCTCAAACATTCTTTTTCTGTTTTCTTAATAAAATGTAGGACGAATCAGTATTTGAATGTTTTTCACAACCTGCCAGCAATCGACAAAAAAAATGATTTTTTTACAATTGCTTCCCCTCCCCCTACCTGACCTTCTTCCCCAATTCAAAATTGAAAAAAAAAATCAAAATAAAATGATGTAAAAAAATAAAAATAACAAATAAATAAATAAAAAATGTAATAAAATCAGATTTTGTGTTTTTTGTTTTATTTTGTTTGTGTGTAATTTATTGACATAAAATGGACATCAAAATTAATCATCAAAAACCTATAGGTATATTTAATTGGAAGAACGAAGTACGAATGTTAGATAATGTACAGAAAGGGGAGATCGAGTTGTCTGCCCTTTCCACGACTGGGTCGGGGAGAGTGACGTCATAGCCGGATGAGAATAAAGTGATTTCCGTTTTGTAGTTTACTCGCTCTTTTCTGTGGGACTTTGTAAGAGTCTGACGCGTTTGCTCGCGGCTGGTGTCTTGGTCAATGGGTACATCCCCTCTCTGAGATACTTAAAATAAATGCGGTTCACTGCTTTCGGCTTTCCCGATAACTTTAATAAACTAGTGAACCGTATCAACATGGCCTCGTTGTTTATTTGATGAGCAGTTTATTTCAGAATGACCAGCGCGCTTTGAATCCAATATGGCAGACTGGGTGAAGCAAAATTACAACTATCACCATCAGCACTCTTGTGATCAGACGAAAACCAAGGCTAAGTGAAAACATCGAGTAAGCTTATATGGCGCTCTTCGTTTATGTAACACCAGTAAACGAAGAACGAAACAATATGGACGTACATTTACATATTTAATTTTTTTTATTGTGTGATAATAATTCATGTAATCATGTTTGTACTGCTCATTACTGCGTAAGTTCAACATGAGTGGATGTACATCCAGCTTTGCCGTTTCTAGTATTCTAAAGTAGTTATGTTCATTTCTGTGTGTGAGTTCAACATGTGTGGATGTATATCCAGCTATGCCGTTTCTAGTATTCTAAAGTAGTTATGTTCATTTCTGTGTGAGTTCAACGTGAGTGGATGTACATCCAGCTATGCCGTTTCTAGTATTCTAAAGTAGTTATGTTCATTTCTGTGTGTGAGTTCAACATGTGTGGATGTACATCCAGCTATGTTGTTTCCAGCATTCTAAAGTAGTTATGTTAGTATTTCATCTGAATACTTTATTGTATCATTCTATTGCGTCTGATATGGTTTACAAAACTCGCTGTTTTCTTTAGTATTCAGTTGTGTCAACGCTGGAAAATTCTCTCTCTCTCTCTCTCTCTCTCTCTCTCTCTCTCTCTCTCTCTCTCTCTCTCTCTCTCTCTCCTGAAGCTCACAGTATCATTCTTTTGCGTCTGATATGGTTTACAAAACTCGCTGTTTTCTTTAGTATTCAGTTGTGTCAACGCTGGAAAATTCTCTCTCTCTCCCTCTCTCTCTCTCTCTCCTGAAGCTCACAGACGTTTATCGATAAATCGCACGAGAAACCTTATCATTGGTTAATCAACATTATTTTACTTTTTAATTGTGATCGGGTCATGTGACATTGGTTCTAAGTAGATTCCACTGCCCTTTTCCTGTAAGTGTTGCGTTCTTAAAGGGAAAGAAAGGAAGGGAGGTCAAAAAGAAAATATAGGGAAATAGTAGAGCTAACTAATGTGATAAGGAAAGGCAGTGACTTAGCATGCCAGTAATCGTATCTACTCTTTAACAAAATCTTTAATTTTGATCAGATCAGTTTGGCATTTTCTTGGCGAAGAAAAGTCAGTGATCGATTCGCCAAGCAAATCTTCCCAGTTATACAACAGTTTTATTTTTCAGCTAATACACGTGTTGTATTTTCTTCTCAACCGATTCTTCCATCCATACGTAAAGTCGTTCATCGCCCTCATCATCACGAGTCTATTATTTATTTAGTTCAATACGTAGGAAGAATGTAAAAAAGGTTATGAAAATTTAAACAGTATGTCCCTAAAAAAAAAATGGTAATGTTATATTCAGTTCCATGAACATCGTTAACAATGCATACGGGTTCTCAATAGCAGAACACCTGATTAATAATCAGAACTGCACGAAGTAAAATTTTGTGTCGACTTGTTATCTTTATTAAACTTGACGTGACCGTGTTTTTTATAAGCAAAAAGATTGTCTTCTTGGACTAAATTTGAACTCACGTGAGAGATGCACTTACAAAGAACCAAAAGAGGAAAAGTACAGTTTACTTTAATAAAGGTGCAGAATAGTTGAGAAACTGTAAAAAATAATAACAACTTAACGCCGTAGAATTAAATTATCGACCGAATTGTATACTTTTAACTTGGTGAAACTGATAAGTTTTTTTTTTTTCTTTTTTTTTTTCTTTTTTTTTTGTTTTTTTTTCAAAAATTTATTTTTATCTGTTGAGTGTTCATGCCTGCAAAAATAGTTTTTAAAATTACTTATTCTAGCACTAACTATAAGACCGAGTGGCAGGTCTTCCTGGGAATAAGCTTAGTGGTAGAATAAGTCATTTTTGCTTTACAAATTTTTGCAGGCATGGCGCCTCCAAACAGTTAAGCCACAGACAAATTAAAAAGTAAACTTAAAAACAGTTTCAGAAAGTTAAAAGTATACAGTTCGGTAATTAAATTCTACTGCATTTAATATAACGCATTTCTTTTTCTTTTCTTTTTTTAATTGTTTTTACAATTTCTCGACTCTTAATCATTCTGCACTTTTGCCATACTTTATTATTATTATTATTATTATTATTTTATTTTATTTTATTTATTTATTTATATTTTATTTTATTTTATTTATATTTATTTTTTTATTTTTATATTTTTTTTATTTTTTATTTTTTTATTTATTTATTTTTTATTTACTTATTTTTTATTATTTTTTTTTAATTTTTTTTTTATTCTTTTTTTTATTTTATTTATTTATTTATTTATTTTTTTTTAATTTTCATTCGTTTATGACCGCTATCTCCCAACAGATATTATTTATTTATCGATTTTAGTCCTCTAGCGCGCAAGACCCATGTTAGAATGTGCCAAGGATCCCCCCATCCGGTCGTTATGTCTGTACTTTATTTGATAAGACTTTTAACCTATTTCATAAATAGAACGACCCGAATATTTTCACGCAGACATTTGGCAAAAGTTTTGTTACTTTGTGAATAATACAACCTTCCTGTTACTGGTACCATTTTGTGAGCAAGAGGCCATTTTCTTAGGCTTTGTTTCCTCCCTTCGAGGAAGAGTGATGTTTATTGCCTGTTGCGCTCTCATCTGGAAATGCTGACAGATTTGAACATGGATTTCCCACATTAAACTATATCCAGTCTTGGGGAGCTGGGGATATAACACTACGAAGTCTTCTCAGGATTACGAACATTCTGACTTTACAAAAGAAAAATGGCGCCCGTTGACTCTTTCTTCATCTATTCCAAAATCTTCACACGGATATCAAGGTAAGTATCTTTCTTATTGTCACTTTGGAGAGCGTACCTTTTTTTTGTATTTTTTTTAATTTTCACATTAGAATCGATTATGCACAAAATTTTCAGATTTAATTTTTATTCTTTTAAATATGTAACCGCCATGTTCAATTTTATTTTGTGAGGCGATTCAGTTTTCTATGCTAGCTTCACGTAAAATGGTTACCCTGTTCGAAATTCTAAGAAACTGCTTGCAACCTGGATTAATTTGGCTAAAGATCGGTAGAACAATCAAATATGGGGACAATTTTACGTTTAACTTGCATAGTAAACTGGCTTGCACCCCTCCCTGATAAAAAGAATTCTCTTAAGAGACGAAATATGAAAGGGGGAGATAATTCAAACGACGAGATATGAAAGGGGGAGATAATTCAAACTTGGAGAAAAGTTTTATTTTTATTTTTATCGAAATTAAAATACAAAAAAGTAAAACTTCTGGGGATACGTTAAAATTAAATAGATTTATTGAAATAAATCAAACATCGAATAAATAAACCGGTTTTTAATTGAAATGAAGGGTACTGATATCGATCCCGAACCAGCTTTCGTGACGTTCGACTCAGAATCGTTCGTCTGTCCTACGCAAACGGCCGAGTGTTGACGAGCCGAAGCAGCGAGCAGCCGATAACTTTGTTACAAATTGAAAATAAGTGCTTTCGAAGACGGAATTTTTGTCAGGAAGTTTTTTTGAAGAAAATAAACCCAAAATGAATTACGAACAGCTTTGCACTGCAGTATCATCGCGAGCAAGTAAGAATAAATAATAAAATTCAAAAGATATGTCGTGATAAAAGTAATTTTGGTACGTTTTATTTTTCTTCAAAAAAATTCCTTGTAAATAAAAATACAGTATTCATTTTATAACAGTAACCTCGCTATGTTTTTTTCCTGTTTCTTTTTTAAAAAATCATGTAAATATGTTTAATTTTCTTTGTTTCTTTCTTTAAAAAATTCCTTACCCTAACCCTAACCCCTAATCCTAAATTCTAACCGTAACCCTAAAAAACAAAAAAAAAACAAGCAAAACATTATTATCATAGGACGCAGCACCGTATTAAAAATGTCGTCTGGAACAAATCGACTCGGCAACTCTCGGGCGTTTGCGTAGAACAGCCGAACGCTTCCGTGTCGAACGTCACGAAAGCAGGTTCGGGATCGATAAAAGCACCAAATGAAGTAAAGTTTACATGAGCGAAAAATGTGAAAAAAGTTTTTAAAGTTTTATACAGGGTACAGTTTTGCAATTTGTGCGAAAATACTTTCTACGAGAGTTTTTCTGAATTGTTGCCTCTTGACGCTGATATGAGACTTCTCTCATACACAACTAGAAGCGATAGATTTGTATGGCGATGCCCAAATTGGACATTTTGTAAGAAATCAGATTTGACCCTCCCCCTCGCAAGGTTTGACTTATCTACTCCTTTCATATTTCGCCGTTTTAATTATCCCTCCCCTTTAAAATCTCGGCCACGTTTCTAAAGAAGCACCGACATTTTTTCATGTCAACATTTTTTGCTTATTAGAAGGGGTTACATACACCCGATCCGTAATCAGTTTTTCTTTTGTTGTTTGTTTTGCTTTTACTGACACGAACACGCGGTTAAATTAAAATGACAAAATATGAATAACTAGCCGAAGTACCCGTCAACGTCTTCTGTACGCCAGTTCAAATGAAAAAAAACGGGTTTTATCTCTCTCTCTATATATATATATATATATATATATATATATATATGATTATTTTTATTTACACAGACATGTACAAAATCTGCGACACTAGCATGTAGATGTTATCGATCAACAGTTATTATAAACTGAGATCTCATCAGGCAGAGTTAGAATCCGATCTTAACCTCAGATCATAAGTGGAGAGAAAAAAAAGAAAAGAAATTTAGAATTTCAAAATTTAGGGAGTCACGTGATTTAGGGCCGTTAAAAAGTTAAAATCTAAAACAAACAAAACAAAACAAATAAATAAATGAAATAAAATAAAATAAAGTGGAAAGAGACATATAATGAAGAAAGTAGATAGATAGATAGACAGATAGAGAAATGAAAACGTCTGTTGATTCAGACCGAGAGAGGAAAGTGGTGGGGGAGGAAAGAAATATGTAAAAAAAATCGACAGTTATTTTAAACTCAGGGCGCATAAGCGAATTTTCAAGTCAGCTGTAATATAAATGTGTATGTTTAATTTATTTCAATAAATGTTCGATTAATTATTTTGAATTATTGATTTTGTGTTAATTTAATGAATTCGTAATCTTCCATGTTTGGTTTACTTTAGAGTTAAAATAATCAAGAAACATTTGTTTTTCGGAAATGAGAGCAACTCTTACCAAATTATTCAGCTAAAACTAATGATAATTAAATGTTCATACACAGAATAAAACTGCCTAAGAATATGGATTTGTCTTCTTCCTGTGTTTATAAAGCAAGGGATATTTCCATGCAGTATAACTGATACTAGTATTTTCATTCGATGTAGACCAGGTTGTCATGACAATCAACTCAAACATTACAAATAATCTAGAAAGAATGAATATTAAATCAGAAATTATTTTTCAAAGAAAAATGTTCATGTTTGAAAAAATAAAAACTTTTATAACACCATTTGTATTTTAGTATTAAGTATTAATTAAATGTTTGCTGTTTAGGTTACGTGAATTACATGAAATAATACATTTGTAAAACAACTTTGTCAGGCGAGACTGTCTTATAGTTTTTTTTTCTTGTATTCTTCCTCATTTTGATGGTATTAACCCCGAGGGGTCGAATCACGGTAGAGGCAGAAGAGCACGTCAAGTTCTAAAAGACGTAAGGATAAGTAGAGTCCGGTCGATGTTATGCGCAGATTGGCGCTTTTTGAATAAAGAAATTGACAACATCTTTGAAGCACGCGTGAAAATGTATTTTAGTGAAATATTTTTGAAAATCAACACATGGTGCAACTTAAATGGAAAAAATCATTTATTTATTTATTTTTTTTTTTTGCAAACTTTCGTTGTAAAAAACAACTTTTTCTTTTCTTCTTCCTTATTTTGATGGTATTAACTCTGAGGGTCGAATCACGATAGAGGCAGAAAAGCACGCCAGATAGTAAAAGACGTTAGAATAAGTAGAGTTTAATTTAGTTGTTAATTTCACCCGTAACGTTTTAATTTTATTCTCTATATAATTCTTAAATCAATTTTCCTAGAAAATTAAGACACCCCCCCCCCCCCGCAATTATATTGACTATCCGCCCTTAAAACTTGAGGGTCAGATTTTTTAATATGCTTGAAATACTTCGAAGTTCGGTTATTCAGTGAGAAACATTTCGTGGATTTTTGTCAAGTAGTTTTCCTGTGATGCGCTGTTGGAGTGACGGAAATTTTGCCGAATTGCTATAAGATTGTCCAAGGGCGATAACTCTAATCATCCTATGAAGATACCAGATTGAAATAACCGTAGATTGGATTTGTTTTATACTTTTATATCAACTCCTTCCTTGAAAGCATTTTAATATTATTTATTTAAATAGCTGCATTTGTCTATATCGAATAGATTATGTTGGTTTCAATAAAATAATGACCTATCTCCTCATTCTTACGGAATCTGTTAGCAGTTGAGTCACATTTAAGATCGTTTATGGTAGGTCCAACGAATCGGTCCGACAATGGCTGTGTTGCTGTCGGTCTTATGTATAGTTTTTTTCAGTCCTAGGAGTCTCTCCCAAGGATTTAACTTCTCTTTAAGGGGTCAGTTTATTCGTAATCGCCTGAGCCCCCCCCCCTACCGGGGAATACCGACGGGACTGCTCAGGCATTTTTGTAGACCTATCCTACTCCTAGTGCGCTGGCTCCTCAAACCCACACCTGACCTTGTGTCTAATCTCCTGGCGAGGAGATAATGTCGAACGACTGGTTTAATTATAATTTTTATTAGTCAAATTCTAGACAATGAAATAGCTTCTAATTAGTTTAACCATCTTTTTAATTTCATTATTAAAGAGATTTTTATTCATTTTACTTAAAACGAAGACAAATTAAGACGAATTTGTTTGTCGCTAAATTATCAAGGTTTTGTAATAGTGAGAAGTTGATATGCCGTTAAAACAACTTCTGTAGTCATATGTGGCTCGACATGGAGCGATCGGTCGAGGATACGTCTTCGACGATCAGTCCAACAGAGCGTGGACCGTTGTGGTTTCTTCTGCTCCTGCTCTGTCGGGCTGAGGTATTTGTCCTGCGTAGTCCTAGGATTATCACCCTCCCACGCTTTACTTTCTTTATTTACGAAGTGGTTGGTTTATTGCAGCTCGCCTTAGGCGTCCCTACCAGGGAATGCCGACAGATCTGCTCAAGCATTTTCTGCGGTGCAAGAGTGAGCTACCCTGTGTCGGAAGGTGGGGAGTGAAAAGCTAGCGCACAATAAATGCCTTCACAACCCAATAGGCATTCTCCGGCAGGAACACCTTAGGGGATTAACAATAAACTAACCCCTTCTCGAAGGAAAAGCCTGGGAGGGTGGTAATGAATACGAATATTTCATCATTCTAAAAATAACGTTTTGTTTGGCGCCAATTTCCTTTCCCTCGCGCCAAAACGAAATTAACCAACGGAGGTTTGTTGCCCTGGGTGTGGCCCTCGTAAAGTACTCTACGACGGCCACGCCCTGGGCGAGTATCATACTCACTGAGAACAGACCAAGTGGACCTTGGATTTACTTTCGTCAGCCTCGTAACTCTCGCTTCACTTATTTTGTCATTTAGTCCTCACATTCCATGAGCGATATTTCTGACAAAGGGGGAAGAATTGCTGTTTTATGAGTCAGAATCTATCCATTTAACATATATCGTTGGCTAGTTTTTTTACCTTGAAGTAGTATTTTTTTTTAGCTCCTTATATCAAGTGGCTTCATGCCTTGTCTGGAGCAATTTCCATTTTAAAAAAAGTACCCGGCTTATTTCTATCGTATTAATGTTGTACATCTATGCTACTTATTCAGTATAACTGAAAAGATTTCTCTTCCATTCGCACAAATAATAAACAGGATATTAACCATTATGAACCTCTTTCAACCCCGTAACACATTAAAACTTTTTTTAAATCTGAAACCATGAATAATTGTATTATATACTAGTAGATTTATCCAACGTTGCCTGATCATCAAATATGTCACACATGAATAATAAAATTTGGAAAAGGTATGGATCCCTTTATCCTTCCTCGTTAAATAGTACTGTTCTAACAATCAGTTTACAAAAGAAAAACGAAATCCACTTTCTGTATAGAAAAATGGTTCCAACATGAAACTACTGTTGATATACAGTTAAAGAAAATAAACCCAACCATTTATTATACATTATTATAGAAAAAAAAACTTAATTATTTAAAACCAGGCTAAAACATCCGCAAGAACCTGATATCGATTTTGCTCAGATCAACCATTGACAACTAATGCGTCGACATAAATTTGCTTCATCTCTCTCTCTCTCTCTCTCTCTATATATATATATATATATATATATATATATATATATATATATATATTATAACGTTCCCAATAAGATAAACTACTGAATCAAAGAGATGAAATAGGTATTAACTGTAGGCATTACAAACAGTTCACTTTAGATAAATATGGAAATAACCTAGTGGATTCACCATAACAATCCATAAGGAAACTAACACCCACAACTAAGTATACATCTAATGTTATTTAGATTCCTAAATAGGGGGATTTGATAACTAATAAATGGGTAATGTGATTTCATAAACGACAAAAAAGGGGGTTATGAAATTTAATAATTCAATAGATTATAATTAGTAATTAAACTATTAATGTACAAAGGTTTTAATAATATATGTCTTGTTTTTACTAATTTAGTTCACGGATTAATTTTTTAAGTTCAAATTTCAAATTTTAACGTTGTCTTTCATATTTGTAGAATCATGATATAGTTCCGTGGATGTACCCTTTGTCACATGTAAGTGAAATGGGAGGTCCTAAAATGTTTCAATTCTTCTTAGTATAAGATTGATAGGTTTAGTAAATAAATATTATATGTTTTAATTGACAGGTTTAATTATGGATTTATCTATCCAGCCCGAGTCAAATTTTGTTGACAATTCGATTCGGGGATAGATTTTCTTCCTTAGACATAATTGTAATCTTAGTTATTTTTCATTAATTATATTCTTGCTAATTTGCGTAAGTGGCCTATCACGAGGAAGTTCTGTAGAATTTTTTTTTTTTTTACAAAAGAAAATCAAATTTTATGCGTAAACGACGCCATATTGGACATTGTGTTTACTGGCCAAGGGAGATAACTCCAACTTGGCCGGAAAACACAATGTCCAATATGGCGTCAATATGTCGACGATCGTCGTTTCAGCATAAAAATTTATTTTATTTTTGTAAAAAAAAATACTTGATCAATTTATGTGATGTTTGGTATAAGATATGCTTTCCGTCACAGGTGCGTACATCATAAAGATATTTCTTTCTTTTTTTTTCATGTCGATCGAATTCTTGCGCAAAAAAACTGACGTGTGAACAATCCTTAATTCTAAAATTATCTGTGTTTGAAATGTTATTTTCAGACTCGTAGTTATTTTGTTTTTGTTTGTTTTTTATTTCTATTTATTTATTTATTTTTATTTCTATTTCCTATCACCACGGTGTAAACGGTTATCCTCATTTTTCTTGGTTTTCCATACCCAATAATCTGTTGGGATTAAATATCTCTGGGAGAAAGTTCAATTCTCGCACGTGAGAATGCAATAACAATTATGTAGATAAGTGCAAAATAGAAACGGGGCAACAGCTTTTGTGAGAAGGAACACAACAACAATCGTATATAAGTTTAAAACAGTTTTACTTGTGAGAAAACATGAGGGCAAATATATACAACAAATGGTGAGTTCAAAGTTCAGAAAGGGGGAAGTTAATTTAGGTTTGCGAAAACGCGCTTCGCGAACTTGTGGGAGTTCTGGTAACAGGTTGCACGTGCGCCCGCCTCCAATTCTGGTTCTTGTCGAGATGTAGTCACTTCAGTCCAAGATGGTTGGTAAGAGGAAGGAGTGGGGGCTCTCAGCGACTGTCGTCGTGGGCTTTGTCTCAGAAGCATCCAGCCGCGGTCCTACCAGGTTCAAAAGGTGGGTAGAAAAGAGGCCGGGACACAGCGTGTAAGCGTTTTGGGGGGCTGACTCACGTAACCCCTAAGGGAGTAGGGGTTGGGATGCCTGACAGCCAATCTGTGAGACCCTTAAGGGACAAGGCTGCAGCCAGTCAGTGAGGGGGACGTTAATAAATTCCAATAAATGTTACACAGTGAAACTGCAGCTAAGTACATTTTATCATTGACTATTATTAATGTACTATATGACGACTGGGGTCTGATGTCCAGATCGTGGTGAATACCGTTCTAATCTAAGTCTTAGCTCTACCTTCGTAAAGGGGGTGGGGGGGGGGCTTTGTTACAAATGTATTTTGAAGATGGGGGGCCAACACAAGAGTATTGATTTACTCCTCTCCAGGAGTTAGGCACAAGGCCAGTTTTTATCTTACTCCCACAAGTAAGATGTGACCCAAGGTCGGGTCGGGAAAGTGGGGTTTAAAAATTGCCTGGGCAGCCCCGTCGGCATTCCCCGGTAATGGCGCCTCAGGCAGTAAGCAATAAACTTACTCCTCCCCAAAGAGGGGAGGCGAAGCCTGGGAGGGTGGACCTCCTAGAACTGCACAGGACAGACCCATAGACCAGCGTAAATCAAGCCCCGAAGGCCAAGACAATACCAGTCTATGGGATGCAGTATCCATCGGAACAGATACTACACTTTGATCTTAGCCAAAAGGTCCAACACAAGAGTAACTACTTTACTATTAGCACACTTTAATGTTCGACCCCTAAAAAGGTCTAATAACGTGTGGGAACAGTTGTTGACCTCGTTTGATATGCAAGAATTTTAAGACATTTGTGACAAAAGTTGACGAAGCTTGCGAAACTTAAGATCAAACGTCGTTGCCAGCTTCGCTCAACAGTTGTGCAAATAATGTGGTACGACGCATGCGCTAACAGTGATCCCACTTCTCTGCGTCGTTTCTGCATTTTTTTCTCTGTTAAAGATTTTTAAATTTACTTTATCAATATTTTGTTTCTTCCGGCATGTTAATATACATTCCTTGGAGGTATATCAAAGGCTTAGTTTTTATTGACTAAGCTAATGTATAGGGAGGGCCTGTGGACGAGTGGTTATAGCACTTGTCTTTGGGCTGGACGACCCGGGTTCGATCCCACTCACGGCATGCGAATTTTCGGGTCTGAAAACTCCCTCTGTCCACCCAGCAGTAAATGGGTACCTGACTAAAACTCAGGGTTCAGGTTCAAGGCAGCGGAAGGAGAGGGATGGGCTCCGCCTTCCATATGCTGTGCCCTAGACACGGTGATTCTTAACAAATCACTGCCGCTACAGTGTGCGATGTCGGCAACGACACTCGTGCGCGTCCAGGCTATGCGACCTTTACCTTTACCTTTACCTAATGTATAATGTTCTTATTTAAATGATTTGAAGTGTACAACATATTTAAATTTGCTACATTCATTCGTATTTAGAAAGGAGACAAAGTTCTTAATGTATTTGAACGAATAAAACTTACACTCCTCCACTTTATTATAAAGAACAATGTGTATTTGTAAATATATATCCGTCTCGTCACAAAAGTCTGCCCGACGAAATAAAGAAGGAAGAATGTAGATCTATTTCCATTTTTCCGGGGTTTTTTTCTGTTTTTATTTTCTGCTTCCTACCGATTTATTCTCTTTTTTTGTTTTTTGTTTTTTCTTTTTTTTCAGTTTGGGACGTTTTATTTCTTATTTCTTTATGTGAGCGACTGTTTGTCTTTTTCAATTTTATTTTAACCATTTCACTTCCGCTAACGTCTTTTTATGTTTTTAACATCCGGCGTCATTTTTTATTTTAATGTCTAGCCACCAACCTTACCTCCCAATAGTCAAAGGGAGAAATTAAAAAAAAAATCAAGTCAAAGTTGGCGGGATTTTTTCTTAATGAAATAACTCTCATTTGTTTGTTTGTTCTTTGTTTTATTTTAATAGGATAGTTCATCCTATCCTATTAAAATAAAAGTGCATTCGAAAGACTTACAGTAGAAAGCAAATAGCAAGTCTGAAAACTCGGCCGTCTGCAATTAATTCGAAAATAGAAATCCTCATTCTAAATAAAGTCAACAGTGGTTGTTTTTTTCCTTAGGTCATCAGAAATGATGATAATTTATATATGAATAATTAAATTACTAGCGTAATTCTGATTTAATATGAATATTTTAGTTAACAAGGGAGGCGCGAGAGCGCTCTATCCCTTAATAGACTTTACGAATGGCCTATGCTGGAAATCTGATTTCTTTGATCAATCATAACTAACCAATAAAGAAAATTAGTTAAAACTGCATAAAATTTTTATTTGATAGGTTCTATAAGTGTGTAGAATTTCAGCATCATTAGTAAAGGCAACCCAGAGATCCAGAAAGTTAAATCATACAATCATGTTATCTGTACGTACGTACGTATGTGCCACCCTGTATCTCATCGACTATTTGATGGATTCAGCTGATTTTTGGCAGAGATTGAGGTTATAGGGTCTAGTTGATGGCATTTTAATTTCAGTTTACCATATACCTTAGTTTTCCACTAAATCCCCAAAAAACTTATGAGAAGGCATTGTATTGAGGCGTAGCCTTTACAAAAGATGTGACATTCCATGCAAAATGCCAGTATACTGAAATCATACGGCCTTAATAGGGTTAAGATGAAAATACATATACACTAAATGTACAAAAGCAAGGAAATTCCCAAATTTTTACACTTTTATTGTCATTAATTAAGGGTATGACTACATATCAACCAAACCATTTCATTATCACATCACTACAGTATAAATCTCTATGCATGAGTGGATGAAGTGTGTGGGGTGAGCTGAAGAAAAATTCCTACCAGTAAAATACATAGCCCTGTTGTGCTCGCATACCCTTAATGACAATAAAAGTGTAAAAATTTGGGAATTTCCTTGCTTTTGTACATTTAGTGTATATGAAGTTTCATCTTAACCCTATTAAGGGCATATGATTTCAGTATACTGGCATTTTTCATGGAATGTATCTAGATATACAGCGAGTGTTAACACCGGCGAAGCATTTTTTATGGAGGGTATACACTAGTCTATAATAATATTAGAAGCATGTTTCTGTGTTCGCTAACAACTTGTTGGCTGTGAGACCTACGCGTATTTGCCGACAGCATAAACCCGAAAAGAAAATGCGAAAGTTGCCGGCTTGGGTTAGGGTTAGGGAAAAAAACCCTTCAATGTGATGACCCATGCATTTCACTGTTGCTCAGTCTTGTCGCGTTCAGTACATTAAGATGAAAGGGGGAAGACTATGGGATCAGTTTTGTTTTTATGATCCTGCCATACCTATCTTTAATTATTTTTCCTTGCTGTATGTGTGTCTGCGTCTCTTCCCGAAAAACTAGCAATACACGAAACGTCAATGTTTGGATTTAAAAAATTATTCTCAAATCAAAGATGCGTGAAATATGAATTCGTAAAAATATCAAAAATCTACATAACATTTTCAGCCGACAATATGGTTCGATTTAAAACGTCCTGTTTATGCTAAGAGGTACCGTTAACTCGACGTGCTGGGTTCGAAGTCAGTCTAGGCTACTGAATGATTTTCAGTAATATATCCTAATATATATGTAGAACCATGTTGCCCCACTCGACGTTGTATTTCCGTGGCCTTCTTCTTTGTCTTCATCGTCTAACCGAGTCGTCTATCCACTGACGAATCGTTGAGGGGCACGGCACTGGTCCACAAGTTAAATAAAAGAAACACAACTCTCGAGAAAGAACACGAACACATATACGTTGTGTATAATTTAGTTGGAACTATGAGTGTGTGTGACACCGTCGCGGACTGTCGATACTCCCATTGTCGTTGTTCAAGTCGTCAGCTCATCTCATCGTTTTCCGGTCCAATCCGCTCTCTGCGGAGGTTCGATCCAAACTGCTCGGCTTCTCTCCGAAACCGAAACTCGTTAACTTTTTGTCATAAACCTTACTGTCGTAAAACTGTCGTCAAACTAACCTACCCCACTGTCGCAAAACGCCGTCACCCCCAAATGTCGTGTCCGGTATTTTTTCTGAGTCACCTGTCCTGAACAATGAAAACTGACCACTCCCGCATTTTCTTTTGTCTCTGTCGATGAATCACTTCCTATCCTAGCGGCCTTCATTACTGACCACTCCCGTATTTTCTTTTGTCTCTGTCGATAAGTGACTTCTATCCTAGCGGCTTTCATTACTGACTACTCCCGTATTTTCTTTTGTCTCTGTCAATGAGTCACTTCCTATTCTCGCGGCCTCCATTGTATCACATATATCCTCCCTCTTGCTATTGATCAAATCGTAGGGTAGACTATAGTCTAAAGTCTTGGTTGTGTAACTAGTCTAGACAGACACTCCGAAATAATACCAGTCTTTCTCTGCTTATTTTGGCATTGTTTCCAGTCGCTATGTACCCCCCCCCCCTTGTCACTGGACGCAAGCAATACCGGATCAAGAGAGGTGCAGTTGAGAGTTGCTAAACACTTGCTTGACTCTGGACTCTCCTCGCATTCGCCCTTTAAAGTGAATATCCATTGTCTTTCCAAATAGACAATAAAAGCTAGTTACTTAGAATGTGTCCCAAAATATATTCCGTTTGAAGAGAAATGAGGTCAAAGAAATATAAGAATGCACCCCTTTCGAAGGGAGAGAAAAATGAAGTGATTATAAGATTTGAGTACAAAAAAGATTAAATAGAAAAAAAAACTATATTTTAGTTTTTGGATTTTTTTTT
>OY744522.1:191835648-191848148 GCA_963556195.1 Sepiola atlantica
TCAGGAAATGACATGGTGTTTGTGAAACCAAAATGGCTTCTCACGTTCCCCACTTGAAACCTTCATCTTGTTTGATCAACGTTCCGCAAACATTCGTTAATCCAAGCTTGTTAACAAATTGGAAATAGCTTAACGAACAATTTGAATGACCGCCATCTTTGAGACTACCGTCCTCGCTAGAAACACTTAAGGAATTCGGTTTACATTCCGTTCATCAAACTAAACGATTGGTGTAAGCTCAAATATAAGTTGATCTAGCATATCTAATATAAAAGGTAATGCCAAATTTGTGTAAGTATTAGGCGCACTATAGATGCGCTAATCAAAGCTCAAGTAAATATTCTATTTCACCATTAAGACCTGGCGAAGATCCGACATTGTTTTTACATAAAAATCTATTTCGAATAAATTTTATTCAAAACATATTTAATCCGGATCTACATTAGTTTTTTTAGTGATATTAATAGGAAGTAGGATGACTTATTCCCTTACAGAAATAAGTACTCCCACTGCCACTAATTAGCAAGCTGAATATGTTTTTAATTAACAGCCATATTTAGCTCTGCAATAATCAATCTATTTAAATTAAGAAATAATGTTTAAACTGGTAAAATATATACATTATTTTATTTAAGACAACTATTCTGACTCGGGAATCCAGTCTACATTTCGTTCATCAAACTAGACGATTGTTTTCAGGTCGGAAATGAAAAGTTGATCCACGATAGATTTTAATAAAATAAAGGCAACTGCAGTTTTACTGAATTCATTTTGTATGTTCTTATCTATACTAACATAAGATGTTCGTTCCCGTGCCTGCAAACTATTTTTAGGCTATTAGAGCTAGGAATGAGAAATTTAGTAGGAATGATATATATATATATATATATATATATATATATATATATATATATATATATATATATATATATACGTTGACGACATCCTTATCGCTACCGAATCCCTAGACAATATAGACAAACTCAAACATACCCTAGAAACCCACTCAGTACTCATCTTCACACATAAACTAAATACTAACAAAATCCCTTTCCTCGACGTAATTATCGACTCTAACAATCCTGCCCAATACACAACATCCACATATAAAAAAACCCACGAACAATAACCCTAATTTGCTCAACTACCATAGCGAATGCCCCCCCCCCCAAAAAAAAAATATAAAACTGCTCTAATACAAAACCTCGTCCACCGCGCCTACACGATATCTTCATCCAATAAAATATTCTACAAAGAACTAACCAACATCAAACAAACCCTAGTAAATAGCAATTTCCCCAACCGAATTGTCGACCAACAAATAAAACTATATTTAACCTCCCTACACCAAAAGAATAAGACAAAAAACACAAAAAGACACTCTTCCCATGTACTATAAAAACCAAATGCATTCTAACTACAAACTCGACGAAAAAGCTATAACTAACATAATAAACCGACACACTAAACCCACCGACCAACAACAACAAATAAAACTAATAATTTACTACACTAAATTCAAAACTTCTAACTTAATAATCAAAAATAACACTAACTCCCTCGTAAACCAAACAAACGTACTGTATTTGTTTCAATGCCCATTCGAGGAATGTTTCCCCAAGACCCAAACAGACAAACACAGTACTTATATTGGCCATACAACTACAACCCTCTCCCGACGCCTTACGCGTCACTTAAATGATACTAGTGCCATCCAGTGACACATTACCACACATAAAAAAGCATAAAATGAACCGAACTAAGACAAATATTAACAACTAACACTAAGATCATACATAAAACAAATGCACCAACAGACTAAAAATCTTCGAAGCCCTACACATAAAAAAATTACAACCCACAATAAAATAGCATTCATCGCCGGTACTAACGCCTTATCAGTCTTCAACAACAACAACGACAACGACGACATAACAACAACGACGACATAACAACAACAACAACGACGACATAACAACAACAACGACGACATAACAACAACAACGACGACATAACAACAACAACGACGACATAACAACAACAACGACGACATAACAACGACAACGACGACATAACAACGACAACGACGACATAACAACAACAACGACGACATAACAACAACAACGACGACATAACAACAACAACGACGACATAACAACAACAACGACGACATAACAACAACAACGACGACATAACAACGACAACGACGACATAACAACATAACAACAACGACGACGACGACATAACAACGACAACGACGACATAACAACAACGACGACGACGACATAACAACAACAACGACGACGACATAACAACAACGACATAACAACAACGACATAACAACAACGACATAATAATAATAGATATCATATATCTATTATTATTGTTATAATAATAATAATAATAATAATAATAATAATAATAGATATAATAATAATAATAGATTTAATAATAATAGATATATAAAAATATATGTTAAGAAATTTAAAAAAAAAAAAATAATAAATAAATAAACGAATAAAGATATATATTTAAATAAATTTTTCGTGGTACAAAATTTAATAACAGAGAGGAATGCAGACGTTTGGGACATTTTTGGGGTAGAATGAACTTGAACAAGTATAAAAACGAGAGGAAATTTTTAAAAAATTAATGAATGTACTAAGCCGGCTTTTTTCCACACCCATCAGAGTATTAACGTGGAAGTAATTAAATACGACTAAAAACTTAAAAGAAATTTACAATGAAAACTAGTGACAGGTTTGGGAGAAAAAATATATATATGGGGAGGAGGGTCACAAGTTGATCACATTAAGTCCTAAAAGCCACTCCTTTAGTTTACAAAGGGAGGGTTTGATTGACTTGATATATATGGCTTCCAGGACTTTAAGGTCGAATAGAAAATGCGATCTACTTATGACAGAAAACCAGTCACTAGTGTACGTCGACGCACATTCGGCGCTATTTATAAGATGGTCAGCAATAGCAGACCCGGATGTGTTGAATAAATTATTTAAATTATTTAGTCGGCCCCGGCGTATGGCAGGGGGGGGGTGTTGTTTGATTCTGGATTCAACCCTTTGCACTGTTCTTCCCACGTATACGGCATCGCACCGACATTTAAATTGATAAATAATATTACTGATATGTTGGGGTGGGAGAACATCCTTATGAATAGATTTTAGCAAAGGTCGAGCAGAAAAAAACAATTCTAGGATTAGATGTCTGGTAACACCGACGTGCAGCTACAGAAATTTGATTAGCAAATGTTATGCTAATATTACCCAACCAAGGTAATCTGAGGTACGCCGGGCATTTTGGAGGACCAAAAAGTTTAGGCTTGTTAAAGTGAGCGAGAGGGTAACCATTTTCAACGAGCACCTCTTTGATAAATTCAATCTCCGAATCAATCAGGGATTCAGAGCAAATCTTTAAAGCACGATGAACCAAACATTTAATCAGATTTATTTTTCTTTGTATGGGACAAAAAGAGTCCTAGTTACAATATAAACCAGTAAATGTAGGTTTGCGGTAAACAGATGTTAGAAACAATGAATACATCCGGAAAAGGAAGGGTGGTGTTGTGTTGCCTCTCACAAGTGAACGTTAAGGCTGTGTGTAATTGAGTGCATTAAGGAATAATATGGAATCTGACTCATTGTTAAACACGTAAAATGTATCATCTATGTATCGAAAATAAGTAAGTGGTTTATTGATACGGGCCAAAAGATTATGCTTGTGAAAACCTACGAAGATATTGGCCAGCGCAGGACCAAAGGGTGATCCCATAGAAATGCCGTCGATTCGCTGATACATGACATTATCCAAACTGAATTCGACAGATATGGTAGCAAACCGCATCAGTTCTACGAAGACCTACTCGGAGATAATAGGACCAACTGAGAAACCACGATATAGAACATCAGCACAAATATCGATGGTTTCTTGTAAGGGAAAGCATGTAAATAAACTGCTGATGTCGAAAGAACACATAAACTTATTCTCAGAAGAAAAAGGGCAATTACGTATATATTCAGCAAAAGTGAATGTAGGTTTGCGGAAAACAGATGTTAGAAACAATGAATCAGATTTATGCACTAATACATCTAGAAAAGGTAGGGTGGAGTTGTGTTCACTCTCACAAGTGAACTTTAAGGCTGGGTGTAATTGATTGAGTGCATTAAGGAATAATATGGAATCTGACTCATTGTTAAACACGCAAAATGTATCATCTACGTATCGAAAATAAGTAAGTGGTTTATTGATACGGGCCAAAAGATTATGCTCGTGAAAACCTACGAAGATATTGGCCAACGACGAACCAAGGGGTGACCCCATAGAAATGCCGTCGATTCGCTGATACATGACATCAAAACTGAATTCGACAGATATGGTAGCAAACCGCATCAGTTCTACGAAGACCTACTCAGAGATAATAGGACCAACTGAGAAACCACGATATAGAACATCAGCACAAATATCGATGGTTTCTTGTAAGGGAAAGCATGTAAATAAACTGCTGATGTCGATATTGTTAATTCTAATATCGTCACTAAGATCGCTCACTTTAACAAGCCTAAACTTTTTGGTCCTCCTAAATGCCCGGCGTACCTCAAATTACCTTGGTTGGGTAATATTAGCATAACATTTGCTAATCAAATTTCTGTAGCTGTACGTCGGTGTTACCAGGCATCTAATCCTAGAATTGTTTTTTCTGCTCGACCTTTGCTAAAATCTATCCATAAGGATGTTCTCCCACCCCAACATATCAGTAATATTATTTATCAATTTAAATGTCGGTGCGATGCCGTATACGTGGGAAGACAGTGCAAAGGTTTGTATCCAGAATAAAACAACACATTCCCCCATGCCATACGCCGGGGCCGACTAAATAATTTAAATAATTTAGTCAACACATCCGGGTCTGCTATTGCTGACCATCTTATAAATAGCGCCGAATGTGCGTCGACGTACACTAGTGACTGGTTTTCTGTCATAAGTAGATCGCATTTTCTATTCGACCTTAAAGTCCTGGAAGCCATATATATCAAGTCAATCAAACCCTCCCTTTGTAAACAAAAGGAGTGGCTTTTAGGACTTAATGTGATCAACTTGTGACCCTCCTCCCCATTTTTTCTCTCTCCCAAACTTGTCACTAGTTTTCATTATAAATTTCTTTTAAGTTTTTAGTCGTATTTAATTACTTCCACGTAAATACTCTGATTAGTGTGGACGAAAGCCGGCTTAGTACATTCATTATTTTTTTTAATTTCTTCGTTTTCATACTTGTTCAAGTTCATTCTACCTAATATATATATATATATATATATATATATATATATATATATATATATAATGAGAGAATCAAATA
Organism: Sepiola atlantica; assembly: GCA_963556195.1. NCBI lineage: Eukaryota > Metazoa > Mollusca > Cephalopoda > Sepiida > Sepiolidae > Sepiola > Sepiola atlantica. The sequence continues at coordinate 191,841,020 of OY744522.1, forward strand.
TGAAACTAAAAGTAAACTTTTAGTCATTGAATTTTGGTAACACGGCCCATTCAAAAGGAGAGATGGATTATTTGAAATCTATTAGATGTGGTTTGACTCTCGAATAACGTACAAAAATCTATCAACTTCTGGCGGCGAAAATCAAGACCGTATCTATACCGGTAAATATGTCTTTCCTTTTCCATTTCAAGGTACACTTTTTCTTTTTCTTGGGGCTGGGGGGGGGGATTCTATTTTCATTTGACCAAATGTAAATTGAATAATTTCCAATACCCTTTTCACGTCTATCTATCTATCTATCAATCGCTATGCACCGTCCCATAATGAACAGAGTGATCTGATGTCGTAATGTAAGATAATGAGGGCCCAGGAATAATGTGTTTATTAAAATGGCTAAGAGCGAGCGTAGAATACTCATTCTAGAATGAGTGGTAAAACGATTGACGGATCCGAGGTTAAAATATGACATAAAAAAACGAAGTTGCATCTGACGTAATTTACTCTAGCAGAGTATTGTGACCTCTATTCAAGCTAGCCTTTAAAGAGTGATCGCATAAGACAATCGCTCGTCCAAATCTAAATTGAATCGCTTTTCTATCTTTCTCTCTCTCTCCGATTTTCCTTTCTTTTTCTCTGTCTCCGATTTTTTTTCTCTTTCGCTATCTATCTTCGCGAAAGAACCAAAAATTATGAGATAAAGTGCAAAGCATAAGACCGAGATATGTATTAAATCAAATACAGGATTGCTCGTTGCAAAACTAATTTTATTTTTGCTACTTGATAAAAGACCAACTATGAAATGTATCTATTTAACGTCGGAACGGACGGCTTTCCTGAATGCGTCTCAAACAAAATGGGCAAGTTTCCTTAAGATGTATTCAGGACAGCTACCAAAAGTGGAGCGAGGTTTCTTGACGTCTTTTCGGGGCCAAGACAACATCCAAAAGAAGACGGCCAAAGAATTTTTCCTCCATGCAGCGATTATTAAATGCCTTTTAGTTGGACGAAGACAATTCTCCTTGACTAATCAAATACAGTAGAACTCTATAGTTGGTCCCCCGATTTATAAAATCGGGGGACTTATGTTTTGAGGCATGTCCGTCCGTCCAGATTTTTCTCCGCAACCATCCATTGAATTTCTCAGAAATTTTGCATGAAGTTGTAACTTTGGTCAGGTTAGAAAGTGACATTCTCCGATTTTTGAAAAAAATCTGGTTAGCCCCCCAGAGGGTCAAAATACCCTGAAATGGTAAAAAATGACATTTTTTGCCCCATAACTTTTCATCCGTCCATTCAATTTTACTGAAACTTGGCCAAAATGTGGAGGCAATTGTTCCTAATAGAAAATAAGTATCGCTGACCTTGGAAAAAATCTGGTTCGCGCCCCCAGGGGGTCAAAACCCCTCAAAATGGCAAAAAAATGACCCTTTTCTCCCATAACGTTTGATCCATCTATTCAATTTTTCTGTAACCTGACCAAAATGTAGAGGCAATTGTTCTGGATATAAAATGAGCATCCTTGACCTCAGAAAAATTCTGGTTCGCGCTCCCAGGGGGGTCAAAGGATGGTCAAAACTGCCCCAAATTGCCCAAATTGCCCAAATTTATTGTTGCATTTTACACTCGCCACATCGAGTCCCATACAGAGGGGGGCGACGCACGCGCGGCTTGTTAACAATCGGCCAATGCAACCTGCAATTATCCTCAGGTTCATTCTGTAGAACTCTGGAATCCCTCCGTCGAACCTAGGAACTCGCACGGAACTTCGAACGGAACTCCTTATTTATTCCAAAGTGGTAACATGCTCTCGTTCTGTCAGCCATAACCGGGTAGAAGTCCTAAATAATTCGCAATTCTAGAAGAGTGTCACTTAGAACCGAATGTTCACTTAATACTTTATCCGTTACGCCACAGGTTCTTGCAGACAATTCTAGTATGAATTTTGGGAGCCTTAAACCTATTCTTGGTTTTTAGATGTGCAGTACTAAAGAAAGAAAAGTTTTTGTTCTTTTTTATTTTGGAACGAACATAGTAGAATTTTTAAAAAAGGTCGACTATAGAGGAAGTTTACTATAGAGGACTTCCACTGTAGATCTTTCAAAATACAAAGGAGGTAATTCATCGTCATAATTGACAAGGGGAGATAATTATTTGAGAAAAAAGAGGGAGTAACCTCTTTTATATAGTTCCAATATCCTCTAAATTATAAAACAAGACTTCCGTTTCAATTCTGGAAATAGGGGGAGAGGCAGGGTTGTCCGATCACAACCTTTAAACATACCTATTTTCAACGTTGACTTTGTTCCAACAGTTCGTAACTAGTTTGTATGTTTTTATTGGTGTGACTAAATTTGTTCGTCTAACAAGAACAGCTATCTGCCCAAGAACTCCCAATCGTAAAATCTGCAGCCTTGTCAGAACCTACATTTTTTTACGTAATCTTTTGAAATGCATGGAATTCGCTCTTTGATCTGTCTTCGTAATGTCATCAGTAAAATTGAACCAAAAAAATACTAAGAGTTAATACATTTGTTGCGTTCATGCCGTTACCGCGACCCCACCCCACCCCTCCGCCTCGCCGTTATTTTTTCTCTTGTCACTTTTGAATGCAACCCATTAATTTATTTCTGTCCACTATTTTTTTTGTTCTGACCTTCTGCGGTACACAAGTGACACCTGTGTCCATCTATCCAGTCTTGTATCCCTCCTCGTTCTTGTTCGGCGCTTTTTTTCTCATACAAGCCGAGGTTCATCTTGGTACATTCATATTTTAAGGGAGGGGACGGTTTTGTCTGAATGGCGTATTGTTCAGTTCAGTCCTAGGTATCAATCCCCCCCCAGGCATTACTTACTCATTCGGGACAAGGAGTTGGTTCATTGCTGGCCGCCTGAGACGCCCTTACAGAGGAAATGCCGACGGGTCCGTTTACGGCTATTTTTATTCCCTTTCCTGGAAGTTGGACGCGCCCTCATCACCTTAACCTGACAAATGGCAACCCTCTTTATTTTCATTCGTTGTAATAACGAATAAGAGTTGATTTTATTTGAATGGCTCTGAAAGGAAAAGAGAATTTAATTTATTTTAAACTGCAACAACGACGGTGATGCGTGAAGTGGATAAATCTTATCGACTAACTATAAGACCTGTAGACAGCCAGCTAAATACTATGATTGTGTCTTCGAGTTTTCACTTTTATGGTAACAAAGAGGCTCCAGGCAAATAGCTCGCTATATTTCTAACGGACTTTTTCATACTTGATAAATCGTTTTCTTACACGTTTTCTGATTGATCCACTAATAAACGAATTAAATATTTGAATTTTGCGCCTACATTTGCGCAAAAAGACTCCGTTATTTGTTATGTCCCTTTTATATCCACCGATTGCAGCGCCCTTGCCATTGCGAAAGGGGGGATAATTGGGTGTGAAATGCCCTCTGGTGGATGGATGTTCAAATGTGTAGAAAAAGTAGATAATGCTACAGACTTAATGTTCAGCAAAACTAGTCTGACAACATTGTTGGATGCAAAAATCGATTTGAGAAATTTTATTTGAGATAAAGACTTGTGACAGAATTGCCCTTTTGTAGTTTATGCCTTGTCTGATCTTCCATTTCGAAAAAAAAACGTGAGAGAAGCAGGGAGAGAGAAAAGCGAAGAAAAAACTGATTGTGGCCGATAATTGTAGCTATTTTAACATTGCTTCGTTCTTAAGAAACACATGGACTATTGTATCCTTCTCAGTTTCATTAAAGGCTCCTTTACCCACAATCTAACATCTTGTCTATGAAGTGGTGCAATGAATGATTCAATGTTTTGCGAAAATAGCTTCTACTTTTTATATTCGTGCGCAGATCTATGCAAACGTTATACTTATATATATATAATATATATATATATATATATATATATATATATATATGTGTGTGTTTCATTTTCACTAACAATCATCAGTGTGGCTTATAAAACTCTACCACTGGAAGAATGATTTGAACCCTGAATCTGAGTAACTCTTAACCATTCAGCCACCGTTACAGTCATATTAATTGTGAGAGAAATAAACCTTATACTTTTTATTTGCAAACATAGTAAATCTCAGAAAGTGTTCGATCTCCCAAGAGATAGACTTTTCGCAATATTGCTTGATTAGAAATTGTTCAAATTTCTCAAATTGCTCGACTTGAACGGAGGTATATATATATATATATATATATATATATAATATTTCATAATGTTAATACCTTTTATTTGTCTAAAGCTCGGTCGAGGCTTGTTATATCAAGCGAAATATCAGATAAAAAAGTCAAGATGAAAAGAAAAAAAAATGTTTTTATTTTTATTTTGATTTTAATAAAAAAAAATATCTACATCTAACACATGATTCTTTGAAGGCATTTTGCCTCTTTATTTATGTTTAAGATTCTAAAGATGCTTAAAAAATGAACTTCTCAAAATTTAAAGCTACCAGCCACCATGCGCGATTTAAGTTCAATTTAAGAGACATTTGCACTGTTAGTCCACATAACATCGGACGTCACTTCTAGAAGACCAGGAAGGATTATTACGAAAAAAAAATGGTTAATACCTTATATCAAGCGAAATATTAGTTAAAAAAAAGTCAAGATGAAAAGAATAAAAATTTGTTTTGACTTTTTATTTTGATTTTAATAAAAAAAATATCTGCATCTAACACATGATTCTTTGAAGGCATTTTGCCTCTTTCTTTATGTTTATATATTTCATAATATGAACATCTGAGTGAAAGATCAGACTTTTTTCCGATTAATGAGATCTTAATGTTTTAATAACTATTGATAGATAATATCGACATGCCAGTGTAGCGGATTTTTGTACATGTCTGTATAAATGAAAATAACTAATATATATATATATATATAATGGTGTTTTCGAAATCGATGGCATACCTTCATTGTTATGTTCTATATGTGTAAAGGAGACATTTTATGGGGGGTTGCTTTTGTAATAGCACTTTACTATTTGTCTAATTTCCTTTGTAGTTCAGTTCTTCCCAAACGTTGTCTTTGGTTTGTGCTGATCATATTTATTTATCTGTATTTGGTCTGTTGTATTCTGTTACCTGAAATAAGAAAAACTACCATTCGCGGAATCCCGACCGGGTACGCCATATTTAATATAAAAGGAATCCCTGTCGAATATGATGCTCAGCTTTTGCATTAATTTGGTGCCATTTTTTATGGTTTTGTTGGTTTGTGTAGCAACACCAGGCCCAGGATTATTTTACCTGTGATCCGGTCATAGGGATAGTGTTTATCTATCCCATTTGTAGAAATACCAGTGCATTTTCCACACAGTGTACGTGTTAAACGTTTGCAATAAAGAATGTTAAACAGTATTTGTTTCAATGGCTTATAACTCGGAAATCAAGCGTTTCCGGACTTATATACACATATAGAACAATCAGTGAATCTCTTGACGGTGCTTTTTTTTTCATGGCAATATCTCTTGACATATCAAAGGTGTTTAATAAGGTCTGGCACAAAAGATTTGCTTCACAAAATCGCCAGGTATTCTATAAATAGCACATGTCTTATCAATCACCGAATATGTCTTTCTAAGAGGTATATAAAAATAGGCGATGGGCAGAGGTCGGAAGCATATAAAATAAATGCAGGCATTTCACAAGGGTCTATTCTGGGGTCAACACTCTTCCTGATCGACAGATCTCGCTTGCTACTTACTAGCATGACGTCATTTTTGAGTGAACAGGCCTTAGTTAACAAAGGTCACTGGCCAACACTCTTCCTGATCTGCCAAATCATATCCTGAGATCATGTGTTCGAATCTACGCAGACGATACAATTATCTATGGCTGCACCTTAACGAGCACTGCTCAAGATTTCGTTGATTCTCTATTCGGATTTGGAGTATGTAGTTGAATAGGAAGGGGGAGAGTGGCTTATTACTTTTAGCGCCTAAAACCAAGCTTCTCTCCTTTAACATGCAACACTCGGATCTTTGTTTTGCCTCAGTCAAGATAGATGGTTCTTTCCTCCAAGACGCCGTGTGTTTTTGTTCTTAGGACTGACTTTCAGTTCAGATCTAAAATGGAAGACATACAGGGTGATTCATAAGTCACTTAGCTATTTAAAATGATTACCATATGAAGCACAAACATACTATGAATTTTTGATAATTGTTATCTTACTCTCTAATTACTGCTATTTGTTATTTTAAATTTGTTCGTTTATATATTTGTTTCTATATATATTTATTTTTATTTATTTAAATTTGTGTAAATCATCATATGTGCTTTTTTTTCAGGCAGTATGTCATTTACAATTGAAGAGCGAATTTTTATTGTTATTCATATGGCCAAATTTGATGAATCTCCCACACTTGTTGAAAGGCAATGACGACCTCAAATCAAAAATCACTGCCGAGTTTGTTAAAATTAATCAATCTAATATGCTACAAAGAGTCGTAAATTCCTTGCAAAAAGAATGGAGCTATGCATGCAGAACGAAGGTGGACATTTTGAAAATTTGCTGTAATTTTAAACTCCCATAAATGAATTTGTTGAATAAACTTTCTGTTTTGTATTACCGTATTTTTTAACTTTAGAATTTCAAAAATAAATAGCTAAGTGACTTATGAATCACCCTGTATATTCAGTCTGTTAATAAAGTCCCTGAAAAAATGGTTGGATAATTTTATCCCCCCCAGACTGTACTTGACTCCAGGTAAAATCCTCTACTAATATAAGTGTCGGATCAGTCCTCAGATGGAGTACTGCTGCCACATATGGGGAGGTGCCGCTCAAAGCAATCTTTCTTGACTTGACAAAGTAAAAGAGCGACTTCGAAATCTAAGAGACTTCCCCTTTATCACAGAAGAGGCGTTGCTAGTCTCTCTCTACTCTATCATTTATTTTGGTCAAGATCAAAGTGTAGTATCTGTTCCGATGGATACTGCACCCCATAGACTGGTATTGTCTTGGCCTTTGGGGCTTGATTTACGCCGATCTATGGGTCTGCCCTGTGCAGTTCTAGGAGGTCCACCCTCCCAGGCTTCGCCTCCCCTCTTTGGGGAGGAGTAAGTTTATTGCTTACTGCCTGAGGCGCCCCTACCGGGGAATGCCGACGGGGCTGC
>OY744522.1:191853148-191883148 GCA_963556195.1 Sepiola atlantica
TGCTCAAAACAACAAGATACTACAAGCAGGCTGATTTCGAGTCAATCAGAGATCACATCAGTGATGCCCCATGGAGGGAAACCTTCTCACTCCCTGCCGACCAGTGTGCAAACGAATTAACTGAATGGGTCAAAGCAGGCATTGAAGCCTATGTCTCCATGCGAAAATTCTTTAGCAAGCCCCATTCTCTCCAATGGTTCACCTCGGAATGTGCAGCTGCTATTTCTAAGAGGCAACAAGCATTCCGTAAATTCGACCGCCATAAGTCAGCTACTAATAATACATTTATAGAGTCAAGAAAAAATGCAAGGCCGTGATAGGTGAAGCGAAGAGTTAACAAAAGAACGCATTCAGTCACAGAAACTAGGTACTCGTGATTTCTGAAAAATCTACAATAGTGTAGTGAAAAATGGTCAATCAACGATTCCCTCACTATCAAACCACAATGATGTCGCTTGCACGGCCACTGATAAGGCTGAACTACTTGCCCATCGCTTCGCTTCTAACTCTACTTTAGACTCAGATAACCACCCCTCCCTAAATTCCCATTGCGGACCGAAGCCACACTTGATAACCTGGTCATCACCCCATCCCAGGTCAGAGACATAAAAAACCTTGACACCTCCAAAGCTCGTGGGCCTGATCTTATACCAGTAATAGTAATAAAGAAATGCTCTGCTGAACTGGCCCCTGTCCTCTCTAAACTCTACAATAAATGCCTAGCTGAATCTTGCTTCCCCAATAGCTGGAAAATTACCTCTGTGGTACCAGTCTACAAGAGTTCTGGGAATAGAACCGATCCTCACAACTATCGCCCAATCAGTCTGCTGCCGATCTTTGCTAAAATCTTCGAATCCTTAATCAATCTAGCGATAGTAAAGTACTTAGATAATGCTAAACTTCTATCTGACCGCCAGTATGGATTTAGACAAGCACGATCTACTGCGGACATCCTAACGGTCATCTCTGAACGCATGTATCATACACTTGACAAGGCAGGAGAAGCTAGGGCAGTAGCGCTTGATATATCCAAGGCCTTTGACAAGGTATGGCATAAAGGGCTTCTCCTGAAAATACGCTCATACGTTATTACTGGGGAATTACTTAATATAATCAGATCCTTCCTGGACAAAAGAAAAATCCAGGTTGTCCTCGATGGCCGTTCATCTAAGCAACATGGCATAAATGCTGGTGTACCCCAGGGATCTATCCTTGAACCTTTGTTGTTCCTGATCTATATAAACGATCTCCCTGATGACATAGTGTCTGAGATTAGTTATTTGCTGACGACACCACGCTTTACTCTCGCCATGTTGGCAAAACCGACGCGATCATATCCAAGGCATTGGCTGAATCCTTAGAAAATGACATCCAGGCTGTAGTGGATTAGGGTCGCAAATGGTTGGTAACTTTTAATGCCGCTAAGACAAAACTCCTTTCCTTTAATAACTACAAAGAACCTTTTCAACCACCGATTGTCATGGCAAATAACACCCTACCTGAGAGTTCATCATTAAAACTCCTCGGCCTAACCTTCACAGGTAACATGAATTGGAACACATACATTGAAGACATTGCCAAGGCTGCCGCAAAGAAGGTTGGCTCCCTCTACCGTGCTAATAAACTCCTCACACCTGACATTATCCTGTATCTCTACAAAGCCACCATCCGCCCATGCATGGAGTATTGTTGTCACATCTGGGCTGGTGCATCATCTACTAGTCTCTCCCTCCTTGACAAGGTCCAAAAAAGAATCGCCAACCTAATAGGTCCCTCACTGTCAACCAAGCTCCAGTCCCTGTCCCATCGCTGCAATGTAGCATCCTTGTCCTTGTTTTCCAAATACTTCAATGGATTGTGCTCCGATGAACTAGCTACTCTGGTGCCCCCTCGACGTAAATTCACTAGACTAACTCGACAATCAACTAAATCTCATTCATTCACTGTGGAGGTCCCCAGATGTCGAAGAGCCTTCTACTCAAATAACTTCTTTCCTCGTGTTGCTGGCCTCTGGAACTCCCTCGCTGCCCCCTGTTCCCCCGACAGTACAGACATGCATAAGTTTAAAACTAATGTAAACAGACATCTCGCTGCGCAGATCCCAATCTAGGTTGACGGCCCCTTACCTTCTCCCCTCTTCTTTTTTCTCAGTAGCCCCTTACGTCTACAGTGGCGTCCTGCATTGTTTAGGGTGAACTATGCTAAAAAAAAAAAAATTTTAGACTTGTCTTGGGACAATTAACGTATAGTTTCCGTGATTCTGATCAAAATTATGGTGTGGCAGTTTGTGGACGCTTGGGTTCGCTCTCAGATTGTCTGTAAAAATGCGTAATTGTTCAAGGGAAGTCTGAAAATAATGTATGCGAATCTGTGAAGAAGTTGAGAGAAAGTTTCTCATATGCTTTGAATTGTATGTGTGCATTAGGCGCACATGTTTTCAGGCGAGGAAGAGAAAAGGTAGAGAATCTCTTTGTGTTTTCCCTTTTCATACTCTTTATATCAAGCCCACCTAAAGGGAATAATTAGGCCTTAATGTGTAAAAAAGTATAGATAATGCTACAATTAGATTAAGGATCCTAGACATAAGGTTTAGTATCATTATATGTTGATTTTGGCGACCGTGTGTTAAAGAACACAAACTCGTGATTGCTGAAAACTTAAAAATACGAACATATAATATTGTTATTTTTCGAACCTCTCCTAAGAATATCTGTTCTTTTGTATTTGCAAGCACATTTCCATAAAACTGGAATCTGAGGAAGATCTCCATCAACCGGACTAATGAAAAAGAATTTAAAAATCTACCTAGCGACTATACCTGGTGAACCAAGTGCAAGAGAGATACAATTTCACTTTAAGGGACGGTTAGAATCTTAAAAAGATCTCTTGGCTGGAGTGTCTGAAATAGCGGGTGAATGTCTGGCATCTGGTAGGATGCCCCATCCCAGCAAAACAAAAGATAAGAAAACTAAAATAAATTTTTAAAAAATGTATAGACGAGGATATAAACTGCAACGCAACAATGAACCATTATGACGATAATTTGACCAAAATTATCGCCATAATGGTTCATTATTGTGTTCATTATCTAGCGAACCAAAAGGGTGCTTTTTAAGGGGCCGCTAAACTGCAATTAAATTCAACTTTTGAAATTATTTCTCTAATACAACGCCGAATGTTTTTGCTAGAATATTAATAAATCTTTATTTTCTAATGTCCTTTTTTACTTGCCTTTCCACGGGTGCAAAATTTGATACAAAGTCGGGTTTTAATGTGGCGAAAAGGGTGTTTTTTTTAATGTGGCGAAAAGGGTGTTTTTTTAATGTGGCGAAAAGGGTGTTTTTTTAATGTGGCGAAAAGGGTGTTTTTTTAATGTGGCGAAAAGGGTGTTTTTTTAATGTGGCGAAAAGGGTGTTTTTTTAATGTGGCGAAAAGGGTGTTTTTTGTTTTTTTTAATGTGGCGAAAAGGGTGTTTTTTTTTATGTGGCGAAAAGGGTGTTTTTTTTTAATGTGGCGAAAAGGGTGTTTTTTTTTAATGTGGCGAAAAGGTCGTTTTCTTTTAATGTGGCGAAAAGGGTGTTTTTTAATGTGGCGAAAAAAGCGGCTTTTTAATGTAGCGAAAAAAAACTCTTGATTGTGACAATTTTGTTTTTAATTGCACCAATCTAGAATATTGGTTTTTGAAAGAAAAAACTGTGGAACCTTAAAATTGGTACAGATGGAGCCCGTTAAGAATCACAAGATTTATGACCCCATCCCCACCCAACGGGACATAGAACACATTCTGCACTTTAATCTTAGGCTGCACAAGGTAAATGTATTCCTCTTACCTTGCTTCCCACTACATTAAGATGTGGCACAAGGTCGAAAGTGGGGAAAATCATCTCGAGGGGTTATTGTGGTCAGATAGAAATAGCCTAGAACAGACATGTTAGCATTCTTCTGTAGGGGCGCCTAGGGAAACCGACAATAACCTCTCACCCTCCTCACACGAGATAATGAAAGGGTGGCCTAAAACCGAACCTCATGCCGACAAAGGGGCTGCCAACAAGACAGTAGTCCCTAGGTTCATAATATTGTCAAAACTAACCTTGGCTGGTATGAAAAAAAGGGTTGCGGTAAATAAACTGTATTCCTAACGTCTGTCAACTTCATGTGTGTCCTTAACCCCTGATAATATGGGGGAGGGTCTCGGTGGCCCCCGAATGCAATCATTTTCTATTTCTGCTTCGGTTGTCTGTTCGGTAAGGATACGCATATTTGTTCATGCATGTGTAAACAAAATTCCACTTTTTTTTTTTTAAATAGAAGCAAATACAAAATGGTCGATAAGAAATTCTCTTTACATGATGAGACGAATATGCAACCTTATACATGCAGATATACACTGCAGCCTTATACATGCAGATATACACTGCAGCCCCGAAAGAACAGAAGCATTACTAATGGAATACAATCGGTGCCCTTGCTGCAGATACATTATTAATTGAAAGAATGGTTTTCTATTCGAATAGCTTTTTTATTCAAACTGCTAGCTTTTAGAATTCCCTCCCTGTTTCTCTGACTGTACCGACATAAAGAAATTAAAATATAATGTGAACAAACACAACTCTCCACTAAGGGTTCCCCTATAAATATGGCCCTTAATTCACAGTAGCCCCTTACGTCTCAATAGCATTGTGCTACCTGGTTTGGGGTGAATTAAAGCAAAAAAGGAAAAAGAATGTTCCAACAGTAATCTGAAGAAAAAAAACGCACATCTAGGATTTCCGGTCGAGGGTAAATATATTTTGCGAACACTGGCCGCTGAGGCAGTCTGGCGATAGAGATCGGCGGTGAATGTTCTCGGAGTGATACGTAAAGGGGGGTGATTTTGTTGCTAGCCGGATCGGTCGGCGGTATTTACGTTAAGGAGATGCAAGTGCAGAAAGTTCATTGGAACACATTCCGTGGAAGTACTTGTTTATGAAGAGTACAAAGTATCCTTGGGGTTAATTTTCAGCAGCCTTATAACTCTTGCTTTCCGCATATACTCCTCATATTAAATGAGCGATGTTTCTGACAAAGGGGGAAGAATTGCTGCTTTTGGATCCGCTGTTTTGAATGGGTGGTATACGGGAATTTTCAATCGTCTCATAGTATTCCTCATCATTTAACTGTTAACGTCAGTCTCCGTTCAGTATTGAGAGACAATGGATACCCCTGTAAGGGTGCCAGTGTGTGTAATTGTGAAACAAGGGTAGCACAATTTCCAACCGCACCCCTCCTGAATCAGCACTGTTGTAAAGAGAAATCCAGAACGATGGGAAACAGTGTCGAGATGAGCGAAGAGCACATACAGCACCTGGTATTCCCAAATGGTCACCCACCTGGTACTGACCAGGCTCAACGTCGCTTAACTTCGGTGATCGGCGGTGAATGTTCTAGACGGGCAGATCGGCGATAGTACTCGGGTGAGAAGGGTTGTACAACAGTTAGTCTTAGCTGAGATCCTGAACTTGAAAGATCGGAATTTAGCTGAGATGTATACACTAACAACGGGGCCCAAACGACACACGTGTTCAACAAATCACTTGTATAAAAATGCCTGTGTGTTGTTTTTATAATATATGCACATTTTAAACTGTGCGACAGTCAATACTAAAATTGACACTAGCAGAATAAAACTATGAAGAAGGGTAGACGCTCGTTCGAGGTGCTGGCATAGTTATACAATAGTACGCGCCTATTTTCGACACTGAATATTTTCGCTAGTGTGATTGGCTAAAAGAAACTGCTGATTAAAGATTTTGTCCAATAAATAGTCGATACGTAATAACATTATTCTCTGCGCTGCCTCTGCCAACATCCTTATTATAATGGTGATTTCGTGTCTGCATGTTTGTAATTAAACTAAGAATATTATTTAAAAGGATGATGGTGTTAAATAATGACGGTCATTATATTTAATTATACCAATATAATGGCCTGTCTTTAACAGCATGTTCTTTTAAAATAGTAGACGACCCGTGACTCGTTAGGTCAACGTTGATATATAAATTTAGTGCGCTTAACGTATTGTGAAGGCAAATAAATATTTTTAAAGTACATTTTTTTCCTTTTGTTTATTTTTGTTCGACCCAAACAAGGCATGTTGCCACTGAAGTTTAAATAGCTACTGTGATAGGGGTCAGATTTGAATGGGAGAAACCTGAGTAGAGAGTTTAGCAGCAAATTACATCTGCATGTTGATACGGTCGGAGAAATTGGGAGCAGGTAGAAAATTCCAAAGGCAAGCAGTCCGATAAAATAAGCTATTAGAGCTGAAAATCTTCCGGCATTTAGAGACCTCTACAGTAAAGGGGAATTATTTTGTTTCTAATTGGATGGGTCGGGGTGTATTTACGAAGGGGGGGAAGTTCATTGGAACACATTCTATGGAAGTACTTGCTTATGAAGAGTAGAACGTATGGCTTGGATTGATTTTTAGCAGTCTCGTAACTCTTGCTTTCCGCATACTTTGTCCTTTATTCCTCATATTCCATGAGCGCTGTTTCTGACAAAGGGGGAGAACTGCTGTTATTTGGATCCACTGTGTTGAGTATGTGGTATATTTAACTGTTAACGTCATAGCCTCGATTCAGTCTTGAGAGACAATGGATACTCCCTGTAATGGTGCCTGTGCGTGTAATTGTGAAGCAAGGGTTGCGTCAGAACTGCTTGATTCCAGAGGCAAGGAGAAGTCCATGACGACTACAAACCATGACGAGATAAGCGGAAAGCACATACAGCACCTTTTATTCCGAAATGGTCACCCATCACAGTGCTGACCAGGTTCAACGTCGCTTAACTTCGGTGGTCTACCGGACAAGTGTGTCAACGTGATTATGCCGTAATGTGGTAACTGTTAATGTATCCGTTTTAGTAACCCTTACTCTCGAATGTTTTTCTGGCCTTTATAGGAACTGTTACCTGCCTTGGCGGAGCTCCACGGAACTGTTACCTGCCTTGGCGGAGCTCCACGGTACTGTTACCTGCCTTGGCGGAGCTCCACGGGACGGTTAACTGCCTTGGCGGAGCTCCACGGGACGGTTACCTGCCTTGGCGGAGCTCCACGGGACGGTTACCTGCCTTGGCGGAGCTCCACGGGACTGTTACCTGCCTTGGCGGAGCTCCACGGGACTGTTACCTGCCTTGGCGGAGCTCCACGGGACTGTTACCTGCCTTGGCGGAGCTCCACGGGACTGTTACCTGCCTTGGCGGAGCTCCACGGGACTGTTACCTGCCTTGGCGGAGCTCCACGGGACTGTTACCTGCCTTGGCGGAGCTCCACGGAACTGTTACCTGCCTTGGCGGAGCTCCACGGGACTGTTACCTGCCTTGGCGGAGCTCCACGGGACTGTTACCTGCCTTGGCGGAGCTCCACGGGACTGTTACCTGCCTTGGCGGAGCTCCACGGGACTGTTACCTGCCTTGGCGGAGCTCCACGGGACTGTTACCTGCCTTGGCGGAGCTCCACAGGACTGTTACCTGCCTTGGCGGAGCTCCACGGGACTGTTACCTGCCTTGGCGGAGCTCCACGGGACTGTTACCTGCCTTGGCGGAGCTCCACGGGACTGTTACCTGCCTTGGCGGAGCTCCACGGGACTGTTACCTGCCTTGGCGGAGCTCCACGGAACTGTTACCTGCCTTGGCGGAGCTCCACGGAACTGTTACCTGCCTTGGCGGAGCTCCACAGAACTGTTACCTGCCTTGGCGGAGCTCCACGGAACTGTTACCTGCCTTGGCGGAGCTCCACGGTACTGTTACCTGCCTTGACAGAGTACAACATCGACTTTGTAAGATATTTGCAGCAAGAAATCGTTTTGCTACAAAATATAAAAAAATTAAGACTTCCCTTTCTTTCTCTATGTGCCTTGCGTCTGACAGGACTTCGGTTAACAAAGTTTACCGTATGTGGAGCACATTACTGCAGGGTTGCTTCCCTGCCGATTACTTTGCCGTCTTCAAATCCGATATTAACAAAAACCGCCTCATAAAAATGTCAAACCATTGAACAATGTTAGTTCTCACATAGTGTTCAACTATCGGCCGAAAATCATTTCCCTCTTGTTAATCATTATCCTTGAGTGGCTCTTGGCCTTGATAAGTAATCAAACGCAGTTCATACCACTGATCAATATTAGTACTCATATAGTGTTCCAAATCTTTCGGATGATATTCATTTCCGTTTCATTAATCATTATCCTTGAGTGGCTCTTGGCCTTGATAAGAGGTGACTCAATAGTGAATAGAACTACGTGCAAGCGAGCACACGACGACACGATATGTGAATCGGATGATTTTTATAGAGATAAAGAAAAGTGTTCTGATTGCGATACAATTAAAAGCAACAATAGATATTTTCGAACCTGCGATAAAAGCTATTATAGGGGTCATAAAACCGCAGAAGCTTGGGACTTTTTAGTAGTCAAACCTTTAAACAATAAGCAAAACAATAGTTTGAGATATTTGAACAGTTTTAATTTATGAGGGTAATTAAAAAAAAAAAACTTGACATTTTTAGTAAGCCTTAATAGAGCGTATCACTGTCACCTGTTTAGTAGGGGAAGAGCTGCTGTTATTTGGATCCACTGTTTTTAGAATGTGGTATATTTAACTGTAAACGTCATGGCTTCCATTCATATTTTAGACAATGGATACCACCTGTAAGGGTGTCCGTGCGTGTCATTGTGAAGCAAAGGGGCGCAATTCCTAACCATACCTCTCCTGAATCAGCACTGCTTGATTCCAGTGACAAGGAGATGTCCATGTCGAGATAAGCGGAGAGCACATATTAGATTCACACAACAGACGACAGTGATACACTCTATTACGGCTTGCCAAATAGGTAAAGTTTTTTTGTTTTTTTAAATCTCCTTCATAAATTAAAACGTTTCAAATATCTTACAAAATAAGTAAATTGTATTTTTGTGTTGTTTTTTTTAGAAAAGAAGTCCGTTTATCTGTTCCTCCGATTGTGGCAAAGTTAGATACATCGTCAGTTTGTAGTGGGGGGGGGGATCAAAAAGAGGGCACACTGAACGGGTGCAAAATTTACCATGATCATTAAGGTACCTCGGACGCTTGGCAATTAACCAAACCCTCTCCTAAAGGAGAGGGTAATGCCCAGGAGGATTGCCTCCTGAGACCGACCGTTACAGAACAGAACAGTTACTTTGGTGCGAAGATACTTCTGTGCTAGTACGCGTCGGGTCAATGAAAATGCAATTTTTAAACTCTATTATTACCAGAGAATTTACGTTATTTAATTTTTTTTACTAAGCAGTCACCACTTATCCTCGAGTGGCCTTTGGGCCTTGATAACGGTTAATGAGTATCAGGTGGACGGTGATGATTAATAATGATGGTGGAAGTTTGGCAGAATTTGATTATCTAGGAGGATGACTTAACAAGAATTTGTTTACATTGGACATGAAAACAACTGTTGTAGTCAGCTGGGAAGCAGCCTCGTGGTATTGAGTTCCACAGACAAGAAGTTCTAGGAAATAAACTTTTCTCATGGAAGTTTCGTTTAGTTTTAAGCACAGATGTAGAAAGCGAAATTATTGACAGTGGTTGTAGCGAGACGAGCTTTCATTATTTAAAAAACAAAAACAAATCATACGTCATGGTTACTATTGATTGTTATTTCAAAATCAATTCGAATTTGAAAATCAAGGGAGGCGCGAGAGCGCTCTATCCCTTAATTGACTTCAAGAATGGCCTATGCTGGAAATCTCATTTCTTTGATCAATCATAACTCAAAAACCAATAAACCAAATTAGTTAAAACTTTGCACAAAATTTTTATTTGATAGGTTCTATAAGTGTGTAGAATTTCGGCATCATTGGTCAAGGTAACCCAGAGATCCAGAAAGTTCAATCATGAAATCATGTTATCCGTGTGTACGTACGTATGTATGTGCCACCCTGTATCTCATCAAATATTTGGATTCAGCTATTTTGAGATAGAGGTTCTAGGGTGTAGTTGATGGCATTTTAATTTCAGTTTACCTTATACCTTAGTTTTCCAGAAAATTCAAAAAAACCTGATGAGAAGGCATTGTATTGAGGCATAGCCTTTACAAAAGTAGTGACAGTATACTGAAATCATATGCCCTTAATGGGGTTAAGATGAGAATTCATATACACTAAATGTACAAAAGCAAGGAAATTCCCAAATCTTTACACTTTTATTGTCATTAAGGGTATGACTACATATCAACCAAACCATTTCATTATCACATCACTACAGTATAAATCTCTATGCATGCGTGGATGAAGTGTGTGAGGTGCGCTGAAGAAAAATTCCTACCAGTAAAATACATAGCCCTGTTGTGCTCGCATACCCTTAATGACAATAAAAGTGTAAAAATTTGGGAATTTCCTTGTTTTTGTACATTTAGTGTATACGAATTTTCATCTTAGCCCTATTAAAGGCATATGATTTCAGTATATTGGCATTTTTCATGGAATTCTACTAAACATCAACTAATTACCCGTTTTTAATAATAATAAAAAATGTGCTGGTATAGTATACGGTCTACCAGCGAACCTTTTTCTAATATGCGGTCTATTGTCTATCACAATGTCTATTAACTGACTTCCAGATAAGACTACTATTCAATCTAAAGTCCAAACGCATTGCGTGGAATTATCCTTTCTATTACATTGGGACAGGGTAGGGGGCAAGAGAAAGCACATAGTTTTCACTTCATGCTTTTATTAGATGTGTTTTTACGTCTGAACTTACAGCTGTTCATAATGAGAAGGAAAGTGAATCCTCATTTCTATTCCTGGAGTGACGTCAGTGAAAAGATGTCATAAAGGAAGATAAATTTCTACGGGTTATTTGAGAGTGCAATTAATTTTTTAAAAGACCATCATCTGATGAAGCAATATTGATGCAAGACCGATTTTCTGACAACAAATGGTCCGGCACCTCTTTTAATCCGGATCGAATCACAAGAGAACCGTCAGACTAGTTTTTTTTAATCAATAATCTCATATCCACTTAAAAGTATCTCACAAGATATATAAGAATAAACAATTTAACTTTTCAAAAATATTTCATCAGATAGACCCCAAAAATATGCTTGTAAATTCATTATTTCTGTTTATTCATAAATGATTCACATTTTGAGCTATTTTTAATCTGATTAGATAATTTCTTAAAAATTTTGTTGGTGGTTTTAAGTGGGTGACTCTAGTTTGTTCCTCAGAGTGCTAAAATGCTCCAAAATGGTAAAAAGAAAATAATGCAATTATTGCAAATATAGAAGATACTGCCAAGGCTGCTGCAAAGGTGGGATCCCTTCACCGGGCTAGAAAACTTCTCTTGTCTGCCAGTATCCTATATCTCTACTAATCCACCATTCACCCATGCATGGCGTATTGTTGCCACATTTGGGCTGGTGCACCAACCACTAGTCCTTCCCTCTTAGACAAGCTCCAACAAAAAAAGTCTCTAACAATCCAATAGGTTTCCCACACTGTCTACCAAGCTCCAGCTCCTGTCCTATCGCAACAAAGTTGTATCTTTTTAATAATTTTACAAATACTTAAATGGAATGTGCTCCAACATTGTGCCTCTTAATGTAAATAACCCCGACTAACCCAACAATCAGCACCATCCCACCCTTTCACTGTAGAGGTCCCCAGATGCTGGAAAGCTTCATATTCTAATAGTTATTTTCCTCGAACTGCTTGCCTTTGGAATCTCATCCCTGCTCCTTGTTTCCCCCACTGTACAACATGCAAAAAATGTAATGTAATGTGAACAAACATCTCGCTGCACAACTCCTCTCCTTAGGATGCCCCTATACATCTGACCCCTAATTCATAGTAGCTTTTATGTCTATGTGCCTTGTTTTAGAGAAAATAATTTAAAAAATGATTCCCCAAATCAACCAAAATTTATTTTGGTTTGCATTATTCAAGTAGTTGTGATCGCAGGGGGAAACAACTCGTTCTTTCCTTTTTTAATCTTGATTTGTCTTTCTTCTCTTTCTCTCTGTCTCTCTCTCACCCCCCTCTCTCACCCCCTCTCACCCCCGTCTCTCTCTCTCCCGCCCCTTTCTCTATCCCCCTCTCTCTATCCCCCTCTCTCTATCCCCCTCTCTCTATCCCCCTCTCTCTATCCCCCCTCTATCTCTCTCCCCCCCTCTATCTCTCTCCCCCCTCTATCTCTCTCTCCCCTCTATCTCTCTCCCCCCTCTATCTCTCTCCCCCCTCTATCTCTCTCCCCCCTCTATCTCTCCCCCCTCTCTCTCTCTCTCTCTCCCCTCTCTCTCTCTCTCTCTCTCTCTCTCCTTCTCTCTCTACCTTTTGTGGGTTTTTTTTTTTTAATTTTAACAAATTATGTATTTCTTTTTTTTTGGGGGGGGGGGTAAATTTTTTAACAAATTATGTATTTCTTTTTTTCTTTTTTTTTTTTTTGTAAACTTAATTTTTTGTCAATGTTCTTTTCCTTTTGCCGTCGGGCAATAAATTCAGAGCTCTCTCCCACCATAACCTTAGTGACCTATCTCCACATTCCTACTCCGTCCATCACTCCCAAGTACCCCCTCCCCCTCTTCTCTTTATCGACAATCACCTCCCACCTCCAGCCTCCACCTCCAGCCTCCCCCTCTCCCTTTTGTAACTTTAAGATAGTTCAACTCTTCTTGGTTGCTTGCTTTAAGATTACAGATTCGTCGCCGCTGTTTGCCGTCCTCCCAATTTCACAAGTCAAAATCCCCCCGGGGGGAAAGAAAGATGTGCGCGGCAACTACCTGCCTTTGGACGTGCATATTGCACCTGACAGGTAAGAACGCTTCCCTTCGTTAAATATTATTTATTGAGGAGCCACGATTGTGACTTTCTGTAAGACTGCCGCTGTAACTAAACTTGATTTTTCGATCGGTTTGTATGTACGTCCGGTTAAAACTCCCAAACTAGAATATTTAGACTTGGTAAACGTATATATATATAGATAATTCTTCCAGACAGAACCCATATAGACACTAATGTGTCAGATTGTTTCTGAATGTGATTTACAGAACAGACCAGAAATGGTCGAGCCGTCGCCGAACAGTCAATTAGTACCGACGTTAAATGAAACGACTTCATTTTTCCAGGCTTAAGGTTAGTCAATTAACACCCCTTCCGTGATGTTCGTTTCAATTTATTTTTTTGTGACAATTTTTTAAATTTTTATTTTTTTATTTTATTTTTTTTATTTTTTTTAGCTAAATTTTTTAACCCTCACCTAACCTTCTCATGTTTAGTGTCGTCTGTCTTTTTACATGTTTTTTGCGACTTTTAAATCTTAAACTGCTTCAGCCACTTCCGGTCTGCTTTTCTATAGAAGCACCCGTATATATAAATCCGGCATCTTAGTATG
Source organism: Sepiola atlantica (assembly GCA_963556195.1). NCBI lineage: Eukaryota > Metazoa > Mollusca > Cephalopoda > Sepiida > Sepiolidae > Sepiola > Sepiola atlantica. The sequence continues at coordinate 191,866,553 of OY744522.1, forward strand.
TTTTGTTTTTTTTCTTTTTAATGATTACCTCTGTAAACTATACGCAAAGATTTTTGCAAATTAAAAAAAACAAAAAAACTCTAGAAATAAATGAAATAAAATGGCAACATGGTTTCAAAATTTCAAAAGTTATAGTAGCTCAAAAATGGAATATTTTAGAATCCGTAATTCTGAATGAGTATATTTATTGCTGCTGCTATTAATATAATACACCTGTTTCAGAGTTAGTCAACGTTTGTTTCGCCAAAACTTTATTCCTATATATTTTAATAACACAAAATAAATTCCCTAAGTTCAACATTAAAAAAATCCGTTTTAATTTGTCTAATAAGCTATAATTTGAATTTAACTGATCAAATGACCCATTCTTACTACATCTGTACCTATCAGTTTCACCCTTCCCGCTCCTTTATACACTCTCTGTCTCTTTCTGTCTTTCTGTCTCTTAATGTCTGTTTGTCTCTCTCTCTCTCTCTCTTCTCTCTCTCTCTCTTCTCTCTCTCTCTCTCCTTCTCTCTCTGTCTCCTTCTCTCTCTCTGTCTCCTTCTCTCTCTCTATCTCCTTCTCTCTCTCTATCTCCTTCTCTCTCTATCTCCTTCTCTCTCTCTATCTCCTTCTCTCTCTCTATCTCCTTCTCTCTCTCTGTCTCCTTCTCTCTCTCTGTCTCCTTCTCTCTCTCTGTCTCCTTCTCTCTCTCTATCTCCTTCTCTCTCTCTGTCTCCTTCTCTCTCTCTATCTCCTTCTCTCTCTCTGTCTCCTTCTCTCTCTCTGTCTCCTTCTCTCTCTCTGTCTCCTTCTCTCTCTCTGTCTCCTTCTCTCTCTCTGTCTCCTTCTCTCTCTGTCTCTGTCTCCTTCTCTCTCTGTCTCTCTCCTTCTCTCTCTGTCTCTCTCCTTCTCTCTCTGTCTCTCTCCTTCTCTCTCTGTCTCTCTCCTTCTCTCTCTGTCTCTCTCCTCTCTCTCTCTGTCTCTCTTCTCTCCTCTCTCTGTCTCTCTTCTCTCCTCTCTCTGTCTCTCTTCTCTCCTCTCTCCTTCTCTCTCTCTCTCCTTCTCTCTCTCTCTCTCTCTCTCTCCCCTTCTCTCTCTCTCCTTCTCTTTCTCTCCTTCTCTTTCTCTCTCCTCCCCCCTCTCTCTCTCTCTCTTTCTCTTTCTCTATTGTTCAACACTCGAAGGTAATAAAGAAAGGAACGCATAAAAACGATTGGAATATCCCTTTTCAAACAAACGGGAATATCACCAAGTAGAAATACTATTTAAACCGCATGTATGGGGAGCATAAATAGACTAATTCGTTTGTTTTTTCTATCTAGATGTATTTAACTGCCTTTGCAACATCACTTTTTCCTTATTCAATCAATCTAACCGGAGTTCAATTTATTTAATAAAATGTAAAGAATGTATCTTGAGCTATCTGACGAAGCGATCATCCGTTTTATTTTATTTTATTTTATTCCTTTTATTCAATACATTTTAAGTAAAATTTCATCGTTTGCCCCCACGCTGTCAATGGAACAATAAAAGTGAGATTCTACTTCTTTTTTTTTTCAACACCGTGAAATTTTTTAAAGTTTAGAATGGGTTTTACGTTACTATATAAATTTAACGTAAAATAACTTAGGTCGTGACTACATAGCGTAGGAAAGAACGAGTAATCATTTTTATATTGCCGACATTTTTAGATTTTTTTTTAACTACTAGCGTTGCGTTTTTTTTGGGGGGGGCTACCCAAAATACGGGGAGAAGCAAAGAAATTTAAATTGGCTATTTTGGTAATTAAAAATGGTAACCTGTTTTGGCCTACGCTATGTGGTCAAGAACTGGGTGATCAATAACGCTTTCAAGAAGTGGGTGATCATTTTACGTTATGTTTCGAACAATGTGAACCCACACTCGAAAGCGTAAATATAGATTTTATTTTAATCTCCGGATATTTCCAAGGTGTTGACATATAATCACACGAAAATAATAGAATCTTATTTTTATTTCTCGTTGACAGCGTGGAAGCGATAGGGATTTTTTTATCATATTGATATATATATATATATATATATATATATATATATATATATATATGTATATATATATATATATATATATATATCACGCGTGAGTGTTGTCTGCTTTCTGTCTTTTCCATGATTTTTATCCACCATATGCTATCTTTATGAATGCCTTTCATTGTGGTTTCTGAAGAGTCGTGTGTAATTGCGTTTAATTGTAGCATATTGCCCGTTTTGAAACAATTGTAAGACCATCGTCAATGCTACCATTGCCAAAAATAAATAATATGAGAAAAGACTAAATGTTGGTCATTGGAATTTAGATAATCATCATATATAATATATATATATATATATATATATATATATATATATATATATATATATATATATATATATATAATGTATATATTATAGTTCAAATATTAAAAAAAATTATGACATGTTCATTTATATCCGTTCCAAGAATTTAACATCAACAACTGTTTAGTGTACGATCGTTTCAGAGACGAAATGAACCTTTATTGATACCAAGAGTCTTCATCAGCACAGAGTAAAGAAACCAAAGTTATATAAATCGTATATATATATTTCTTAAGACTATATTTTTATCGTAGATTTTATCCCAACCCCCCCCCCCCCAAAAAAAAAGAAAGCATTTGAATTGAATGACCATAATTGGATTCTTCATAAAAGGTGGTAAAAAAAAATCTGTTCTCACGGATCAAAGACGATAACTCAATTTCTTCCAAACATGAACTTAAACATTTCAAATAATAATATTAAGCCCGTCTTTTAGTTTTACTTTCTTATCTGTAATTTAAGGACATTACTATCCTGTATCACTCAACTACGAAGTCTTTTTTTTTTTGTTGTTGTTTTACTTAACCTCATATTGCAATTTTTACCTTTATAGCTTTACAATTAAGCTTGTGATTTGGTGTTCTTAACAATCGAAACTGGCACAATGTTTATGCCTCCCCAAATTCAATCCCTGGCACACGTTCTGGGAGATAGTAACAATCGTTAAGAAATTAAAATGCTATGTATCCTAAAATACGATGTGACTTTTAATATATTAAAAATTATTTTTTCTCCACCGGCACTGCCTCATCCATGGCAACGCCGGTTGTGGACAGTTAGTATATTTTTGTTTAAAAGTTCAGTGACAACAGAAAAATTACGTTTTAAAAACAATTAAATAAAATTCATTTAAATATTATTTTTTTGTCCCCAATATTATAGTTGCCAATGTTATTGGCAAAACATAGATGGGCAGGTCACCTTTCGAGATATACAGACAACAGGTGAAAAGAGCGACAGAATTGACCTCGAGGCAACGGAAAAGACCTAAAGGAAGGCCAAAAAAAACGGTGGAGAGATGACTTCGATAGTCAACTAGGTTCTACTTGACCACGCTTAGCCAGGGATAAAACGAGGTGGAAAGAAACCAAGTAGTAGTTCATCCACCAGGAGTAAAAAAAAAAATAAAAATAAAAGACACTGATGATGAATGTTAAAAATTGTTCACATACCAACATAACGGTGGCAGATATTAAGTCATTCCTTCAGGATATATCGGTAATGCGAATATAAAAATATACAAACATAACTTCCGTCATAGCGTAAGAGTAAAATATCCGACTGCTGACCAGTTTCAATCGGTCGGGTTTCGAATCTCGGCATGAAAACACTCCCTGTGTCTACATACATACATACATACATACATGTGTGTGTGTGTGTGTGTGTCGGGGGGTGGTGAAAAAAACAAAAGGAAAACAAATCAAATACAAGAAAAAAATGATTAAAAAAAAAGATTTTACCGGTTTCGTTCGGATCAACGAACGTCTTCAGAAGAAAAAACTTTTCTGAAGATATTTGTTGATTCGAACGAACCCGGTAAAATCTCTTTTTTTTAATCATTTTTTTCTTGTATTTGATTTGTTTTCCTTTTGTCTTTTTACACACATCTTATCTTCACAGAATTTTATTTTATCGTACATTTTATACTCATATATATATATATATATATATATATATATATATATATATATAGCAAGTAAGCTACACAAAAACGTAAATGTTTCATTTACGGAGGAAATCAGCCTAATTAATACTACTAATCTCTGCCCATGTATTGAGTACGGTTGAAGTAAATATATATATATATATTAGAATACCAGTCCCAAGGCACCTATCTCGTACAGAGTGAACCGGCTCCTCTCATGGAGGAAGTTTCATGGGGGTATCAAATTCACAAGTGGTCCCTAGTCGCATGTATATCCCGGTTAGGCGAGATGGCAACGTTACATTTTTGCAGTTCTTGCAGGAAGGTGTCGACGTCCTCCTCCATACAACGCCTGGTATTCCCAAATGGTCACCCATCTGGTACTGACCAGGCTCAACGTTGCTTAACTTCGGTGATCTAAGAAAGTTTGCTTTTCAGCACTAAATAAGACAAAAAAGAGGTGATATGCCGTACAAAATAGCAAACCAAACAATTGAATAAATAATTTCAAATGACGAGTCTGTTTCGACATTAAATATCTCCCAAAGGGTTGATTTGCCGTTAAATAGATATCTTTGAAGCAAGCGTTGGCTGTACCGTGACCTTCCGAAATTGAGGCCGGTGCACTGAAAAAGTGTTGCACTATTTTAAAGAAGATTAAAACCAATACATAACGATATTAAACCTTATGCTTAGCATCCTTATTCCAATTTTGATCAAAACCCATTACATGATTTTGATTCTATAAAATGTCTAAAGTTTAATGGGTCTTAATAAGAAATTGAAATTCAAGGAATATTTCTTAATTGGTGTCTAATGAATATGGATCAAATTTTATGCAAATCTGATAAATTTGATTTTTAAAATGGGAGGTTGTGCCCATATTATGCCCCCCCCTACACACACACACAAAACCCTTTAAAATATTCCAAAGAAACTGATATTTGGGGAATATTTATTAATTGATGTCTAATACTTATTGTTAAAATTTCAAACAAATGGAAGTTATCTGAATTTTCAATAAGGGCTTCATCGCCCTTTGTATTAATTTAAATATAGCTCATATTACACACCCTTATGCCTAGCAACTGTGTTGCAACATTCATAATAATCGGTTCATTAGTTTAGTAGTTTAAACTGTACAATGATATATATATATATATATATATATATATATATATATATATATACCTAACTTTATAACTTTCGTAACTCTCGCTTCCCTTATTTTGTCTTTTAGTCCTCACAATCCATGAGCGATGTTTGTGACAAAGGGAGAAGAATTGCTCTTTTCTAGGTCGGAATCTATCCATCTAACACTTATCGTTGGATAGTTTTTAACCTTGTATTAGTATTTTTTTAGCTCTTTACATCAAGTGGCTTCATGCCTTGTCTGGAGCGATTTCCATAAAAAATATTAAAAAGTCACCCTCTAAATGCTAAAGTTTACAAAAATAAGGTGTCCTGGTTACTCATCCTGTTGACTAAAATATATATTCCAAAATTCATAATGATCTGTTCATTAGTTTAAAAGATTAACCTGTATATAATATATATATATATATATATATATATATATATATATATATATATAAATTGGTGGAAGATTTGACGCAGAAATTGAATTTAACCCAGAATAAATTGGCCGTTAGTCATCCGATGGAAGGTGTGTCATTTCCTGAAATTAGTCACATCCCAACTGCTCAGAGAAAGGATATTCTTTTATGACTGACCTTTTCTTTTAGGCATTTTTATTTATTTGTTAGATTCAGGTGAAAGGGTCAAGCCTGACCTCGGGACAAGATTTTATTTAAGTCTTAATTAATGCGGCATGCAGATTTTTGCAAGTATATATATATATATATATATATATATATATATATAAATAAATATATTTTTTGTTTATTATCTATGTACGTATAATCGGGACTCATCAGCATAGAGATATAACTATTTATTACTGGTCACGCGATTCGAGTATTTTACAACTAAAATCCTGACATCTAGAACCACTCGGCCACCGCTGAATAGCTAAATAAACAGTGATACTTTTAACACTTTATTCGGCGGCTTTGACGTCAAGAGAGATTCTACTTAATGAAAGGAACGATGCATATATATATATATATATATATATATATATATAAATTTCTTATAAATCAGATGATTCTATTGTTGGCATTGGTTTCCTTCGTATCTTTCTAGTCAGAATTCTTTGTAGAGAGACATCGGGTATTTACGGGAGGGGGCTCATGAAGGTTGCCAACATCTTAAGTGAAAGTGTTTCTCTGGATTCGAACTCGTCAGTCCGTGTCATTAGCCACCGTCACCTCCCAAACTGAAAAGGAACAACCACATCTACTGTAAATCTGTAGTTATTTATTATACTCAGTATTTTGGGTATAACGCTGCTTTCTCTAGTCCATGTTTTAAACAGGTAAGTAACATTTAATAAGAAACGGTTAATCATGTGCGACCACTTGTCGTGTGTCTGTTTTTATATACTAATGGTTCACCATTTACCAAGGCCAAAAGCCACTCAAGAATAAGAGTTGGATGATGTTTGATTCAGGGCACGACTTTGCAGATATTTGACATTGGACCTGAACACGACCATATTGTAGGGAGAAGTACCGCGGTAACGTGTTCCATAGGTGGGAAGTTCTTGGTAAGAAACTCTGTTCATGGAAGTTCAGTTATGAGCCTTTTTTATGATATTTTTCATTTACTAGTAATCGAATATTTATTGAAAACAAATACGCAATATCATAAAATGGATTTTTTTTTAAATCCTATTATAAAAAAATATTGGTAACGAAACAAAACCATAGTTAAAAAAAACGAAAGTAAAGTCATCCGGGCAACGTCGAGTAGGTAGATTAAAAACTAACGCCGTAGGTAACCTTTTTGAGAATGTGTCAGTTTTATACTTATGATTTTCTGATTGACACTTTATTACTGCATTAGAATGTATTTTTTATTTTAAAATTATATATATATATATATATATATATATATATATATATGTTATGAAAATATATTTATGGCAATTAAGCTACACAGAGGCTTCTGCGTTTCATCCCGGGGGGGGGGGGATCGTCAGGCTAAATTTGATTGGTTAACAAGCTAGACGTGTATATAAGAACACGCAGCAAAACTAATTCCATGCATTTTAGCCTGACGATTCCCCCTGGGGATTAAACGCGGAAGCCTCTGTTTAGCTTAATTACCATAAATATATTTTCATAACTTATTACTTAGCTCTACTCACGTATCGAGCAATGTTGAAGTAAATACTGAAAATTGATACATAAAAAATATATCTCCTTTATAACATTTCATGTGGATACATGAACGAATTATATATATATATATATATATATATATATATATATATATATGAACATTTGGCAGAGTTGACGAAATCCGCCAGTGAAGAAGAAACAGAGGGCCAGGAAGAACCATCACAAGAGGAAGAGGACGTGGGTCTATCTCGAGAACGGTTGGCTGAACTCATGTCAAAAGCAAAGGATTTGCAAGAGACTGCGAAGTCATGGGACCCTTACATGGTTCGTTCGCTGCAATTCTCAAATGCCATTGACTCTATCGTCTCGACCTACAAAACTGTATTCATCGCTATGAAAAAACAACGGAACCCGCTTCCAATAACCATGTCTCTAAAGAAGGTACTTAAAACGTCAAACCAAGCCACATCCGAAGAAAGTATGACACCTCATCCTGACTCTCCTAAAGAAATAACACAACTTCTTGACTCTCCTGGAGAAATGGAGCTTCTCCTTAAGTGCCTGAAGAGGACGAGTAATTACGCATATTCGCGGGTTAGGCTCTGTCACGAGCTTATCAAGTCGCGAGACGATTTATCCCTCGTGGATTAGTTCAACCGGAGTTGCTTCCCTTGCCTAGTAATGAAACGTAAACAGAGAGCAGTTTGGAACAGCCACTCGAGTAATTACCTAAAGTGCTGTAAAGCAGCAGCTAAGCTGTGCCATACTGTACATTAGTGTTATCATCATATGGCACAGCAAATTTCATCATCATTTTAGTATCATTCATTGTTGGTGAGTGCACAAACAATATTAAATTTATTTTCAATTAATATTGCAATACAGTACGTATTTTTTATAAATGCATACGCTGTATGTACAGTGCATATTTTTTGTGACCGTGTATTAATAATGTTTTTAATTGCATATTATTACTGTACTGTATTATTGTTACCTGAACTGTGAGTATTGTATTTATCTGTCTAAGTTTGCCTTTAAATTTCTTCCACTTTCTGTCAATTCTAATACATATGTTGTACGCATAGAAAATGACTTTAGGTACAGTAATACAGTATGGCTAACTATGCTTTGCAGTGTTACTGTCATCCGGTACTTATGTTTCTTTTTGATTAAAATATTGTTGCAGTACAAAATTCAAATGTGTTTACGTTATAATTACTACATTAGTGAAATACATAACTGCATTCAATATTACGACATTATTACTGTATTAATGAGTAAGGGTGTCTTTAGAAAGTGTTTGGGAAGCATTTAGTACCGTATATAATCTCATACATAGACGTTTTAAAACTGCATCCAATATTCGGTTTTTCGCTATTCGCGGGAGGTAAAGAACGTAACACCCGCGAATAGCGAGGGAATACTGTAAATATAATATCAATAGTAAGAAATAGTTGCTTATATTATTGTATTTAAAAAAAACATTTTCTTTTTAATTCGTTTTTAATTGTTTTTATTTCAAGTGCTCAACGTTGTATCATCAGCAGCTTGTGAAGGATACAGGACCAACTCGTTGAGTGATAATTACTATGATCGAAAACTGTTCAAGTTTCTGTGGGTGCTTCACAAATGTGGATCGGGTCTTGTTTGGGACCAACCACTTTGTCAGTGTATTCGCCCCCAGATTTCACAGCAAGGTGATCGACGCATTTCTCGCAAATGTCCAGATCGACCACCAATACTGACCACTTCGGCTGATCGTTCGCCTGCCACTGTCTTCCAGACAGCTACCACATCAGGTCAAGAACACCGGGTCAGAACGACCTCCGGACTAAGAAGCACAACGGACTCTACAGGAAGGTTCCCATTTCCATTACAGCATAACAATGGTGAGTACATTTTTTTCTTTGGTAATCACTGAGATTTTATACTGATTATGACTAGATAAGTACATAGGAAAAAAATTGGCTGTTGGTTTAATGTACTCCTAAAGTGCATGTATTCCTTACCCTGCATAGCCGGGTCGTTCAGCATCTTTAAAATTACGTCCCTTACATGTCTTAATAGAGCTTTACTAAATGGAGTATTTTTATCTAGCGTTATTACAAAACCGACTCCTCTCTCTGGTTGTTACTCAAACACGAAGAATATGACTTTTTGAATGAAATCGTTAATCTCGGGTAAAACTAAGATTTTAGCGATACTTATCGCCCTAAAAGTATTTTATTAATTATTCCATAAATAATCCTTATCTATATGATACGCTAAGGTTCGTTCGTACGTACGTTATCACCTTTCACACACATTTAAAAATGAGATCGTTCGATCAGCAAATACGATGATTAATATGTCGCTAAGATAAAAATTTCTGATTTTACCTATTTTAAAATTGTTCCAAAATCAGAATAAGTCGTCCCATCAACTAAAACAATTTTAAGTAAATACATTTTAAAAAGTGACATTCGTTTGATTATTGTAAGAATATTTCGTTGACAATTATTTTTACAGTAAAAAGGCAGAATATTTGATTTAAAAAGAATTAAATTTCTACAATCTTGCATATAGAAGAGACATATTCGTTTTATTTAAAGAAGATTTCACTGCAAATGACAATTACTTTTATGGAAAAAGAAAGGGTAATTTTATTTAATACATGTATTATTTCAAAAAGAATATTATTATTAACAGTAAATTATACAGATTGATGTAGAAAACACCGCTTAATTTCTGCGAGGGTCCCATTAGTCAATTAATATTACACCTGTAAAATACATCATCGTGTCACAGTAACAGATTATAATAATCATAACAATTACATCTTTTTTATACATTTTTACTAAATGAAGTATTCAAGTTTATCTATAACGGTAGTAACCATTCAAGGACGAGTTCTTAATATAGAGACAGTTTTGAACTCTTGTAATGTAAAAAAATAAAGTAAATCAGGATGGAATGTAGGAATGGATGGTATCCTCCAAGATATGAAACAACAGGGGTGACCGGGGACAAAATAAAATGAGGGCATCTTTGGACACTTTATGGTTAGTGATAGACCGTCGAATGTACAAAATCAAATGGCCAGTTTCCATTGGGTAAATACTAACGCTATTTAAGAAGTAGTGGATTGAGAAATAAGTTGAAAAGAAATCCTTATGGAGAGTACAGTGACCAAAACATGGTTAAACATAGGATCATTTGTTTGGTGTGTGACGTGAGAGATGTTGTACACATGTGTATAAATGATTGAAGAAGAGTGTTACATATATTTTTGTTTTGGTTAATTGCTAAAAGGTGTTCGTTGGTGAGATGCTGAAGACCATCCCAAGAAGGACATAAAACAAAGATAGGGCCACGTGACTGACGTCGCACAGAATATTTCATTTGTGCATAGTTTCATATAGCACCCTGCAATAGTATGAATTATGTGATTAAAAATGCTCTAAAGTTTGTTTGTTTGTTTTTTTTGTTTTTTTTTCAGGCAAATTCACTTCAGTGGAAACAAGCCTTGTTTGGGGTGAATAAAAGTTATATAAAAAAAATAACAAATTTAATAACGAATTTCTTTGTGAGGTTCTAATAAGATATCATTTTCTCGAATCTAGGAATTCCTTGCAGTAAATACCGACCAAACGCCGAAAACAAACTCAAATTTTACCAAAAAGATGCTGGGGGCAGATGGCAGCCCCAACGCTGTGCGCCTAGGACTCGTTGGTCTCAGAAATTGTGTACATGTGTTTTTATTCAACCTGGAGACAACTTCGGACCAGCGCGTGAGTAAAATTCAGTTAATTGAGTAAATTCAATAAATTGAATTAATCTATTTTTTTTATTGAATTTTTTTAAATCAAACTTTTTCAATAATTAAATTGAAACTTTTATGTTATTTTTTATATATCTAGATGTGGCCATGCTTCTCTCAGAGATGCTTGGTTTGTCGGTTACGCTTAAATTGTTTGAAGAAAATATCTTGAACGTGCAACTTAAATGGGAGCATCTTTAAAAAATACCCGTTTTTATTCATTTTTAATTTTTGATATGTAAAAAGTGTCCATTGTGTAGGGTTGGTTTTGTAAGAAGAAAAGGGGGTATGAGAAGGCGGTGGTTGAGGGTCAATCCTGTTGAGAGCAAATATTACCACTGACAAGCATGTAAAGGAGTAATGGTTTCATTCATTCTGCACTCGACTGTACGGGTCCACCCGCACTAAATCGCGCAAGCCAAACCAAATGGTCTCCAACACATACGCCCACTTCAAGATGCGTCCGTCTTCACAGAGCCATTATCCAACAATGTTTTCAAGGAGTAATTTTTTCAAGGAATAATGTTTTCAAGGAGTAATGTTTTCAAATAGTCAAGGAGTAATGTTTTCCAGGAGTAATGTCTTCTAAGTGCAATGCAATGTATTCTGGGAGCAATCTTTTCTGAGTAGTTTTTTGTTTTTGTTTTTGTTTATTTTTATTTTTTATTTTTAGAATAATGATGGTACCCTCTCCGTAAGATTTTCTTCTAGGAGAAATGTTTTCTAAGGGTGATGCAATGTATTGTGGGTGCAATGTATTCTAGGAATATAAAATAATTATCCTACTTATCTAGATGCGTCCATGCTTCTCTAAGGGGTGCTTCGTATGTCGGTCATGATTAAGTTGTTTGAAAAAGTATTTTTTTTTGTTTTTGTGGAATCTGCAAGTTGAATGAGAGCATCTAGAAAATATCCGTTTTTACTTATTTTTCACTTTGATCACTTCTATTTTTGAATTTTGTATTTTGTAGGGGTTAGGGTTAGTGAGAAGAATAAAACTCATTCAAAAATAAGCAATCAAATGCATATTTTCTGGATGCTTATTTACATTAGGACCCACACTAACTTTGATCCCGTCGTTAGGGTCAGGGTGGAGGTTAGAGTTAGGGTCAAAGTTAGCGTAATCTAACAAAGTACCATTTTCTGTGTTGAACAGATATTGTTTGATTGATGCAAGATTACGTGTCAAGAAAGACAGAGGCAAAGTAGTTTTTAATTTTTTCTTTGTATTTTAATCCTACTTTTCTATACGTCTGTCTCTCTAGCTTCACGTAATACTCTTTTCCCTTTATATGACGTCACTTCCTATCTGCTTGTTTTAACTTCTGTTCTCACGTTTTTACTAAAACCTTGTCACCAGATCTTTTGAACTCAGTAAGCGACGCCCGACGTTGAACGCTTTGTTTATCGGCACTACAGATATCACCCGATAAGCAAAACTAGCTTACTACCTGATTCCATTACATAATTTTTTTTTCTTTTAAAACTTATTTTGACTTTTGTGCAAAAAAAATGTTTAATTCTTAAATATTTTGGTTGTTAATTATTTTTGTACATTTACGCATTCACTTTATATTTAAAATTAAAAACAAAAAAAAACGAGTGAAATTTTCAAACTATTTCTCGTATTTAAAAATCTGTGACATCTTATAGAAATAGAGAATTTGTTCGCCTGCAGCCACAATTTTTTGTTAAACGTAATAAATGCATAGCGGAATTTGTCTCATTTCGAAACACCAGATCTTAAATACTTTTTAGAAATGGAAAATATTGCATTAATGATAAATAAATTCCCAACAAATAAATCGAATGCCACGATCTAAAATCGAAACCGAAACCTTGATCTTCAGTCTGACGTTCTACCAACTTATTAAGAGATTAAAACATTACTTTAAGATAATTATAGCTTCGACGTGACGTCATAGATCTGATTTACGTCATGTTGCAAAGCATGAATGCAAATATAAACGATAACAAAAAAAATATATAAATGAATGGTTAATCATTATCAATAGCGTTAGAAATTATTTTAATAGTCCAAAACAATTTATTTTGCTTTAACTACGTATTAGTGTTAAAACCTATTTAATATCAAATATACTAGAATTTGGGCGCATAATTCTCGCGATAAAAATTTTCAGCATTCTTCCGCGAATCCAAACAATCCGAATAATATCCTCAATACTGAATATCTTATATTCGATTTGGAGGAATGGTACTGTTTTTTGAAAATGGCGAGTAAAAGCATGTTCATATGAGTAAAAATTTATCCGTGAAGTATCGTTTTTTTTTATTGTAACAATAAAAAGAAAAACGATACTTCACGTTAAAAAATTATAAAATTTCTAATTTATAAATCAATTTATAAATTTATAAAATTTATCCGTAAAGAATCGTTTTTCTTTTTATCATTACAGTTATAAAATTTATTCATGAAGTATCGTTTTTTCTTTTTATCGTTAGTTATAAAATTTATTCAAGAAGTATCGTTTTTTCTTTTTATCGTTAGTTATAAAATGTATTCATGAAGTATCGTTTTTTCTTTTTATCGTTAGTTATAAAATTTATTCATGAAGTATCGTTTTTCCTTTTTATCTGTTACAGTTATAAAATTTATTCATGAAGTATCGTTTTTTCTTTTTATCGTTAGTTATAAAATTTATTCATGAAGTATCGTTTTTTCTTTTTATCGTTACAGTTATAAAATTTATTCATGAAGTATCGTTTTTCTTTTTATCGTTAGTTATAAAATTTATTCATGAAGTATCGTTTTTCCTTTTTATCTGTTACAGTTATAAAATTTATTCAAGAAGTATCGTTTTTTCTTTTTATCGTTAGTTATAAAATGTATTCATGAAGTATCGTTTTTTCTTTTTATCGTTAGTTATAAAATGTATTCATGAAGTATCGTTTTTCCTTTTTATCTGTTACAGTTATAAAATTTATTCATGAAGTATCGTTTTTTCTTTTTATCGTTACAGTTATAAAATTTATTCATGAAGTATCGTTTTTCTTTTTATCGTTACAGTTATAAAATTTATTCATGAAGTATCGTTTTTTCTTTTTATCGTTAGTTATAAAATTTATTCAAGAAGTATCGTTTTTTCTTTTTATCGTTAGTTATAAAATGTATTCATGAAGTATCGTTTTTTCTTTTTATCGTTAGTTATAAAATTTATTCATGAAGTATCGTTTTTCCTTTTTATCTGTTACAGTTATAAAATTTATTCATGAAGTATCGTTTTTTCTTTTTATCGTTAGTTATAAAATTTATTCATGAAGTATCGTTTTTTCTTTTTATCGTTAGTTATAAAATTTATTCAAGAAGTATCGTTTTTTCTTTTTATCGTTAGTTATAAAATGTATTCATGAAGTATCGTTTTTTCTTTTTATCGTTAGTTATAAAATGTATTCATGAAGTATCGTTTTTCCTTTTTATCTGTTACAGTTATAAAATTTATTCATGAAGTATCGTTTTTTCTTTTTATCGTTAGTTATAAAATTTATTCATGAAGTATCGTTTTTCTTTTTATCGTTACAGTTATAAAATTTATTCATGAAGTATCGTTTTTCTTTTTATCGTTAGTTATAAAATTTATTCATGAAGTATCGTTTTTCTTTTTATCGTTACAGTTATAAAATTTATTCATGAAGTATCGTTTTTCTTTTTATCGTTACAGTTATAAAATTTATTCATGAAGTATCGTTTTTTCTTTTTATCGTTAGTTATAAAATTTATTCAAGAAGTATCGTTTTTTCTTTTTATCGTTAGTTATAAAATTTATTCATGAAGTATCGTTTTTCTTTTTATCGTTACAGTTATAAAATTTATTCATGAAGTATCGTTTTTCTTTTTATCGTTACAGTTATAAAATTTATTCATGAAGTATCGTTTTTTCTTTTTATCGTTAGTTATAAAATTTATTCAAGAAGTATCGTTTTTTCTTTTTATCGTTAGTTATAAAATTTATTCAAGAAGTATCGTTTTTTCTTTTTATCGTTAGTTATAAAATGTATTCATGAAGTATCGTTTTTTCTTTTTATCGTTAGTTATAAAATGTATTCATGAAGTATCGTTTTTCTTTTTATCGTTACAGTTATAAAATTTATTCATGAAGTATCGTTTTTCTTTTTATCGTTAGTTATAAAATTTATTCATGAAGTATCGTTTTTCTTTTTATCGTTACAGTTATAAAATTTATTCATGAAGTATCGTTTTTCTTTTTATCGTTACAGTTATAAAATTTATTCATGAAGTATCGTTTTTTCTTTTTATCGTTAGTTATAAAATTTATTCAAGAAGTATCGTTTTTTCTTTTTATCGTTAGTTATAAAATTTATTCATGAAGTATCGTTTTTCTTTTTATCGTTACAGTTATAAAATTTATTCATGAAGTATCGTTTTTCTTTTTATCGTTAGTTATAAAATTTATTCATGAAGTATCGTTTTTTCTTTTTATCGTTAGTTATAAAATTTATTCAAGAAGTATCGTTTTTTCTTTTTATCGTTAGTTATAAAATTTATTCAAGAAGTATCGTTTTTTCTTTTTATCGTTAGTTATAAAATGTATTCATGAAGTATCGTTTTTTCTTTTTATCGTTAGTTATAAAATGTATTCATGAAGTATCGTTTTTCTTTTTATCGTTACAGTTATAAAATTTATTCATGAAGTATCGTTTTTCTTTTTATCGTTAGTTATAAAATTTATTCATGAAGTATCGTTTTTCTTTTTATCGTTACAGTTATAAAATTTATTCATGAAGTATCGTTTTTCTTTTTATCGTTACAGTTATAAAATTTATTCATGAAGTATCGTTTTTTCTTTTTATCGTTAGTTATAAAATTTATTCAAGAAGTATCGTTTTTTCTTTTTATCGTTAGTTATAAAATGTATTCATGAAGTATCGTTTTTTCTTTTTATCGTTAGTTATAAAATGTATTCATGAAGTATCGTTTTTTCTTTTTATCGTTAGTTATAAAATTTATTCATGAAGTATCGTTTTTTCTTTTTATCGTTACAGTTATAAAATTTATTCATGAAGTATCGTTTTTTTTTTTTTATCGTTACAGTTATAAAATTTATTCATGAAGTATCGTTCTTTCTTTTTATCGTTACAGTTATAAAATTTATTCATGAAGTATCGTTTTTTCTTTTTATCGTTAGTTATAAAATTTATTCAGGAAGTATCGTTTTTTCTTTTTATCGTTACAGTTATAACATTTATTCATGAAGTATCGTTTTTTCTTTTTATCGTTACAGTTATAAAATTTATTCAGGAAGTATCGTTATTTCTTTTTATCGTTAGTTATAAAATTTATTCATGAAGTATCGTTTTTTCTTTTTATCGTTAGTTATAAAATGTATTCATGAAGTATCGTTTTTCCTTTTTATCTGTTACAGTTATAAAATTTATTCATGAAGTATCGTTTTTTCTTTTTATCTGTTACAGTTATAAAATCTACATATTGTGAAGTTCTGCTGTTGTTACCATTTAACAAGGACATCCGGGACAAATCTCCCAACAACGCCTACATCGGTCAGACTA
>OY744522.1:191914929-192134929 GCA_963556195.1 Sepiola atlantica
TTATAGATACTAGGGCATGACGTGACCAGCCGATTGATCAGATTTGGCCTCTCCGACCAAGCCACGAACAGCTGAGTCACCAGGATCTCGTCATAAGACATCATGAGTCGCAACCCTTGACTATGGGGAGGAGTGAGTTACCCTTCTGCATGGAGTTGCAGTCGGCGAATTCTAAGCCCCGCTGACGGGGCAATCATCTATTTCAGAACCAGTGCAAAATTCTAAAGGTTCTTACTAGATATGAAGTACAGAATAACATGGGATGTAAGAACTCCCGAAAGTTAACATCGTTTCTGAAATGACAAAATCATTATACAATAAATTTCCATGGTATAAAAATTAACCCAATATTGGTTGCAGAATTATCTCCCTTGGATTATATTTCGGTTATCTCCCTTTTATTTTTCTGCCCAACATTAGAGGATGCACTTCCTTGTATGGAAGTTAAAACTCGTTCCACACATGAACGAGACTCTTTTTCTGACTGGTCCTTCAAGGTCTCTTTGCAGGCCTTTAAAAACCCTGACACTATTCGTCAGACCTTATCTGGGAGAAGTCGCATGGACTCCCAGAAGACCACAACGAAGTAAGTACATTCCTTATCGATTGTGCATGCACCCCCAAATATACGTCTCCTCCCAATGATTTATTTTAAATGATATTTAATCAATAAAATCTACATCCAAACTCCAACCAAATAACTACAAAAATATCGTTTTTCAGGGGTTTTTTTCTAAATTAAAAAATAAATAAATAAAAATTCTACAATTAAAAAATTTTTTTTTTTTTTAATAAAACTATTGTTTTTCTCCTCAGGTTAACATCACTCGAGGCTGTGGCTGTAGAAGAGATCAACCAATGATTTCAACAAATGTTGAACCATGAGACATTAATTTGATTTTAGAATAAAAATTAGTTTATTATTCTATTAAACTTTTGTTCAATATTTTCATAACTCCACGGCTTATAAGTCAATGCCACATAAAGTGTTCAACAGAAGTTGTCAGACATGTTTCATTTTAATCAATCATTTTAATTAAAAAAAAAATTTTTTTTAAACATTAATTTTATCAAAATTCTTTTAGCCATAACTTAATTTAAATTTCTGTTTGTTTTACTTTTTTTTCTAGAAATCAGTTTTTTTTTTTTTTGTATCTTTTAATTATGCAATCATGTATTAGTCGTCCCTGGCCTAGAGGTTTAATCCTTTTTATTATCTGAATGAAGCACATGAAAAGCAACAAATATATATATATATATATATATAATAGAGAATGGTAGTTTGCTTGAAGCATTGTGGGGAATTGTAGTAAATATGCTAAGAAAGCTGGGGTCAATGCAGAGTGCCGGATTGATGAGAAACTGGAAAGAACAAAAATAAATCGAAGTGTCGTGTCGGCTGTGTGTGTTGTCCAGATGATGATTAAGAATCATTTAATATTTCGGAAAATTTTCCCTTTATCAAAAATAGACAATAACGGAAAAATCCGTCTGTGTGGAGAATTCGCCAAAATGGATGCACTTGCTGTTATGTAAGATCTTAAAGAAAAATAAATAGTAAGTCCCCCCCTTATTTTTGTTCTTTCCAGCTTATAATCTATCCGGCACTCTGCATTGCCCCCAGCCTACTTATATATATACATATATATATAGCTTAAAAAATGTAATTAGAAGCCTAAAAAGTTTATTTTGATTAATATATTTCTTTCTGCTTTCAAGAGAAAACATCTTGAAAATGTTTTGATAAAACTAATTTCCTACAATGCCTATCTAGAAAAAGGTTTGGCACTTTCTGCATGAAAAATAAATTTAAAAGATTAACATCTTTAAACTTTTTGATTTGGTAAAATTGCATTTTATAAACTTTTAAACCTTGACTGTTTGAGAACCAATTTGTTGTTTTTTTTTTTTGTTTGTTTTTTTTTTTGGGGGGGGGGGGGGGTTCTTTCCCAGTTAAAAGTTTTTTTTTTAAATCTTACTCTGATAAAAATGAAATACTTAATATTTTTATCACCTCTGGATAATGTTTTGTATATGTGTCTCTTGTCCAGTAACGGGTGCTTTAAAGAGATTGTCAAGGTTTAACATTATCGCAATTATAAAACTATGATAATCTAAAAACCTTGACTATTCTTTTCGTGATTAAAGATAACTTGGAGTTTCAAAGTTTTTTTTGGTTGTTTTTTTTTAAAAACCGAAAAAAGTTTAAAATTACGATTTTATTACTTTTTAATTAATTAATTACTTAAAAGTTTAAATTAGTTTAACTACTTTTCTAGATTTTAATAAAATTGTAATTCTAAACTTTAAGAACTAGACTACAAAGTTTTATTTGTATCCGAGTTATGAATGCATATGTATCTCAGAAAAAGAATTATCCTTTGCAAGTTGACTTTTGTACATAAGTTGTATGCGTGTATAACAACTCGCAACTTTTTTTTTTTAATGTATGTATCCAATTTGTATTAAAATGATGCCCAACCAGTTTTATTTGTATTGATTCATGAACTATTTTCTAATCAAATTTAATAAGATATTACAAGGTTTTTGTTTGTAGAATTTGGTATATATCGGACTACTATTCTCATCTTGGGTGTTTTTTATCACAACGTTTTGGCCGATGTAACCTCTGACCTTTTGCAGGTGTACCTTGTTGAACTCGGGAATCTTTCTGTCGAACTCGGGAATCTGGACGGAATTTCAAACGGAACCCTTTATTAGATCCACGGGGGTAGCTGGCTTTAGTTCCATCTGCCATGATTGGTAAGAAGTCTTAATTGCGAATTACTAAAGACTACTTCCCAATCATGGCAAATGGAACGAGAGCATGCTACCCCCGTGGATTTAATAAAGGGTTCCGTTCGAAATACCGTCCAGATTCCCGAGTTCAACAAGGTACACCCGCAAAAGGTCAGAGGTTACAGCGGCCGAAACGTAGTGATAAAAACACCCAAGATGAGAACAGTAGTTCGAATATACCAAATTCTACAAATTATCAACCCTCATCTCAAAAATTCCAAAACATGTTTTTGTTTCTTTAAATTTCTTTTGCACTAATTGATATTAAACAATGAATTATAAGCAAGATCTGCCAACATCTTTCTAAAACTAGGTCATATTCGCTTAAATTATAGCAAAATAACTGGACGGTGCAAGAAACCCCTCCCCCCCATAACTAGGTCTCCTAGTTTTTACCCAAGTAGTTTGAATTTCCCTTGTGCATTAGAGTTGTTGTACTGAATCTATTTATGCTTAAGTAACTCGAACACAGAAATTCTTTTCGAAGAACTGATTAAACGTTATATTACTTCAATCATTTTTTTTTTTAACATAGTTCACCTCATACAAGGCAGGTCGCCACTGTAGACGTAAGAGGCTACTGAGAATTAGGGTAAAAGTTTTGAGGGTTATCCTAAATTGGGAGCTGTGCAGCGAGATGTTTGTTTACATTAGTTTTAAATTTCTGCATGTCGATACAGTTGAGGGAGCAAGGAGGGAGTTCCATAGTCTGGCAACACGAGGGAAGAAGCTATTGGCATCTGGGGACCTCCACAGTGAATGGATGGGACATAGCCGATTGTCAGGTTGGTCGAGTGTATTTACGTCGGGGTGGGGTGGGGGGGTCATCAGAGCACAATTCATTGAAGTTGTGAGTAATATAATAATCTTACCCACTTAAGCTTTTTATATAAAAAGTGTGTAGCATCGGTTCTGCCTCAGGAGGCCATCCTTCCTGAAATTACCTCCTCCTTCATAGGCGGCAACAGCGTTACACCCCCTCAAATGCTCGTCAGTTGTTACCCGAGGTGAATCATTCGATATCAACTTTTCCTACATTAAAAACAGTCATTTTGTCTAACTTTGCCCTTGTGGGGAGGCAAGCAAAATTTATGAAAATATTTTAAACATTATTACTCAACACTGATTTTTTTTATAGGACATTTTTTTTTTTTCAAAGCTTGCCTATTTTATGTAGACACTGTTTTAACAAACCAATAAATAAACCGACTCATGTGACTAACTATAAAGGTTTTTATCTAAACAATAAAGGCATAGGGTGAGGGGGGTAGATGTCTTGATCAATTAGTACGTTGGTCAAGTTGTTGTTTTTCTTGTTCAGGTTCGTCTTTAAGGGAATCGAGGAGTGGTTGTTGATTGCTGAAAAACTCCCTCATCTTTTGACAATGGATATTGATACAACCAGGACATTGGAGGGTGAGTTGGGATGACACACAGCGGTCTGTTTGTAAATGAGTGTGCACAATATCAGCCAGGGCCTGAAAATAAACGCAAGAATTTACAATTATTTATTGCATGTCACAATAGAAAAAACAAAAAAATTACTTGATTTCACTGAGAATAAAATGTCTGATTCTGCTCAAATTCAATTAATAAAATGTCCATGATTCTATTCAAATTAAATTAATACACATTTGTATGTACATTATCACCTTTTTTAAAAAAAAACAATGAGATTTGTCTAATTGTGAAAGATGAAATGCAACAAATAAATAACTGCTGGTGTGAAAATAATTTAATTTTACTCATTTTAAAATGAATTGTTCCAAAATCGAATATAAATGAAGTCATAAAACTTTTTGTTCAACAAAAAAAAAAAACTATTTGAGGAAATGTTTAATAGAATTATCCAGAATTTGAGCACTCTGGTTGTTTAAAAATATATTCTAACTCTAACCCTATATACCCTAACCCTATATATTCTAACTCGAACCCTATATATTCTAACTCAGAACCTATATACCCTAACCCTATATATTCTAACCCGAACCCTATAACCCCCTTCCTATAACCCTATATATTCTAACCCCCTTCCCATAACCAGTCTAACCCCCTTCCCATAACCCTATATATTCTAACCATAACCCCCTTCCCATAACCCTATATATTCTAACCCGAACCCCCTTCCTATAACCCTATATATTCTAACCCCCTTCTCATAACCATATATATTCTAACCCTAACCCCCTTCCCATAACCATATATATTCTGATATATACTTGTCCAACTATCCTGAGTAATGTAATTTCATTTTGATAAAAGCAAGAACATTCTGGAGTCAAATTACTTATTTAATAGAAATTAAAACATCATATTTTTTTTTTTTTTTTTTTTTTTAACATAGTTCACCCCAAGCAAGGCAGGCCGCCACTGTAGACGTAAGGGGCTACTGAGAAAAAGAAAAGGGGAGAAGGTAGTGGGTGGTCAACCTAGATTGGGATCTGCGCAGCGAGGTGTCTGTTTACATTAGTTTTGAATTTCTGCATGTCTGTACTGTCGGGGAAACAGGGTGCAGGGAGGAAGTTCCAGAGGACAGCAGTACGAGGAAAAAAACTATTTGAGTAGAAGGCTCTCCGACATCTGGGGACCTCCACAGTGAATGAATGAGATTTAGTTGATTGTCGAGTTAGTCTAGTGAATTTATGTCGAGGGGGCACCAGAGTAGCCAATTCATCGGAGCATAATCCATTGAAGTATTTGTAAAACAAGCACAAGGATGCTACATTGCAGCGATGGGACAGAGGCTGGAGCTTGGTTGACAGTGAGGGACCTATTAGGTTGGCGATTCTTTTTTGAACCTTGTCAAGGAGGGAGAGACTAGTAGATGATGCGCCAGCCCAGATGTGACAACAATACTCCATGCATGGGCGGCTGATGGCTTTGTAGAGATACAGGATAATGTCAGGTGTGAGGAGTTTACTAGCACGGTAGAGGGAGCCAACCTTCTTTGCGGCAGCCTTGGCAATGTCATTAATGTATTTGTTCCAATTCATGTTACCTGTGAAGGTTAGGCCGAGGAGTTTGAATGATGAACTCTCAGGTAGGGTGTTATTTGCCATGACAATCGGTGGTTGAAAAGGTTCCTTGTAGTTATTGAAGGAAAGGAGTTTTGTCTTTGCAGCATTAAAAGTTACCAACCATTTATGACCCCAATCCACTACAGCCTGGAGGTCATTTTCTAAAGATTCAGCCATTGCCTTGGATATGATTGCGTCGGTTTTGCCAACATGGCGAGAGTAAAGGGTGGTGTCGTCAGCAAATAAACCAATCTCCGACTCTATGTCATCAGGGAGATCGTTTATATAGATCAGGAACAACAAGGGTGCAAGGATAGATCCCTGGGGTACACCAGCATTTATGTCATGTTGCTTAGATGAACGGCCATCGAGGACAACCTGGATTTTTCTTTTGTCTAGGAAGGATCTAATTATATTAAGTAATTGGCCAGTAATACTGTATGATCGTATTTTCAGGAGGAGCCCTTTATGCCATACCTTGTCAAAGGTCTTGGATATATCAAGCGCTACTGCCCTAGCTTCACCTGCCTTATCGAGTGTATGATACATGCGTTCAGAGATGACCGTTAGGATGTCTGCAGTAGATCGTGCTTGTCTAAATCCATACTGGAGGTCAGAAAGAAGTTTAGCATTAACTAAGTGTCGTACTATCGCTAGATTGATTAAGGATTCAAAGATTTTAGCAAAGATCGGCAGCAGACTGATTGGGCGATAGTTCTGGGGATCGGTTCTATTTCCAGAATTCTTGTAGACTGGTACCGCACAGGCAATTTTCCAGCTATCAGGGAAGCAAGATTCAGCTAGACACTTATTGTAGAGTTTGGAGAAGACAGGGGCCAGTTCAGCAGAGCATTTTTTTATTACTATTGTAGGTATAAGATCAGGCCCACAAGCTTTGGGAGTGTCAAGGTTTTTTATGATGTCTCTAACCTGGGATGGGGTGATGACCAGGTTATCAAGTGTGGCTTCGGGAATTTGGGGAGAGGGTGGTTATCTGAGTCCAAAGTAGAGTTAGAAGCGAAGCGCTGGGCAAGTAGTTCAGCCTTATCAGTGGCCGTGCAAGCGACATCATTGTGGTTTGATAGTGGGGGAATCGTTGATTGACCATTATTCACTACACTATTGTAGATTTTCCAGAAATCACGAGTACCTAATTTCTGTGACTGGATGCGTTTTTTTGTTAACTCATTAAACCTTCTCTTCACCTATCACGGCCTTGCAATTATTTCTTGACTCTATAAATTTATTTCTATTAGTAGCTGACTTATGTCGGCCGAATTTACGGAATGCTTGTTGCCTCTCAGAAATGGCAGCTGCACATTCCGAGGTGAACCATTGAGGAGAGTGAGGCTTGCTAAAGAATTTCCGCATGGGTACATAGGCTTCAATGCCTGCTTTGACCCATTCAGTTAATTCATTTGTACACTGATTGGCAGGGAGTGAGAAGGTTTCCCTCCATGGGGCGTCACTGATGTGATCTCTGATTGACTCAAAATCAGTCCGCTCGTATTATCTTGTTGTTTTGAGCACCGGTTCATCAGCTTTTGGACGACTTCTTAGGGTGATATGTATCATTAGCACAATGTGATCAGCATTCCCAAGTGGGCTATGAGCTTTCGTCACACAAGCCTCTTGCATTGAGGTCAAGAAAAGGTCTAGAAGTGAGGCTTGTTGGTCTATTCGATCGGGGATGCGGGTCGGAAAATCAACAGTCTGAGAGAGGGAGTGAGCTAAGGAGAAATTATACGTAGAGTTGCCGGCTGCGTCAGTAAGGCTGGAGAATCCCAACCAGTCGCGGTGGTGGGCATTAAAATCCCCAAATACATGTATGTGGGCATTCGAGTCAATTAAGAGTGCTCTATCTATGCTTACAGAGACAGAGTTTAGCAGAGTACAGTCCTGGGTCGACGGGGAGCGGTATAAGAAATATAAGTAACTGATGCTGTGATGTAAAGTCAATCTAAAGCACATGTAGTTGTGGTCATCTGATTCAAACCTATGTTCTCTAGTCAGGGGGAGGGTGTTCCGAACATAAACTCCTAGCCCGTGCATACGTTTGTCAGAGTCTTTACGGTAGAGTGGGAGGTAGTCAGTCATGTCAAAGTGGTGAGAGGAGATTGAGGATTGGAGGTTAGTTTCACTTAGAGCTAGGATATCCAGGGAGTTTGTCAGGAGAAAGGATTCTACGTCGTTGATGTTGGTTCTAAGTCCCCGGATATTTGTGAATCGGAGGCGAAAGTGTTTTTTGTTGGGTGTTTTTTTTTATGGATGTAAAGCGCAAATGCAAATCTTGCAATAATGTAATTCTTCTACTCATCGTTTTAATTACATTTGGATAATTCAATGTCATGAAAATAAATTAAATTTTCAATAAAATCGATAGGACATCTTATGAAATTTAAATCCCATAAATACTTATGAATAAGAATCTATTTTTTTTAAACTCTTATAGAAAATTAAGCACCAAGAAATACATGTGTTTGTTTTTTGGGTTTTTTTTTTAAATAGGACTTTTATGACCAAATAATATCTTAGTATCATTAAATTAATATAAAATTAACTGTCATACATAGAAGATATTCAATTAATGACTATTTTAAATAGTCACGTAGAAACGTTAAGATACAAACTCATACATTAAGATAAGATTATATCAAAGATATAAAGTTGATAAGGAAGAAAAATAAAATAAAATTTACCTCAATAAATATGGGACTGTCATTTAAAGAACCTGCACGATGGAGATTACCACCAACCTTTAAAGGAGAAAGAAAAAAAAAGTATTTGACAAAATCATTAAATCGTACATGCAAAAAAAAAATTTTTTTTTCTTTTAAATTTCTATATAACTGATAAAATTTGTCATGACAGTTTCTTTAGAGATAACACGTCAATGCATAAATTATTTTAACAACTCGAAATGAGCTCTAATTATTTAGATGTTTTGAACGTTTCTTCTCATCTCGGGGTATTGCCATGTTTTGAACTGTTGTACTCTTTCACTTATCGTAGTAAGAGAATTTAAACTTATCCACCAGGGGTAGACTGCTTTCATTCAGAGTTCTATGACTATGACATAGTCATATATATATATATATATATATATTTTATTTATACATATATGTACAAAATCTGTGACACTGGCATGTCGATGTTATCGATCAACAGCTGTTAGAAACTGAGATCTCATCAGGCAGAGTTAGAATCCGATCTTTACCTCAGATCATATTTGGGAAGAATGAAATTGGGAAGAAAAAAGAAAGGAAATTTAAAATTTGGAAAGTCACAGGATTAGATTTGAGACCGTTGAGTATCAAATATAGATATAAAATGAAATATAAATTGATTGAGGATAGAGAAAATAAAGGAGAGAGGGAAGTGTGTGGAAGAGAGGGGGAGGGGAGAGAAAATAAAAGAAAATAAAAAGCAAAAAGAGGGAAGAGAAAAGAAAGTAAAGAAACACACACCTAATGTCTGAACGTGTATTGGACGGCAAAGATGCGTCGATGTTACGATGTGTAGCAAGACACTTTTCCAGTCTGGTTGCAATTTACGTCGGCAGTGGTGGTCGCGTGTTAAGACTCAAATCGTGTTTTTATTCCCGTTTTTTTAATTCTAAGTTTTATTTTTTTGATTTCATCTTATTGTTATTAATTTATTTAGGCCGAGTACAGCCCACAATTTGAGGGATACATTAATTAAAAATTTACACAAGTTTACTAACATGATAAAAGGATGATAATAACACCCGTGATAATAATAATAATAATATTAATGCTAATAATGATAAAGATGATAAATATAATTTAAAAATGGTGAGAAGCAACGCTGATATCAAACGGCGAATTGCACTTGGATAGACAGCCTTTTCCGAAGTAGACAACAACATTATTAGTAGAAAGTCCACTATGAACATTAAACAGAAAGTGTTCAACGAATAGCTTTTAAAAATGATTTTAATTTTCTGGAAGCATGGTCGAAGTTAGTAAACATCTTAAGTGATGTGTTTCGATGCGTGTCATGCATTATTTTTATAGTCTACTTCAAACTGATTTGGGAGGGGAAAAAACGTCTGAACTTTATATAGAAGATAAAAATGTCAACAGTTATCTTTGTTCATTAAAATATATTGTAAAGATATAACGGGCAAAGACAGTTCCAGAGAAAGATATAACGGGCAAAGAAAGTGCCAGAGAAAGATATAACGGACAAAGAAAGTGCCAGAGAAAGATATAACGGACAAAGAAAGTGCCAGAGAAAGACAGAACGGACAAAGAAACTTTCAGAGAAAGACAGAAAAGACAAAGAAACTTTCAGAGAAAGACAGAACGGACAAAGAAACTTTCAGAGAAAGACAGAAAGGACAAAGAAACTTTCAGAGAAAGACAGAAAGGACAAAGAAACTTTCAGAGAAAGACGGAAAGGACAAAGAAACTTTCAGAGAAAGACGGAACGGACAAAGAAACTTTCGGAGAAAGACGGAACGGACAAAGAAACTTTCGGAGAAAGACGGAACGGACAAAGAAACTACCAGAGAAAGACGGAACGGACAAGGAAACTTTGAGAGAAAGACGGAACGGACAAAGAAACTTTGAGAGAAAGACAGAACGGACAAAGAAACTTCCAGAGAAAGACAGAACGGACAAAGAAACTACCAGAGAAAGACAGAACAGACAAAGAAACTTCCAGAGAAAGATTGAAAGGTCAAAAGAGGAAAAATATTAATAGATTCCAGCTTACCTCAGCTCCTAACTCTTCAATATATTCTAGATCCATTTCATACAAAGTTTCTATATGGTCACTTGTGAACGCTACAGGCACTAGCAATAAATTCTTCTTCCCTCGTGTAACAAAGCCTCGAATGGCAGCATCTGTCTGTGGAGCAAGCCACTGCAGTGGACCAACCTGAATAGAAGTGAAGAAAAAAGTTAACAGAACAATTTTAAAGTCTATAGAAGGGTCATCAAAGGTTATCACAATGCAAGTGGAAATATTTCAGTGTTGAGAAGGGGGACAAAAATGAAATAATTAAAAAAAAATTTTTTTTAGTAAATCTTAATTTTGTTACAACTTCTACACTGATCTAATGTGTGTAAACGTGTTTCATAATATATTTCTAGGTAAGACCTCTTTATCAAATGTAAGTGCACTAAATCTCATGAAACTCCTCTTGTCTTAAGCGCTGGTAATATAGTTTTCCTTTGCATTACTGCAGTAAATGTCACAGTAACCCCACTTAAATAAGTTCAAATTATTAAATAACTCTTGTCAAATGTATTTATTTACAGTTATTTGGTGTATGTTAAATTAATTTAAGTAGTTGTTAATATATTAATTTATTCCTATGTTAAATTCCATCTGTTAACGATTTTTTCCAAATTAAATATTTAATATTAAATTGTTGTGCAGAATAAGGGGAGGTAATAACATAAATTTTATAGCAAGTTATTTCCCTTGTTATAGTGAAATATTTTGAAATGGCTGTAATAACCTATAAGTTTTCTCCTTCTATTGACCAATCTCTTACTAAACTGGCAGTGACAATAGGGGAATAGGCATAGAATATCAAATACAGATTTAAGTGATGCTAAGATAGACATTTATAAATGTGTTGGATAGAAAAATAGTGAATGTCAAAAAGAAACCAGCAGAAGAAGGAACGAAGAAAGAAATAGTACAAAAAGGAATAAGTGAAAGAGACCAGGAGAGGATATTGAAAGTATGCATGTATATTTTGTCACTGCTAGTTTAGATTGTAATATACTGTGGGTGAAAAACATTAATACATTTAGATTTAGTCAAATGAAACGGAAATAGAAACCTGAAGAATGGAAAAAGGTGAAGTGAAATGAAAGAGCGTTTACCGATATGACAAAGATGCCCATATTTTTGCTGGCTGATATATTTTCATCTTCACTCTTTGAAAAACATGTTTGAACTGATTAATTCTACCTCCCTTCTTTGGGAGGAGTCACATGACCAGAGGTCCAAGAATATATATTTGGCCATGTCGAGCAAAGCTCCAGCTGGATCTCCCGGGTCATAAACATATCTATCGTGTCAAGTCAGCAGGCTGGAAGACTGAAGCTTTCTTGGGATGAGCTTTGTAAACATGACCGTGCAGCGCTGGGGGTTACGAACTTAGATCCTCACGACCACCGAGCCTGGAGTGGAAGACTTCGATCAAGACTGACAGGCAGGCCCCACCCTCTTATAGAGGACTAATCACAGGCCTGTTCAAAAATAAATCAGATGAAGAACAAGGAGAAGAAGAAGAGAGGGGATGAAAGATGAAGAGAGATACATGGTGAGGGGATAATTTAATTGACTAGACCTGGAGTTGACTGCTAAATAAATCTGTACTCTGAGACCTTTCCAGAAAGTTCTAAGGAAACTATTTTTAGTAAAACAGCAGACTTACTGGCACCAAATAAGAATTTTGTTTCTTTGGGCCAAATATCTAGAATGGCCTCAGCCATGATAACTAGTGTTAAAGAGAAGTATAGAAATATACAAGATTATAGGGATTTACAGAACTGCATCCTTCCAGAATATTTTAAAGTTTATTCTTAAACAATCGACCACATAGACGTCGATGGCCCAAAGCTCCGTGGTAGACTGCTTAAGACATGGAGGGAATCAGTTGATGACGACCTGATCCTGGTAGGAGACACAAGCTAAATGGTAACAGACAGAAAAATTGGAAGTCATTCACAAAACGTTTAACTACCAGCTTAAGACAAGACAAAAAATGAAAATAATAATGATAAAATATAATAAAGTTAAAATGAAATATAATAAAGTTAAAATATAATAAAGTTAAAATGAAATATAATAAAGTTAAAATATAGATTAAAATGAATATGAAATTTATTGGAGAAACTTTTAGATTTCAATTCAATGTCAATTCATGTTATTGTGGTTTTTCTGCTTACTTCGACCAAATTAAAGATATAATAAAATAAAGTTAAAATAGGGATTAAAATGAATTCTAAACAAATATGAAATTTATTGGAGAAACTTTTAGATTTCAATTCAATGTCAATTCATGTTATTGTAGTTTTTCTGCTTACTTCGACAAAATTAAAGATAAAAGAATGTCAAAATGTTAAGATTAGGAATTTGATCTCATTTTCGCGTACAAAAAAAGTGAACTTGAAACACGAGATGAGGTTTCTCAATAGTTACCCTCCCATCCTCTAAAAATGGCACCCATAGGATCATTAATAAAATCTACCATACTTTCTGCAATCCTACCATATTTAGGGCAAATAAACTTCAGTCTATTCATGACTTGTCCACCTAGTTTCAGTCATGAATGTTCAACAGTCTTTATTTTATTACGATTATATGCAAGAACTTATTGGTAATCGTCTAATCAGTAGGTGTGATTTTGAATGGGCTTCATACTCACCGAACCTTAACCTCACCTCCCTCAGCTTTTTATCTTTTTTTTTTATCTTGAAATTAATATCTAGCAAAATATTCCTGAACTGAAGAAGGCCATCACAGTCAAAATCAGGTCAGTGCCAAAAAAGGAATGGGTCACCCTGTATTAAATAATAACATACTAAAAGTTGATCACATTCTGACGACTTCCATTTTTCAAGGCTGCTGTCAACCTCATTAGAATGAGTAATGAATGATAAAAAAAGACAAACGTAAAGGAGAGAGAGATTAAACCTTTGATTGCCATACGATGCGATATGCATTGGAATGATTGAGAGTTTCCATCACTCTCCCTACTGTCATGGCTACCTCTCCAGGGTAAGTGTCTCCACGTTCAACAACCTGAATGTAAGAGAAAGCAATAAAAAAAATAAACATTCTAAAAAGAAAAAAAGGAAAAGGGAAATATTTTTATTTCAATTTTTATAATGAATAGAAAACTAAATCATAAAAATAGAGACAAAGTTAACTTTCAAAATGTTTCTGCATTCTCTCAAAAGGGTTAGGGTAAGAGTTTCCCCATTCTCTTAAAACGGTTAGGGTTTCCCCATTCTCTCAAAAGGATTAGGGTTTCCCCATTCTCTCAAAACGGTTAGGGTTTCCCCATTCTCTCAAAACGGTTAGGGTTTCCCCATTCTCTCAAAACGGTTAGGGTTTCCCCATTCTCTTAAAACGGTTAGGGTTTCCCCATTCAATTAAAACGGTTAGGGTTTCCCCATTCTATTAAAACGGTTAGGGTTTCCCCATTCTATTAAAACGGTTAGGGTTTCCCCATTCTATTAAAACGGTTAGGGTTTCCCCATTCTCTTAAAACGGTTAGGGTTTTGGGTTTCTACATTCTCTTAAAAGGGAGGTTATGTTTTTCCAACAGGTCGGTTGATCATTTTTATAATTAATTAGACAACCCATGACATTGTACATTAGCGTCTACATTTAGTGACCTTCACCGAGTGTGAAGGTAAATCGATCCAGAGAGTTCTTATTTACTTGCTTCCCTTACGAGGGCAGAGTTTGACACAAGGTCGGTTTTTAATGTGGGGAAAAACGCAGCTCCTCAAAAAGGGGCACTCTGGATTGGAACAAAAATAAAAATTGTTTAAGTCTAGTAGGGCTTCTCCTTCAATGACTGAGGACAGAATAGCCCCCCCCCCCCCACAAAAAAAAGGAAGAGTTAGAGAATAAATTATTGTCTTCTTTCAATTTAACAGAAATTAGCAAGAATATACAAATAAGCTCTGAAGGTGTCAGTTACAGCCAAAAATAAACACGCCGTTTTATCATTTCAAACATTGCTGAATAAAACTATATTAACTTCATCTAATCAAAACCCTTGTTGCCATGATGACTGACAAGACAGACTACTGTTTATGAGTTAATCCATC
Organism: Sepiola atlantica; assembly: GCA_963556195.1. Lineage (NCBI taxonomy): Eukaryota > Metazoa > Mollusca > Cephalopoda > Sepiida > Sepiolidae > Sepiola > Sepiola atlantica. Next base: position 191,929,577 of record OY744522.1, read on the forward strand.
ATCCTCTTATGCTGATCTTGCTACTACTATTACTCCTATTTCCCTCCTACCCACACTAGGTGTCTCATTCACCCCTCCTACTACTATCTAAAACATCCAATGTGCAAGCAATTAAGCAAGCAAGAATATCAGCATATGATATAGATTACCTCCCGTTAATATTTTTTTACACAATTATTTATTAGATGAAAAAAATTTCTCTTTAATACATTTAAAGTGTGGCAGGAATATGCATTGTTTTAAAAAAAAAGAAGAGAGAAAGGAAGAAGAGAAGGAAACGAACCTTTAAAGGAAGTGAATGGGCTGAGAAGAGTATAACAACATCGTTTCGAACATCGTCTGAAAACTTCAGCAGTCCGTCTTTTACTCGGTCAGCAATGGCCTTCACAAAGAAAGAAAAAAAAGGTAAAAGTCAATCTGATATACTGGAAACCAATTAGACTCGGAGCAGTATTTGCATAACAGGGAAAGGATTGAAAAGACAGACAGAGTCAATGCGTTTCAGAACTTTTTTTTTTTCTCTTTTTACATCTCATTAAAATTTATATAAATATTAAAATTTATATAAATATTAAGATTTGTATGAATATTAATGGATACATAAAAAAGAAACAAAACATTTAACAAAAAAAGAAAAAGAAACATTTAAAAAAAAAAAGAAAAAGAAACATAAAAAAAAAGAAGAAAAAGAAACATATTTAAAAAAAAAAAAAGAAACAACATATTTAAAAAAAAAAGAAAAACATATTTAAAAAAAAAGAAAAAGAAACATTTTTAAAAAAAAAAGAAAAAGAAACATTTTTAAAAAAAAAAGAAAAAGAAACATTTTTTAAAAAAAAAGAAAAAGAAACATTTTTTTAAAAAAAAGAAAAAGAAACATATTTAAAAAAAAAAAAAAAGAAACAACATATTTAAAAAAAAAAAAAAAAAAAATTTTTTTCATACTTACGTTCACCAAACCAGGGTGAGTAGGCCATCGATCAATGACACTCCAAATCATGTCACTGGGGGCACCACGTTGACTGTAATATTTATAAATACCATTCAGACTGCTTCCTGTTGTTGAACACGTATACTGGGGGTACTGTGTGAAAGCTATGGCACGTTCAATACCATCACTAGAAAATGAAAATTTTGCAGTTTTAATTTTAATTTTTTCTTGAAATTTTGTTAATACACAAGGTGCAAGGGCAGATAACTCTTTGGTGGCTATTCAGACTGGGTATCATAAAACTAAAGATTTAGCCTATATTGCATTTATTATACTTTAGCTAGGAGTGAAGTTTAGTTTGAAATAAACTGTATATATCATTTTTGATTATTCAATTCTTTTACTGATACTGCAAGTAACACCCTACCCGAGAGTCCAACATTGAAACTCCTCGGCCTAACATTCACAGGTAACATGAATTGGAACAAATACATTGAAGACATTGCTAAGGCTGCTGCAAAGAAAGTAGGCTCCCTCTACCGTGCTAGTAAACTTCTCACACCTGACAGTATCCTGTATCTCTACAAAGCCACCATCTGCCCATGCATGGAGTATTGTTGCCACATCTGTGCTGGTGCATTATCCACTAGTTTCTCCTTCTTAGACAAGGTTAAAAAAGAGTTGCTTATCTAATAGGTCCCTCACTATCCACCCAGCTCCAGCCCCTGTCCCATCGCCGCAATGTTGCATCCTTGTCCCTATTTTACAAGTACTTCAATGGATTGTGCTTCGATGAACTTGCTGCTCTAGTGCTCCCTCGACATAAATACACTCGACCAAACTGACAATCAGATAAGTCCCATCTATTCACTGTGGAGATCCCCAGATGCTGGAGAGCCTTCTACTCCAATAGCTTTTTTCCTTGTGCTGCCGGCCTTTGGAACTCCCTCCCTGCTCTCTGTTTTCCCAACATGCAGAAATTTAAAACTAATGTGAACAAGCATCTCGCTGCACAGTTTCCAATTCAGGATGACCCCCAAAACTTTCACCCTAATTCTCAGTAGCCCCTTACGTCTACAGTGGTGGCCTGCTTGGTTTGGGGTGAACTATGATAATAAAAAAAACGGCATTCACCCGGGGTGGGTTGAGTCGGCTTTACATGAGTTCACTGCATCCCGCATCAAAGTGATTCACCCACACTGATCGGCAGCTGAGTCCTCGACATACTTCAGCCACTCCTGGTTCCAGAGACCAAAAACCAAAAACGACTGCAGTGCTACTCTGTGATTTCCAGTTTTTCATTTTTTTTTTTAGGAACCTTCTTTTTGAATGCTTTTCATGTGTCTTTTTCTTGCAATATATATATATATATTTATTTCAGTTTGTTTCAAGTTTTTTCAACAGCTTTTTAATGAAATATTATATAGGCACAAGCCCCTATTTTAAAATTCAAATTTAATGCATATTCATAAGATATCTATCGAGCACGATTTCCTGTGTTTAAATTTCTTCTCCAGTCTCCTTAAGCTTAAGCCTTAAATTTTTAGACATTTTCTAGAATCCAAGTTATGTAATGGATTTTGATCAAAATGAAAACCATTATTCTAAACAAATGGGTAAGTATAATTATATATTTTGAGTTCAATCTTTGAAATGGGAAATAAAATGGTGCAAAATTATTCTGAGTGTTTACCAAGCCATTATATTTGAAAGCCCGAATAAGAAGTACTACGTTGGTATGCCTTCGTCTTTTAAACTAGATATTGTACAAGAAAAGCACATTTAACAACAAAACCACTCACTAAAAACAGCACTAAAAAAGAAAATTGAATTACTATTTGTTTTTGTTGTTAAGGGTTAGGTTATCTTTAGTCAAATGCTTATTGAAATAGAAAAATGCAATAGCATAAAATAAAACAACGTTTTTAAAAACACATTTTTAGATATTACAAATTTGATCTACAATAATGCATTTCGGTTTATTCACAAACAAGTCGATCATTTTAATCTTTTATTAATAGTTGAAAATAAAACCAACAACAACAGCTGCATGTCTGTCTTCACTATTCCAATCAAAGTCTTCCTCTCGACAGCAGGTGTGATTTGTGTTACAAACTTGTGGATGAATTTCTTAGAGCATCGAAAAACGTGACCAAACCAGCAAAGTCTCCTTTTCAAAAGAATTTATGTGATGCTGGTGGAGTTACATCTTGCACAGAGAGACAGATGCATAAGATGCGTCGAAGGTTGTACATTTCCAAGACATTGAGTGTGTGAAGAGGCCAAGTCAAACAGCCGTACAGCAGTAGTGTGCATATCAGCATTTGGTATATCTTCAATTTTGTTGGGGGCGAGCGCAATCGATACAGATACAATCTGGCTGTAAAAGCCAAGCCAAGATACTTAAACTGCTTGATTTCTTTGACAATTGTGCCGTTGAGAATGATAAGAACTGTCAGAAAGAGGGTAGTTGGCTGATAGAACCTTTGTTTTAAAGGCATTGATCATCATACCCACATGTTTGATGGTGATGTTGACATTATTAAATGCCGTATGGATATCAGAATACATTCCATCAAGGATAGCTACATAGTCCAGGTCAGTAATGTAAACAATCACATCCAACTTGCCAGCAAAGTCCATCATGCCCTGATCAAGGATCCTGTTGATAATGTAGTTGAATAAAATGGGGTAAAAACACAACCTTGGCGGACACCAGTCTGTACATTTAAAAATTCTGATTCCTCTCTGTAACAACGGACTTTTGTTCGGGTGTGTGAGTAATAGGCCGTCAGCAGATTAAGCAGCTTGGGTGGAAATCTATCATGGCTCATTATTTCCCAAAGACTCTCGTGATCAACAGAGTCGAATGCCGCAGTAAGGTCAATGAAACACACAACAGTTGCCTGATGATAAAACCCACATTGCTCCCAAATCTGCACAAGTGAAAAAATCTGATTGGTGCAGCCCCAACCTAACTGGAAGCCGGACTGGTTTAGTTGGGTTCAAAGGTGTCTGTTTTTGAAAACGTAAAAGAATAATTGAAAAGATTTTCGCTAGAATATCAACCAGACTTATTCCGCAATAGTTGCTGCATACGGTCAGATTGCCTTTTTTGTAGAAAGGGAGAAGTATTGTGTGGCTCCAGGCTTGAGGGATTTTTTCTGAGCACGAAACGCAGCAGAGTATTTGATGCAACCACCTGGCTATTTTGATTACTAGCGATCAAGCACCAACTTTTCCAGATAATAAAAATAAATTTGAAAATATTACTCGTTCAATTTTTAGCAGTAGGGAGGGGTTCAGTTTTCTCTGCAATTTTAACATAAAACGTTTATTGATCTTTTGACTATGGAATTTCCGAAAACATTTTTGTATCGTTCGATCACTTGCAGACCCTTCTTCCCCGGCTCGGATGATATTGATGCTTGTTTAGGAACTATTATTATGATCGGATTTGAACCCATGCAAGAAAAGTATACGCATTTCTTCTTTTTTCATCTTTGTTATTCAGGGTTTATATGCTTCAAAGTCTGACAGAAATTATTAAAAATGTATTAAAGCGAACATATCAATTATTAAGAATATACAATTTCGTATAAAGAACTCTATGAATCAACTTTTTTAAATGGAGTATTTTCCTAACAATCGAAGTTTTCGTTAAAATTAACCTGAAGAAGGCAGGAAAGTGCATGTTGCTGAAATGTTGCGACTACAATGAGTGGAAAGTGACTGCCTATTATTAAGTGCTCATCATTTATTACTGAAATATAATTCTTAAAAGAAATATGATAAGAAAGTGTACAGTATAGGACTTTATTTAGAATTCGATATGGGTGCCAGTATTTGCCACCAGCTTCTTAAGGAACCGCATGAACTGATTTCACATGGAACCATTTTTTTTTTTTTTTTTTTTTTTTAAACTAGTTAAATGATAATAAAAATTATGACGGGATTGAAAATCTCCACATACCATCTATCATCATATTTGTTTTAACATCCATTTTACATGCTGCCATGCATCGGACTGCTTTAAGAAATTGACTTCCAAACTAACCTATCTCTGACCAGGTCTTTATCCCTTAGGTCCATTTTCATCACTTCCTCCGATGTTTTCCTTGGCCTTCCTCTGTGAACTGAACCTGCTACCTCAACTGTTCTACGTCTACTAACCCAAGAACTCTCATCCATTCTTTCAATGTGGCCATATCATCAAAGTCTGCACACATTTCCCTATACTGTCCACATTTAATTTTCCTCTGAGGTCACCAGAACTAAGCCTGTTTTTAAGACTCACATTACACATTACCCACTCAAAACAACAGATGACCTAGTAAACAGTAAATCCTCACATTCCATGAGTGATGTTTCTGACAAAGGGGAAAAAATTGTTTTTAACTGTCAATATATCAATCTCGTTAATCCTTATCCAAGAAAGAAAAAAATTTCAAGTGTTGAGTCATTAGTGAAAATAAACATTTACAAAAAAAAATTTAAAAATGAGTTACTTGTGAAATCAGTTGATACGGTTCCCAGGCGGCTTAAAAAGCTAGTAGCAAATGCTGGCACCCATATTGAATTCTAAATACAACCCTATGCTATATACTTATCATATTCATTTCTTGTAAGAATTATATTTCAGTAATAACTTACGAGTAATTAATAATAGGGAGTTACATTCCACACATCCCATAGTTAGATTTTAATGTAGCATTTTTTCAAAATGGCAAAAAGATTATGTTGTGTGTTCATGGAATGATGACTTTTTAAAATAAAAAAGAAACATGCGTTAATACTTGAAAATATGCTTTTTAAAGGTAAGTGTAAATATATGATGTGTCAGATGCAGCGAGTTATTCGGTATGATTGATGGGAGGGGGAGGTTCTTTGGGGTCAGTTGTGGCCCCTATATGATAGTAGATTGTTGAGTCGATCATGTGACATTGAAAAAAAATTACAAAGAATTTTTTTTTTGGGGGGGGGGGGGGAATAAATAAACAAAACTTTACTTACTTTTCCATTTCTTCAATCGAGTGTTCTGCTAAAGGTGGAGCATAACGAAAGCCTATGTAATATTTGTGAGGAGCTATAAGAAAAGATACGATAAATTAAAAAAAACAAAAAAAACAATTCCGGTCTTAAAATACACTTTTCTACTGAGCACATAGGGGAGGGGGGGAGGGGGGGGGTGATATGGTATTGACCATGTTGTTATAAGTTTGAGATCATGTAACGTTTCAGGTTTTCCAACAGACTCTGATCCGGACAAGACCCAACAAAACCTTTCCTTCTTCCAATGATGGTGTTTTGCTATCACGGAGACAAGTTGGTTCCCTCCAGCTCCATGAACTGTTTCTGATTTTGAAAAAAAATCAGAAAAAAAAAAATGGTACAAGAATTCAAACCCTAAAAATGGTTTGCATTCTCGTATCATTTCTTTTCTGGTGAACAGAGAGAAGTGGTCACAGCCAGTTGCACATTGGTGGTATTCCAGGAGTTTTCCTTCTCCAAGACTAGTTGCTTTACCAAGGCTTGAGAGTTTACTCTATCCTGGTGGGTTTTTTTCTACTAGTTTAGCTGCTTTACTAAAAGTTCAGTGTCCACTCTACCCCACTATTTAACCAATAGCTGGATGAAGGACGGACGGATGAAAGACGGACGGATGAAAGACAGACGGATGAAAGACAGACGGATGAAAGACAGACGGATGAAAGACAGACTGATGAAAGACAGACGGATGAAGGACATGAAAGTAATATCCTGATCTGCTTAGTGTGGTTCTCGATGCAAAACTGAAATATGAGGGCTGTCTAAAAAGTATCCGACCTTAGGCCAGAAAAAATTTCAAATACCTGATGGGGTTGGGATCCTAATCCACGTTCAAAGTAAGCCTCTTGTGCTTGCACACACTTAGCCCACCGATCCATCCACTGCCGGAAACACCTCTGGAAGTGTTCTTTTGGAATGGTGTTTATCTCCACCGTCGCGTTCCGCATTATCTATTTTTTCGCACCCTCTCAACAACAGCTGAACTCCGAGCAGTTTGGGGCCTGCCAGAACGCTTGTCTCTCTCCGCTGATGTGCGGCCATTTTTGAATCGGTTTAACCACTCCTTAACTGGTCTTACACATCGCATCTTCTCCGAACACCTGCTGAATCTAACGTGATGAACACCATTCCAAAAGAAGACTTCCAGAGGTGTTGCCGGCAGTTGATGGATCGGTGGGCTAAGTGCACTGTTTAACATTACTTCCCCTATGATTTCCTTTACTAATCCTAACCCTTATTTGCCTACCTTTTATATATATTTTTTGTACAGTATTAAAATTGTTAAATAGAAATCCATTTCTGACTTTAAAATTCTTAGCAAATGCTCATATATTAAAAGATTGAAAGTTTTGAAATCTATTTACATCGATAATTTTATAGAGATTAAAACAAAATCACCTGAACAAAATTAGTTATAGTTTTATAACAAACTGATTGAATTAAGATGGCTACTCCACAACCTTGGCCTTTTGGCTAAGATCAAAGTGTAGTATCTGTTCCGATGGATATTGCACCCCATAGACTGGTATTGTCTTGGCCTTCGGGGCTTGATTTACACCTGTCTATGGGATGGTCCTGTGCAGTTCTAGGAGGTCCACCCTCCCAGGCTTCGCCTCCCCTCTTTGGGGAGGAGTAAGTTTATTGCTTACTGCCTGAGGCGCCCCTACCGGGGAATGCCAATGGGACTGCCCAGGCAATTTTTAAACCCCACTTTCCCGACCCAACCTTGGGTCACATCTTACTTGTGGGAGTAAGATAAAAATTGGCCTTGTGCCTAACTCCTGGAGAGGAGTAAATCAATACTCCACAAATGGCGGCACAATGCGTATGATGGTTTGTAGAGGCAAACTCAAATGCACAAAAAAAAGATACGGAAATTTCCACTAGAAATTTAGTTAACAAAAGAAGTGATGTTATGAATGGGAAGTCAAGGGGAGAGAATAAGTTAGTCTAATCATTCTCTTGGATTTTATCTATGACCAGGACAGACGTCTTTTTCTGAGATCCTCTTCTACCCACCACCTATTGGCTGAGGGGAATATGTAATAATACTATAAATATATTAAAGCAATTTTAAATTTAAAAATTTATTAAAATGCAGAATGTGTGCTGTTGTTAACAACTATTACAGACCTGTTACAGAGAAGAATAGAAAGAGAGAGAGAGAGATCAAATGCTATGACAACTCTTACAACTGCTGACAACAAAACGAATTACTACCTGAAGAGCAGATGTGTCAACACAACACAGCTGTTTACATGATGCGCTGTGCAAATGTGTTACGGTCAGAAGACAAAAAAATTCTTTGACTACATTAAGATATCTTATCAATTACCTTTGTCGTAAATTATTTAAATTGTAGAAAGAATTTATGTAAGAGAGAAAAGAAAATTATTCTTACCGGTTTCTGGGCTTATTCGGTCCAGTATTTCAACCATTCTTTCCCCTTGGATTGCGGTCCACTGTTTGATTGGAGAACCACCACCAATTTTGGCATACTGCTCTTGGATTCTCGGAGTACGTCTTTTGGCTATCAATTGTCCGAGCTGACTGAAAAAGGAAGTTTTAACAAAAGAACAGTTGAATGTTTTAGTAGAAAAAGTGGAAGAATATTGCTATATTCCCTTTCAAGCTACGTGTTAGGTAACATTACTTCTTGTAGTTAGATTTCCTTTTAATTTAACTGGCTTTGCAAACTCACTTTTGTGATGACTTTTGTGGTGACTCTAGGTTATAAATTGTTGTTGTGCTCATAATGTTTAACCAACTTTGGTATTATAGTAGATATACACTATCTACTGTTTTAGAATTTAGAGTAGGGGATCAGTTTCACAGATTTAACATAAAATGGTCCCCAATTTCCAAGCCATTCTAGCGTTTTAGAGTAATCAACCAAAAATCTTTTTTGCTATGTGTTTTCATTGGGTGGTGTTTTTTTTGTTTTTTGCTTTTTACTTTTTTAGGCGATTTCACATGGTTATATAAAGGGGGGGGGGGGGGGCTTGCCACTCAAACTTAGAGTTAGTCGTAGAGGTTAAGGGAGAGTTTTTGTTTAGATGGAGTCTTGCCACTCGGATTTAGGGTAAGTGGTAATGTTATGGAAGAGTTTTTTTAGGGGAGGCTTGCTACTCTGTCCTAGAGTTAGTTGTATGGTTAAGTGTTTTGAGGGGAGGGGGAGAGGCTTGACACTCAGACTTAGGGTTAGATAAAATTATATTTTATCAATAATAACTATTTTTTTAATGATTAAAAGTAATTTTTAATAACTTTTCAGCATGAACCCTCCTAGGACACAAAAGTTATCACCCATAGAAAGAGAAAAAGGGTTAAGTGCTCTAAAAAGCTTAAATAGTCCGGAAACGGGGGATCATTTTACATAAAATTTATAAACAAAAGAGATCTCCCACTCTAATCTCTAAAATAATTGTTATTGTCTTCTTGCCAAATTAAAAACTTTCGAAATGACAGTTTTAAGGTCTCAAAATCACAATTAGATTTCCCATGGACACAGTAAACATTGCTGTGTTAGACATAACCTTCATAAATACACATTGAATTTTTTTTCATTTACTATTAATCAAGAATTTATTGAAATAAAAAAATTAGAAATGAGAAAACTAAAACGATTTTTTTTTAATTCTGTTATTTATAATTTAAGAGTTAAAACAAACTCAAAAGTATTAAAAACACAAAATATTTGAATTAAAATAATTTTTAGTCCAAAATGATGTAATTATAACGTTTTCTTTAATAATTACTATTAAATAGATATTTATGTAAAATAATCGAAAAAAGGTGAAATACAATTTTGAAGTTTGAAGTGTGTGTGTGTGTGTGTGTGTGTGTGTGTGTGTGAAGAAGCTGTTAAGCTAAATGAACCTGCCTGCTACCTACTAGGAATTTTCCGTACAAGGCAAACGAGCCTTATATTAATTTTCTTTTTCTTTTTAGTAATAGTAGTTGTAGTAGTAGTAATAGTACTTAAATGTACTATATTGATAAGAGCTCAGAAGATATCCAGGGTCCTAGTAATTTTTATTTCATTCATTTTTATTTCGTTTTTCTTTATTTTTTTTATTTTTCTTTCTGAACCATTTCTAGGAAATGTATTTCGTTGAATATTTTGATATTTAATTTTAAATAAAGCTTAAGTCAAAAACAAAAACTTTCTTTTGAAATAGATATACTTGAATGTCGACTCCCTTGCTTTACCCCTGAACACTGATATATATATACATATCTTCTTTTTCTTATGCGTTACTGTTTGAGGAAAATTTTAACTGGGCACATCAGTGCAAGTTTAAAAAATATATATAATTTTCTACGAGAAATATGTGTCAGAAATGGTTGAATCACCAATAAATTTCCTATCAAGTCTGGATGCCGAGGTTTCAACCCGATCTTTTGCATTTTTGACTAATCTCTGACTTTCTCAAGAGGAAATACATAAAAAATGATCAAATTTAAGGTTTAAATGGCATCAGCATGAATATGGCAATCCCACAGAGTTTGATAGTATTGTGAGATACTGCTGGGGTGCTCTGGGCTAGTAGTAATAATGTTTCAGCCCTGAAACCATGAAGTCATCATCTGATGAAGACTTTGTTAAAAATAATGCTGCTGTACAAACAGCTAACATATATATATATATATATATATATATATATATATATATATGATGGCTAATACCATCAAAATGAGGAAGAAAAGAAGAAGAAAAAAACTATAAGACGGTCTCGCCTGATAAAGTTGTTCTACAATGAAAGCTTGCAAAAAAAAAAAAAATTAAATAAATGAACTTTTCATTTAAATTGCACGATTGTTGATTTTCAAAATATTTAACTTAAATACATTCTCATGCGTGCCTCAAAGATGTTGTCAATTTCCTTTATATATATATATATATATATATATATATATATATATATATATATATATATATATGGGAAGAGAAGGATGAAGGTAATCCGACGTGATGGTAAAATGAAAAAGGAAAACCAAAAAATGGATGTTTTTTATGTGTACATCAACGTTTCGTCTTTATTTATAAGACTTCATCAGGATGATGATATAGAGAAAAGATGTCATGCAAGTACAGATACATGTAGGGTAGACATATTGGGAGGAAAAATAAAATAAAATGAAAATAATGGCCACTACTTGGTGGACGTCCGTACTTGTTAGAGAATAAAAATGAATGAAGAAAATGAGTGGGGAAAAAAAAAAAAAAAAAAAATGGAAGGATGGGGTGAGCAAGGACTACTGTGGCTGGTGGTAAGAGAAAGAGGTGGGGGATGAGCAGGGGTAAAGTGGATGGCAGAGAGAGAGTGGAGGAAGAGGGGGGAAGGAGGTGTTTGACCAGATGGCTGCGGTCAAGATTGAAGGGGAAAAGTAAGTTGGAATGTTTGTGTGTGTGGGGGGGGGGTGTATTTTTTTTTTTTTCCCCACTCATTTTCTTCATTCATTTTTATTCTCTAACAAGTACGGACGTCCACCAAGTAGTGGCCATTATTTTCATTTTATTTTATTTTTCCTCCCAATATGTCTACCCTACATGTATCTGTACTTGCATGACATCTTTTCTCTATATCATCATCCTGATGAAGTCTTATAAATAAAGACGAAACGTTGATGTACACATAAAAAACATCCATTTTTTGGTTTTCCTTTTTCATTTTACCATATATATATATTTAGGGTTATTAAAAATCGATTTTTTTTTTTTAATCTTTTATGTGCTCAACTGATGATAGTTACTCCCCTTGATTATCTACAGGGGTGAAACACGATTGGACAGAAGATGTATAAATTAGTAATAAAGTTTATTGACGAAGGACACAAGACTCAAAACTAAATTTAAAAGATTAATTCTTTTGTGACGAAATTATTATCATGTATCAACAACACGCAGCAGCAGCAGCAGAGACAAACTAACCAAACTAACGCTTCAACAGCTTATCTGGGTTCAATCCCACTTAAAGAAGTTAAAGGACTACAAATCCTTATTCTTGAAGGTACAACCTTCTTATTTGTGATGATACTATGGTATAGGGATATGGAAGTCAAACCTTGGTGATACCATTGGAGCACAGGGTGGAGCAGGTGCTACTGTGATTGCAAGTTCAGGTTAACTTCTGCCATTACTAACTAGCAGAGCGTTACCACAGTAAACCAAGGGAAGAGTCTATCAGTATGTGTATGCAGTATAATGATGATGAATTGAAGTGAAACCTGGCCAGTGAGGGTTGAGGACATGCACTGCATGGAGAGAAATGATAATAGAATGATACGATGGATGTGTAATGTAAATCTTACAGACAGGCTTAGTTCTGATGAGCTCAGGGGACAGGGAGATGTGTGCAGAACAGGAGACTTCGATTGTATGGCCACATTGAAAGAATGGATGAGAGTTCTTGGATTAGTAGATGTACAACAGTTGAGGTAGCAGATCAGTTCAGAGGAAGGCCAAGAAAAACATGGGAAGAAGTAATGAAAATAGACTTCAGGAAAGGAAGAATAAATAAAGAAATAGTTTCGTTTGGAAGTAAATTTTGTAAGCCGTCCAATGCATTCTTGTATGTAAAATAGACGTTAAATTGGATATGATGATGATTATTATAATGATGTATGCAAGTTGTTGCTTAAGTAAACTGACCTGTCCAGAGATAGTTTAGAAGTAAATTTTTTAAGTCGTCCAATGCATTCTGCATGTAAAATAGACGTTAAATTGGACATGATGATGATGATGATGATGATGTTGTATGCAGGCTGTTGCTTAAGTAAACTGAACTAAATAATTCAATTCAATTCTTAATTCAATTTTTATAAAAAGATTCATTTAAGAAACGAACAACCAAAATTATCCTATTCTATTTTGCTATGTTTTTTTTTGTGTTTTTGCACTTTTTTTTTTAATTGTTAACAAGGTCATTTTCTTTTTTTTTTTCATTATTAAAAAAAATATTTTTTTTAAATAGTATTGTCTGTATTGAAAAAAAGAACCATATCATGAACTAGACACCTAAAAAGAGGTTTCCCACTTCTCAGCTGAGAACATACAAATATCATTGCTGAATTTTTGAGATGAGGATTGATAATTTGTATAATTTTGGTTATTTGGACTACATTTCTCATCTTGAGTGTTATCATCACAACGTTTCGGTCGCTGTAACCCATGACCTTCTTCAGGTGTATCTAAGTGATAGTCATCTGAAGGGTTGAAGGTTCAAAGAATTGCGAATTACTGAAGACTTCTTCCAGTCATAGCTGACGGAACGAGAGCATGTAATCCCCGGTGGATTAAATAAAAGGGTTGTGTTCGAAATTCCGTCCAGATTCCCGAGTTCGACAAAAATATTCCTGAGTTCGAAGAGATATACCTGAAGAAGGCCGGAGGTTACATCGGCTAAAACGTTGTGATGATAACACTCAAGATGAGAAATGTAGTCCGAATAACCAAAATTATACGTACGAATATCACTATTTTTTTTTTTTTTTAAATATTTCCCAAATCCGAGCAAAAGAAAATAGAGTAGATTGACAAAGGTTAAAAGATTCGAGTAAATATGAAAAAGTAATTTCTGAAGGTCAACAGTTATTAGATTGGGGAAATGAAGGAAAAATAAATAAACAAAAACAGAAAAGAAGTCAACTTACTTCTGTACAGGTAATGTCATTAAATCCTTATCTAAAAATAAACGTCGTAAAAAATCATGGACCCCGTCTAGCGTCTCTGGTCCGCCCATATTCAACATCAAGATACCAGTTTTTGGTTTAGTACTGAAAATTAAAAAAAAAAATTTTTAAGTTTGTAATTTTTATTTTTTTAAACTTATTATACAATTTTAGAGAAAAACACGTGCAGGTAGTTTTATGTATACATGTTTTAATCAAAACATTTAAACTCGTCCTTTCTGTCATGTGTAAAAATTGTTTCTCCACTGTGAAAAGAGGTCGGGAAAGAAATATATTGTTAGATTAACCTAACAAATCAAAATCGAGTTATTTCCCTTGAAGCAAAATAAGAGTTATCGCCTCTGGATCAAAGAAGAGTCGTCTGCCGAACAGTGAAAAGTAGACAGAACGGTCTCACAATCAAACAAGCATCTTGCGTTCAGCGGTTTTTTTACATTCTAAATTAATCAGTGTGTTTGTTAAATAAATCTGTTAACGGTTCTACTTCGTACTTCTTTCATTTTTCTGAGTTGTAATTGAACCGAAACGTATAAACATCAAGACGTAATGTTGCATTACCCGTTCTTTCGGAGTACCCGGTAAGATCCAACAAGAATAACAAAGAACAGAATGTATATGGAAAAACTTTGGTTTTCTTTATTTGCCATCACCGGATGGTTTACGTCGGCTACGCACACACATATAAACAAAAATCCTGTACTTCGGTACCTCGATCACCAAGCGCTTCGGCTCTTCGCGTTTTTGAAACCGCCGTCTTTTCAAGTTCCTTTGCACTGCGGAACCTTCTCCTTTTTAACAGTTATCAAGTCACCTTTTTTTTCTTTTCTCGACCACGATTCATTTTTGCCACTCTTCATTATCTTACAGTAACATATAACAAAACGAAAATAAACAGGCCAAAACTGCGCTGATCTAAAGCGTTTTTATAGTCTGTGAGTAATGTGAATTAGAAGTGGAGAACTTCATTTTAACAAAGAGCTTGACCGATGAGTGAACCTGTAACTTTAGACACTAGATTTTGACCTTTCTTGAAGGTTCTACGATTTTATTTTTAGTAACATGGTAGACTTTCTGGGTTCTAACAGGAAAGCTGTCTCTACATGACCAGTCTTTGAGAGAAATAAACGTTGATAGAATTCACATGTCCACCTTTCGATATTTACATCTTGACTGTATGTAAGACAAATAGGTATCCCAAACAGAAAATGTTATTTTCATTGTATTCCAAAACTTTTAATTTGACCACATAGATTGTTTCAAAACATAAACAATAACAAATTTATTTTGGTCACACAATTAGCCACAGAATTATGACCGTTCAAAGTTTGTTGAAAATTAGAAAATTTAAATGTGAGTTAGTAATCAGAGGCAGGAGCAATGTGATACAGGTACCGGAAGGTGGAACAGATGAACAAAAATAAATAAGAGAAAATATGAATGGAATCTCAAATCAATTTATTAATATTTCACGGTTTAACGGTTTAAATAGCAGAGCCGTAAATAGAAAAAAGTTTACTGTCAGGCAATTTAAAAAGGTCCGGAAAAGGTAAACTTTAATTTTCGAGAGTGGAACCTTTCATTATCAAAAGTTCAAAAATATGACCGAGTGGTCAAAAAGGACACAACTGTTGACGAAATGCTGCAGAGAATTGGTGGCAGATTCGCAGAAAATGAGTTTAGATAAGCTAATTGGATATCAATATTAATTATTCCTATCATAATTTATTTTAATTTATTGTATAATTATTCAGCTTAAAGCTTGTCATCTTATTAATGTTTATTTATTTATATACTTTATTATTTATTATTATTTGTTTTATTTTTTTCTTCATTTTAATTCAATTTTAATTTTAAATTATACTTAAATTATCAATTATTAGAAAATTTGATATCTTGTGTGCTATTGGTCCAGGAGCCAATTTTCATAGAGTATAACAAAAATGCAGGCTCTGAACAAGTGAAAAATACTTTAAAATGTAACATCATCTTTTGGTAAATGAAAATTAATCAAAATGGAAGCAATAATTATTAGATCAAGCCAGCCAAAATATTGGGAAAAATCTGATTACCTCTTGAAAAAAAAAAAAAAAATTTTTTTTTCATTATATCTAAAAACTTTCAATCTGGCCATATAGATCTTTGCAAAGCATACACAATGGTACCAAATTTATTTTAGTAGCACAATTAACGAATGAATTATCACCGTTTAAAGTTTGTTGGAAATTTTTAAAATTTGCTATCTTGTGTGCTATTGGTCCAAAAACCAAATTTATAACTAAAAAATGCAGGCTTTGACCAATTGAAAAATCCTTACAAATGTAACGTCATCTTTTGGTAAATGAAAATTAATCGTAATGAAAGCAATAATAATTAGATCAAGCCAGCCTAAACATCGGGAAAAATCTGATTACCTCTTGAAAACAAAAAAAAAACACACAAAACAACATAGAAGTACAACTTTGTTCATATAAGATTCATTTCAACAGCTAACACACTGAATCTTCTTAATATGATTCATAGCAAAGTAGAAATCAAGCTAGATTTTTCTTTTAATAGTAAATCTATTTTTAAAAAATCAGATTCGGATCACATAAAAACAGATGAAAACAATTTGATAAGGCAAAAATTGCATTCACTAAAATTTTGCAAGTTGAATTTTTTTTTTGCGAAAGACAACTTAAAACCCTATATTAAGCCCACCATATTGACGATATGCCGTCTTTCTTTAAAATGGGACTGTTTTTTTATGCACATTAAGTTGAAAAATGGCCCATCACTAAAAATAGTAACCTAACTTAGATTTCCTTTTAATTTAACTGGCTTTGCAAACTCACTTTTGTGATGACTTTTGTCATTTTATGTTTCTTATTTTATTTTTTTTAATTTGAAATACCAAAGAAAATAAAACTTAATGACATTTATAAAAGGAAAAAATCAAATTTGGATATAAACAAAAGTTAATCAAAATTACCCAAAAATTAAATGAGTTATCTATCACAAGCTGAAATTGAAAGGAATTTCACTATATTTACTCATTTTTGTACACTCAACTCTAAGCTGGTTTGTGATATCTAGTATAAACATACATCCTCATTTAGAAAATAAAAAAGGTAGACACATCAATTGAATAATGAACTCGGTAACAAGCTCTTATCAATCTTGGACAGTAACCTGAGTATTAAGGTTAAATGAGAAAATAGGGGAAAACTCAAACAGGTATTAAAGATAGAAAAAGAGGTTCTACTAAACAAACAGTAGTTTAGCAATCACTGAATTGAGCTAGCAAGTCCCATCAGATCTCATAAGTTCTTGTTCTTTTTACACAAAAAACAGGCGATTCTATTCTCCTTATTTAGGTATTATTATATGACAGGGACAAACCAAAGGTTTCTCTAAAACGTTCCTCAATCTTTTTTGTGTTATTGGTCAAATAACTTTGTAAAAAATTTAATGAAAAACGAATGAACCGATTTTGCGAAAATCTGAAAGCTAATGGAATGACGGACAGTAACAAAAAAGGCATAAGTCTTTTCTGACCAACATCGGAAAGCAATAATAAAAAAAATATATACATCAATATTTGTTAAGATATTTTACATTTTATGTTTCTTATTTTATTTCTTTTAATTTGAAATACCAAAGAAAAAAATCTTCATTTAATGAATACGTCTCAAGGTGAACGAGCAGGCTTACCTGTATCGGAGGAAATGTGATGGCTGCTGCCAAAAAAGTGACATGGAGGCTGTAAGAACTTTCCCGTAGCCAGGGATACGTTTTGCCAAATTCATTATGGCTGAAATATCAGAAAATAAGGAAATACATTTACAAATGACAAACAGCATCATATTCAAAAGAAAAATCTATAGTGATGTATTTGATACAGTCATCATCATCATCGGTTTAACATCTGTTTAACTAGCAAACAGTTTGGATAATCACAGATTTCAAGGTAGTTCTACTAAAATAGTCATATTTTAAAAACCAAAGCACTTTCAGTCCCCAAAATACCACCATTTGGTTCGGAAATGAATATTCTTTAACATGCATTAATAAATAATAATCTACATTATATATTTGAAGAGTTTTCAGCAAATACAGTCATAAAAATGTTAACGCCATTTTTGTCACTTTTCTTTTAATTCTCCCTTCTAGAAATATCGTACCATTCGTCTATGAGGAATTTTGTCATGAAATTTGGAAAAAATATCAATTTCAATTATTGTTGGGTACAAAATTAATTGATCCATTATTTTATTTTGTAATCTTAAAAATAAACCTTTAACATGACGTGTATCGAACATTTAAAAATATATTTTTCATACCCCAACTCGTAAATAAATCAATCTTTTATCTTTTTTTATGCATTAAAATTATAATTGTATGTTGTTTTGTCTTTCAGTAGTAGTAATTTTGAATTAACCTATCTGAAAAAATATTGTCCCCCTTTAGGGAAAGTCAACAATTTCTGCTAGTATTGCTGATATAGCAACCAATCAGCAGCAGCTAGTGTTGTATTACTGGTTATTACTGGCTATTAAGCTCACCAACTCTTTTCGTTCTCGTCGAACTTAACTGTTGACGCAAAGGGGCGATATGTCGTCAGGTTCCGCGAACCTCAACTGCCCGGACTTATTCGAACTGCTTGCACTAACCTTGTTTCCTTTCTCTTTTTCTCGATTCTGCCGGCAGCCATTATTGTCGCCTGCTTGTTTCTGCCATGACTATTTGCGCTCCTTTTTCCTCTGCAACTATTTGCTGACGGGACTGCTACCTTTGTCGTCTTCACTGTCGCCGCCGACGCCGCTGTCATCATCTTTTCGAACTTCTTGTCGCGCGTTAACATTTCTGGGCTGTTGTCTTCGCTAGCTGAAAATCAAACCTTCACTTCAATAAGCTCACAAAGTCTCTCCTGTTTTTTTAATTAGAGCCATCTTTATTTACTACTTCAATTAGCCGACCTGAACGAGTCTTGATTGAGAGAGAGTTTACGCTAACTAACTTCACTAGTTAATATTCTTGATTGCCCGAGAGAGAGGAGTATCAAGATTTACTAATTGGCTCTTAGATTTCCGTCATTCAGAATCTTTCTCGTACAGTTACATTTTTGGTGATCTTAACTATCTCGCTTCCAAGTCAAATCTGATTCAATTCCGATTCAACTCTTCCGCGGTCGGAACTCTCGTCCCAAATCTCGTCGTCAACACGCCAGGTGCAACCTGAACTCCCTGATCTCACGTAACCATTAAGGTCAGATCAGTTGTCACCGTGAGCCTGGGAACGCATCGGACCGAACTTGCACGAGATGACTTCGCTACAACCGCGTAAGTCAAACCCGTCTCAAACAGATGCGTCCAAGCCATTATCTAACACTAGTTATAAACAGTTAGATTTGCAAAATTCGTTTACAAAACTTCTTTTAAAAAAGAAAAAAGGAAGACAAAAATACTATTTTTGCTTAAAAAAGTTAATGCTGTTTGTGGTTCTTTTATAAAAAATACTTCAAGAAATACTGGTTTTCAAATATACTCAACTTTCGAACTTCTAGTAATAATGACTTTCTAGTCACCAATTAAAACATAAGATTCTACTTTTTTTAGGCGATTAGGTGTGAACACCCTAAAAGTCTTGGCGGAAAAAAGAAAGACAACAAAAAAATAATTTAGAATTTAGAGTGGGGGATCAGTTTCACATATAAATTTAACGTAAAATGATCTCCCATTTCTCCGCCATTCTTGCCATAGTGCAATTTTTTAAATATTATTTCAAGCTGAAAACTTGATATAAACTAATTCCTCTACCACTAATCCTAGGTGCAAGTAAAATGCCCTCTCTTGAATGTGTTGTATCATTAACCTTAAATCTGAGTGACAAGCCACTCCCTAAAAAAAAACTCGCTTAACCGTAACACTAAGTCCGAATGGCAACCTCAAAACAAAACCACTTCTTTAACAGTGGATTGGGGTCATAAATAGTTGGTAACTTTTAATGCCGCAAAGATAAAGCTCCTTTCCTTCAATAACTACAAGAAACCTCTCCAACTACCGATTGTCATGGCTAATAACACCCTACCTGAGAGTTCAACATTCAAACTCCTCGGCCTAACCTTCACAGGTAACATGAATTGGAACAAATACATTGAAGACATTGCCAAGGCTGCAGCAAAGAAGGTGGGCTCCCTCTACCTTGCTAGTAAACTCTTCACACCTGACATTATCCTGTATCTCTACAAAGCCACCATCCGCCCATGCATGGAGTATTGTTGACACATCTGGGCTGGTGCATCATCCACTCGTCTCTCCCTCCTAGACAAGATCCAAAAAAGAGTCGCCAACTTAATAGGTCCCTCACTATCCACCAAGCTCCAGCCCCTATCCCACCGCCGCAATGTTGCATCCTTGTGCTTGTTTTACAAATACTTCAATGGATTGTGCTCTGATGAACTGGCTACTCTGGTGCCCCTCTCGACGTAAATTCACTAGACCAACTCGACAATCAGCTAAGTCCCATCCATTCACTGTGGAGGTCCCCAGATGCCGGAGAGCCTTCTACTCCAATAGCTGCGTTCCTCGTGCTGCCGATCTCTGGAACTCCCTCCCTGCTTCCTTTTTCCCTGACAGTACTGACATGCAGAGGTTTAAAACTAATGTAAACATATCTCGCTACACTGCTTCCAATTTTGGGTGACACCCAAAACCCACACCCAAATTCTCAGTAACCCTTTACATCTACAGTAGCGGCCTGTCTTGTTTGGGGTGAAATATGTTAAAAAAAAAAATTATCGAGTGGCAAGTCCCCAACCTACAAAAAGCCCATCAAAACCACACATAATCATCTAAAAAAAAAAATTTTTTTTTTTAAATAATGAAAAAAAATAGAATTAAAGCACACACCCCCCCCCTAAAGAAAAACACACAGGATTTATTTCCCATTTGGTTAACTGACCTAAAACGCTAGAATAGCCCGGAAATGGTGAATTATTTTTACATTAAATTTATGTGAAACTAATCCCCCATTCCAAATTCTAAAATAATTTTTTTTTTTTTCTACTAAGTTTTCAGGGTGTTCACACGTAATTGCCCCTAGCCCTACTACTAATCCGAAGTCCGAGTGGCAACACCCCCCCCCCCGCCCACTCCTCTCACAAAAACCCTCTTAAAACTATACATAATCGTCTAAAAAAAAAAAAAAAAAGAAGAAAGGAGACCCTCATCTCCCAAAAAACAAGAAAAATGCACAGGATTTATTACCCATAGGAAAAAAATGGTTAAATGCCCTAAAATGCTAGAACGGCCTTGAAATGCAGGATTATTTTACATTAAATTTATATGTGAAACTAATCCCCACTCTAAAATAATTGTTTTTGTTTGTTTCTTTCTGCCAAGTTTTTTCTAGGTGTTCACATGTAATTGTTTAAAAAAAAAAGAAAGTAGAATCTCATATTTTGGGGAGGCAAGAAAGCGATTTAGGGGAAGGTGTTAATCTACAATAATGCCAAAGAAATCTTGCAATATATTCATTTTTAAACAATCCTAGTATTAAATTTTAGTTTCTTGTACATAAAATGTATTACAATTCAACTTTGAGTTCTCTTACTTTTTTATTTTAATGGATACATGGTATTTTTAAGGTATTGCAGCATATTTATGTGCACTTAGTGCAGATTACTTGGAAACCATTAATTTCTGGAGATTTTCAGTGGCATATTCTGATTCCTTGTACAAAAATACACTTATATGGTAAATTTCATTGCTTAATCTTGTGTTTTAACAAAGATATAACATTTTTACTAAAAAATTAGTGTAAAAAATGTGATGAAATGCATATGGTCTTAAAGGGGGGAAAATGTCCAATCGTGCGAGGCACAGAAATAGTCATAACTTCCTTATTTTTAGTCAGATTTAAAAAATTTAAAAAGATTCTTTCTTAGATCATCAAGCTCTTTCTATATATGCAATTATTGAGATATTTTAAGCAATTAAAATTTTTTCATGTGTATTGCTATTTGAAACTATAGATCTCAACATCTCACGTAGATGATAAACTATGATAAACTATTATAAACTTAGGTTTTTTATGTTATTTTTTTTTTTAACGAAAATATGGTCGAAAGTTTGAGAGTAATGCCGAAACCCATTTCACTCTAAATAATTCACGTGACTGAAATAGGATTTAACCTGTTTTTTGTTCCTTTTTTATTTTTTATTCTATTTTTTACTTTTGTTCACCCCAATCAAGGCATAGTGTTACTGAAGTGTAAGGGGCTACTGTGGTAGGGGTCAGATTTAAAGGGGTATTCTGGGTGGGGAGTTGAGCAGCAAGACAGGTGCTTCTGTAGTTTCACAATGACATTAAAATATTTAAAGAAATGTATAACCTTTGTTATGTACTTACGTGTTAGCTGAAAATAAGATTGTACAGAAAAAATTACGCAAATTCATCCAGTATTTATTAAATTATAAGAAAAAGAAGAAAACAATCTTATATATCGATAGATATTTCAGCTTACAGATTAGGCAAGGGAGAACTTTCGGAAAAATTCAAAATATAAGAAAAATGGTGAGATATAGATAAAATCGTTTTTTATTTTTAATTTAATAAATACTGGATGAATTTGCGTAATTTTGGGTGTACAGTCTTCTTTTCAGCTACCATGTAAGTACATAACAAAGTTTATACATTTCGTTAGCTATTTTTTTAAGAGAGGCCTAACATGTCATTGTGAAACTACAGAAGCACCGCAAGACGTTTGTTCACATTACATTTAAATTTCTGCATGTTGGTACTTTTGGAGAAACGGAGCAGAAAGGGAATTCTAAAGGTAAGTGATCCGAGTAAAGAAAATTTTTTGGTCTAGGGACATCTACAGTGAAGGGGTGAGATTTTGCTGTTAGTCGGGTGGGTTGGGGTACTTTCTTTTAAGAGATAGAAATGTAATAAGTTCATCAGAGCACATTTTGTGGAAGTACTTGTATAACGAGCACAGGGATGTAACACTGCAGTGATATGATAGCGGCTGGAGCTTGGTGCGACAATTTAAGCAGGCCCTGCGAAGGGCAGGCCTAGAATACAGCGCTAGTGTGAATTAGCCACGAGCTTATTCAAAGTCAAGCATCATCTTAGGTTTCCAGTATAAACAAAGAACAAGATTAAAAACATAGTTCAATCGCCCTGGTAAATGAACTCCCCATCTCAATTTCAATCGATCTGAAATCATATTTTGGTTTTGATTGTTTTCGTATTAACCGTTCTGCCCTCGAATGTTAATTGCAATTTAGGTCATATCGTTTTTTCGGTCGTTGAAATATACACTTCTTTTTTAAATTATTATCATTCTTCGCTTATGGCACCTTGCCCTCATATTGTTGTTCTCGTGGCATGATCTTATTAGATGCTGACAAGAATTCGCCCCCCCTCCCCGTAGAGGTCGGCGCATTCTCAATAAAAGAGTAGAGAGTCGAGATAAGCGAGTCAGTAAAGGGAATCACAGAAGTGAGCAGTCTGTCAATGAAAAAGTTGGGCGAGGATTGGCCAGTCGGTCACGTGTGTGTCCTCGTCCCACTTAGGACAGCATTCCGCTGTCGGAGAAATAAATAGCCCCGAATTACCAAATCCGTCGATCCAACCCAAATCAAACACAGTCTAACCAACCTGTCTTGGAACCTAACAAGTGTAATTTCTTCTCTCTGATTGTTTTTTTTTTGTTAATAATTATTCTTCTAAGAAAACCAGCAAACCAATTTGTTGCGGCTTATCATTCCTTTCTTCGACTGTTTACATGAAATGACCCTCTCTTCAAAGCGAGACAAGGTTGCTAGCTCACCCCAGTTGATGGCTCACTGATCTAAACAAACACAGCGTGGGAGTTTGCAGTCACTGGACTGGGCGTTTCAACATCGGCAACCTTCATCAGAACAGCAACTTTTACCGAACAGTGCCGGGTGACTAACCGAACCGGGAACGGCCGAACTGATGACGTCACGGCTGGAGGAGTGGTGCTCATGTTCATATTGGTACCCCCATTTTGGGGACAGCTAGTTTTGGGCCTCACCATAAAAAGTGGGTACTGGTACAGTTGTTGAACCAGACAAAACCGATTTTTTTTCTTCGGCATCTTCCGGCCGTTTACGTAATCAGCCGGAAGATGCCGAATCAGAACGTTCAAGAAGCAGACGACACATTTACCTGTAAATTAAGTAACTCTGAACATTCCTGGCAGGTAGGCAAGCAGGCGATAATTTTTATATATATATATATATATATATATATATATATATATATATAGATATATATATATACTTCCCTCCAACAGCAGAAAGATGTAACAAGGTTGGAAGGTGGGATTGGAAAACAAGCATCCTAGAGGAAGAGCACTCTGGCCTACTAAAATGCCTGGGCAGCTCCGTCGGCATTCCCCGGTAGGGGCGCCTCAGGCGATTAGCAATAAACTAACCCCTTCTCAAAGGGTGAGTTAAGGAGCCTTGGAGGGTGGACCTCCTAAAACTGCACAGGACAATACCCCAGAACATCGGAATCAAGCCCCGAAGGCCAAGACGATACCAATCTATAGGATGTAGTATCCATCAGAACAGATACTACACTTTGATCCCAGCCAAAAGACCAAGATCACAGATTTTCTCCATAAAGAAAGATTAGGCAGATTAACCCGAAAATGAATTTCACACCTGTAGTCCTAACCGTGACATAACCATAAACTAACCCTAACCTAGTAAGCACCAGTACCCAAAAAATAAGATGCAAAAAAAATCTGTAAAAATCATTGTAGCATTGATCAGGTAAAAAAAAAAAAATTTTTTTAAAGGTTTAACTTTTTAACTTTCCCCGTAAAATATCAAAACAAAAAATTCATTGATTTTCTTCGTCAGAAAATAAATTGCCATAAAAAATATATATACGGAGAGTCTTTTTCTTTCATTATTATATATTTTTTATGCATGTTGAATATCAGCCTCGTTTTGATTTGGACGCCGGTTCGTTTTGATTCGGCGTTTTCCGGCTATTCACGTATTTCGGCGTCGGAAAAAATCGGATTTGTCTGGTTCAAAAGCTGTACAAGTACCAAAAAATGAATGACCTTGTGTCTAACGTTTCTTTTTTTTTTTAGCATTTTGTTGTGGGTGTTTTTCGGTTTAAGTAAAATAAAAAAAGTTTTAAATTAGTAAACAAAATGCTAAAATATCGAACGGGAAACGAAACGTGTCGATATCAAATTGGGAGAAGAAATTTGGCGCGACAAATATTTGGTTAATTCTTTTTTTTAGTCACGTAAATTATTTTTTTTTACTTGAAGTACGTTTTAGTAAAAACATGAGAACATTACGTTTCAGCGTTTCACGTGTACAATTTAACTTGAGTTAAATTGTACACGTGAAACGCTGAAACGAAAACTAGTCGCTAGCTAAGGAAGGACGATAACACCAGTTCCTAATTTTTAGTTAAAGGACTTTTATAGGATATTTGAACAAAACGACTCATTTCTAAAAGTCTAAATCTATATTATATAACCTTAACAAGATGAGGACAAACAAGGAAATTAAGTCTAACAATAAAGTGTATATCTCTTCCAAATATAAATGGTTCGTAAAAAAACTTTCTTTTTTTTTTAACTTTTAAAATCGAAAATTTTGTATTATTGAAGATACTGAAAAACTTTAGTTTGTCATTTCGACTTTTGGCCGTATGTTGTTATTTATTTATACATATGTGTGTGTGTGTGTGTGTGTGTGTGTGTGTTAAGTTATATTGAAAAGAAATCAATAAAGTGCTCGATCGCAGAAGAGTGGGAGCTAATACAAATAAGTTATTTAAAAACTATGTTACATAAGTATTTATATATATATATATATATATATATATATATATATATATATATATATATATATCATATTTATAAATAAATATTAAATTATTAATACGCAAAATAAAATAGTCTCAATCTGTCTCTCTAAGCACATAAGTAAATTCATGCTTACCTGTGGAGAATTTAAGATTATTTAAAAGAAAAACAACGTAGATTCGCTCCACGGAACGAAAAGGTTTTTCGTTCACTTAAGTTTCCCGTTTAGTGTATTTACTCTGATCAGGGGGAGGTGACTCTCACCAGTCTAAACTAATTTATGTTCACCGACTTCCGCCTACGGAATCCCAAAAGGGTAACATTCTACTAATTTATGCAAGAAAACACAAGTGTTTCGCCTACCTTCTCGGGCTTGAAAATTGTCCTTCGGGCTAGTAACAGAGGAACATGTCCCGCTCGGCCTCAGGAAATAATCATCACACGCATTATCTTCTCCTTTGGAAGTAAAAGAGTATTGCCGATCGTCTGAGGCGCACCTACCAGGGAATGTTGATCCCGGCTATTTTTGTACACTTTCAGTGTCCCTCCCTCGGGGGAGGTGGTTTACCCACTTTAGAGAAATTGGATAGGAGCAAAGTGTAGTATCTGTTCTGAAATTACATTTTTTCTGTCCTCGATAAGTAAAGGAGAAATCATTCACGACGGAGATCATTTTTACTTTTATCCCAATCCAGAGTGCCTCTTTTCAGGGAGCTGGATTTTTCCCACATTATAAACTGACCTTGTGTTTAACACTGTCTTCGTAAGGGAGGGGGGGGAGTAAATAGCGACCTTGAGTCACATCCCGTCTTGAGGGAAGGTTTTATTTACTCCTCCCCAGGAGTTAGGCACAAGGCCAGTTTTATTTTACTCCCACAAGTAAGATGTGACCCAAGATCGGGTCGAGAAAGTGGAGTTTGAAAAGCCAGCGCTCGAGAGGTGAGCACTCTGGCCATTTAAAAATTGCCTGGGCAGCCCCGTCGGCATAGCCTCAGACAGTAAGCAATAAACTTACTCCTCCCCAAAGAGGAGAGGCAAAGCCTGGGAGGGTGGACCTCCTAGAACTGCACAGAACAGGCGTGCAGTATCCATCAGAACAGATACTACACTTTGATGTGTCCAAATTAATATCTCAAACTAGCTAAATTTACCCTAACCCTATACCCGGCAGTGGAGACAGAATTTCAAAAATATTCTATTAACTAGCAAATATATGCTCCCCCCTCCAGTCGCAAATTTTTGCAAGGCTTGGAGGATTATATAATTGTGAAAGAACTACATACAATACGAAGTTAAAGCAGAAGAAATTGTTTTGGAATATTAAAATAATTTCCAACGCTATTGATGTTTACCCATTCATTATTTTTTTTTTTTATTATCGTTTATGATTAAATTTATGTTTTGAAACATGACGTAAATCATAAATCTATGACGTCACGCCAAAGCTATAATTATTTTGTTCAGGTCATGTTTTAAGCTCCATTTATAAGAAAGTCCAAACAGGTCAGTTGGTAGTGTGGCACCGCGCCTGGTTTCGGATAGTATATTTAGATGACGGTAGCATCTTTGAAAGGTGCCAAGAACAACGCGAACAATGAATATAATTGTGGCTAAAACTGGAGAAAATGAATCGATTGAAAATACATTTTTTGTTTTTAACAACATCGACCAATATTTGGCACATTTGACTGACGAAGATATTTTTATGTAGCTTGTAGTAATAAAGTTATTGATCACAAAACTACGGCGATGGGAAGGGGGTAACTGACTCTACTTTATACATTAGATAAAATGAATTTGTCAAAACCGAAACCGAGCCGAATCAAGATGGCTGACTTTGTATATATAAAGAGTTCAATATATTTTCAGATAGAGCTCCATAACAATAAACAATAAATGGTTGGTGCTACTTTAGTAGACGGTCTAACTTGCAATACTTGATCTACAAAAAATAGATGAACTACTTTTTTTTATATACTATTGAGTCATCATTTTCCAAGGACAAAGGCCACTCAAGGATAAAGGTTAATAGAATTGTCAATTTGATGATTAACAATACTATGAGAGGATTGAAGACGATTAGTGGAAAGGGCAGAATGTGATGACGTAAGAGAATGGCTTGATAAGCATCTGTTGACATTGGAATTGAAGACAGCTATGTTGCAGTCAGCAGGAAAGCAGTCCCATGGTATGGTGTTCCAAAGATGAGATGTAAAGAAACTGCTCATGGAATTTCCATTCGATGCTAGACACGTGGCGAAAGAAAGGAAAGTTTTTTGGAGTGGTGATAGCTAAACGAGTCCTTGCTGTGAATGTTTTGTAAGACGGAACCAGGAATTTGAAAATAATGAGAGTAGAGAAAGACTAGCAACGTCTCTTTTAGGAGAAAGAGACTGTAGGGAAGAGATTAAATTAGGTATACTTGATATCTGTCTTAACAAAACAGTAGCTTTCTTAATACAATTGTGAATAGAGTTAGAAATAAAGAACAATTAACAAAAATATATTTAGTACATGAAAATGTGAATGTGATTAACATTTCTTTCTTTAACATTTATTTAAAAGAAAAGGACATTTTGCAATATCTAGACTTAGCTTCATTTGGAAAAAAAAAGTTTTTATTTTTTTTACTAATGAGTCACCACTTATTAAGATCAAAAGCGCCGTGAGGCGGCTGTCCTTGCACTGTCAAGAAAGGCCACTATCGATGAGGACCACCTTCTCCACAAGCTCGCCACAGAGACCCCTCCACGAGCTCGCCTGAAGTCACGACGCCCATTCTCGGAGCATGTCCACCAGCTCCTGCTTTCAACACCCGGTGACGTCACAAAACGAATCTGGCTGAAACGTTGCTAGACGGAGGAATGGCAGGCAGCAGATAAATCAAGGTTGCACAGATTTGTAGAGGACCTGGATAACCTACCAGGCATGGACCTCCCTCGCCAGCAGTGAACAACGCTCAACCGCCTCAGTACAGGTGTCGGCCGTTTCGCCGCGACCATGAAAGGATGGGGACTCAGGGACTCGGCTGTCTGCGACTGTGGTCACTCTGAACAGACAGTAGTCCACATCATCGAGTCATGCCTTAAATATCGACCACCCAACGGCGAAGCCGGCATAGCTGCGCTAGACAACAAAACATTAGCATGGCTTTTCTCAACCGAGCTGACAGTGAGATGCTGCGAAGCCGGCTTAGCTGTGCTAGACAACAAAACATTAGCATGGCTTTTCTCAACCGAGCTGATGATCTAACAGTGAGATGCTGCGAAGCCGGCTTAGCTGCGCTAGACAACAAAACATTAGCATGGCTTTTCTCAACCGAGCTGATGATCTAACAGTGAGATGCTGCGAAGCAAACGAAAGAAGAAGAAGACTTATGGGAACAGTTTATCGCAAGTATTTGTTGACATTGGATATGAAGACAACCATGTTATAGTTTGCAGAGAGGCAGTCCCATGGTGATGTGTTCCACAGACAAGAAGTTTTTTGTAAAAGAAACTCTGTTAATGGAAATTAGGCACATGGAGGAAAAATTGTTAAATACTAATTAACACAGTTTCCTTTATTTATAAGAACACAACGATGTATACTTATGTAGCAGTTAAAACAATCACAAAAACTATACATTTTTATACGGGGTCTTCGCATATGCTCGGTCCATCAGTCGGTCACACTTAAGCATTTTCATTTCGAGATTGAATGGACAAATCTAAATAATCTACCTCCTTGACCCCCTAGATTCATTTACCACAATTTGTTTTCCCACGATCAATTCGAGATCTAATCAAATAAAATGAATGAATAAATAATAAATTCGCTTCAGGAAATTTAACAAAAGAATGCATTAGCTTTTTTCCTCCCG
Source organism: Sepiola atlantica (assembly GCA_963556195.1). Lineage (NCBI taxonomy): Eukaryota > Metazoa > Mollusca > Cephalopoda > Sepiida > Sepiolidae > Sepiola > Sepiola atlantica. The sequence continues at coordinate 191,958,968 of OY744522.1, forward strand.
ATTTAAGGAGATGAAAGCGTTCACATGTTTTGTTGCCCTTTTTCTCTTTTATTGTTCTTAAAGATTAATAGACTAGGGTCCCAGACCCAAAACAAAACCTTTAGATTTCGTCGGCTACATCAGACGGCTGAAATGTAACGGTAGAAAATGGAAGCCTTTACGTCCAAGAATATAAGAAAATGTAGGTCAGGAAAAAATGGAGCACCGGGCAAAAAAGAAATCGAGATTTACATATTTTCCACTTTATTATGTTGCAAAGCTTTATATTAATTTCTCTTATGCTCATTACGGTTTTTTACTGTGCGAGTTCCAACATGTGTGGATGTACATCCAGCTATGTCGTTTCCAGTATGCTGAAATAGTTATATTGTGGTGTCAACTGAACGCTCTTCATTGTTTTCAACATTTTTGTAGTTGGTAAAGTAAAAGTAAATTCGTATGAATCAGAATGGTACAACTTTGTTGAGCGGGTTGATTCTGTTGTCGGCATTCTTGCAGGAGGGACCACGTAATGGTTGCCAACATTCCTAAGTGAAAGTGGTATTATGGAATCGACTGGATTCGAACTTGGCACACCCAGGTCATCAGTCCGTGTCGTTATCCACTTCACCACCGTCACCTCCTCGTAGTTGGTGTGTGTGACTAACCGTTTCAATGGAACCAGATCAGTCCAAGATGACGTTCCTTATTTCACAGTTTGTCGGTGTGTCATCTGCCTAATTCAAGAGCCTAAACTTTTAAATCTGTTCATTATAATAGTAATTAAAAAATATTTTATGATTCTCTAGTGTATTACGATTATTTAGATGCATATATTGTAGTGTTTTGTTATACATGTACACTTTTATGCTATTTGTTGCACATTTGGCACGTATGAATCAGAATGGTACAGCTTTGTTGATCGGCTTGATTCTGTAGTTGGTGTGTGTGACTAACCGTTTCAATGGAACCAGATCAGTCCAAGATGACGTTCCTTATTTCACAGTTTGTCTCTTGTGGTGTTTGCTTGCGACTCCCTGAATGGAACTGAACTTTTGATCAGCGAGCTGTTTCGTTTATTCTTCTGCAGAAGTTTCTAATTTGTTAGTCAATCATGCAGGAAGTGTTCTAGTTGATAGTTAATGAACACTAGATTATTTAATTGTGAATTGGTCATGTGACATGTCTACAAAACCAGGTCACATGACCAATTCACAATTAACTAATCTAGTGTTCATTAACTATCAACTAGAACACTTCCTGCATGATTGACAAAACGAGCCGCTCCTTTCCCTGCTCTATCTGCACCTTAAAATAACCTGTTGAAAAATTCAACACATTTCCAACATTATTTTCTAAGTACGTTCCTATTTACTTGCCTATCCACGAGGGCAGAGTGAGACACAAGGTCGGTTTTAATGTGGAGAAAACCCCAGCTCTCAAGAAAAAAAAGGAAAAAAAAGACACTCCAGATTTGGACAAAAAATTAAAATTGCCTCAGTCTTGAAAGTTTTTTCCTTCACAGACCGAGGACAGCAAAGATTAACTGTACTACACTTTGCTCCTAGCTCAAGTCACACCTTAAATAAAAAAAACACATATGTAACAATTAACAACAACATTCTTCGGGTGTATTTCTTTACTTGTAAATACTGAATAATATAGGACAGAACAGAAAATCTCATGACATTTGACCGAGAGAGGTTAAATGGTTCAGTGGAAAATGTCATGAAATTTAATGAGAAAAATAAATATTTATTTACAATATTCACCTCAATCGTACAGAATGAAGTGATTTGATAGTCATAACATAGAAGAAAAAACGTCCAAACATGAATAGGAAAATAAAGTTTAGTTTATCGTCTTTTCAGCATTCGAAAGATTAAAGAAAATCTTTCCTTTGAAAAATGTAGAGTGGGTAGAAAATTGTGAAATTGTAACAGATCACTCAATAAGTCCCGGGCCTAACTAATAAAACAACAACTTTTAGACTAACTTCTAGGGGTGATACACTGATCCCAAAACTTCCCTAACAATTCGATGCCTTTTTATAGAACAATTTGTCTTTGACCTCAAGATATGTCTCAGTTTCTGATATCACTTCTTAATTGAAGCCAAATTTCTTTCCCCTGAGCATTCTTTTGAGGTCTGCAAACAACCAGTAGTCACTGGGGCCCAGATCTGGAGAATATGGTTGGTGCGGAAGCAATTTGAAGTGTAGTTTGGCCATCGTTGCAAGCGATTTGTGATATGGTGCATTGTCTTGGTGAAAGACCACTTTTTTTTTCATCATTTGTAGCCGTTTTAGGGCGATTTCTCCAATGATGATATATAATAATCGCTATTGATGGTTCTTCCTGTCTCTATCTAATCGATATACAATATACATTAAGCATCCGCAAATACGGAGACCAAAATCTTGCCTGCTGATGTTTGAGCCTTTGATCACTTTAGACGGCTTTCAACAGCTGCTGTCCACTCAGCTGACTGCCGGTGGATCCATGTTTCATCCATTGTTACATATTGTCACAAAAACTCCTATTTGTTGCATGGAAACAGCTTCAAAAAAATGCTCAGAATCCTTGACACATTGTTGTTTTTGATTAACTGTGAGCAAATGCGGCACCCACTTTGAACACAACTTTCTCATTGAAAAATTCTCATGTAAAATGTTGAATACACTGACTTCTGATATCTTTAACTCCTCGGCTACCTCATGCAACTTCAATTACGACTGGCCAAAACGAGTTTATAGACTTTTTTTAATCTCTTCGACAACTGTCGAATTTTGGCGATCTGAGCATTCAGCATCATTTGTGTCTGTATGACCGCGTTTAAAATTAGCATACCATCTCTTAACTATTGTTTCTGACAGAGCAGAGTTTGAATAACACTTATTAAACCATTACTTTGATTGAACAGTATTTTTCCCATCAGAAAGCAATGCTTTATGAACACACAAAATTCAGATTTTTCCATTGTTTTGAAAATTTGCGACAGAAGCGTTACTTAAATAACTAATTTGTAAACTTCAAAAATAAAACGTTTATTTCATTAATTATTTTACACATAAAAATGGTCATGACAGCGAACCTGCTTTTTGGCATTCCATTATTTGCTGCTTGCTTAAAATTCAAATTTTATTCAATAACAGTGAGGAAGTAAACTTTAAGATTAATAATTCAATAAATAATTAATAAATCCCTTATTCGTCACTTGGACATTGTTTACTTCAATATCGAGAAACCTTGATTCCTTATATATAATTGTATCACAGTCCATAGTTTTCTTCGAATGTTCGGCTGGCTTGGCAGGCCGAGAGCAGACTCAAACTAATAGTCCAAATGGGTTCAGATTTTGACACGTGCCATTTGAAGGCTAGTACTTTATAAAAATCATTGATTTTCATCTCTCTGTCAGGCCCGGTACTTACTGAGTGATGTGTTATTTTTTACAAGTTACAACCAATTTTAGCTATTAATTAAAAACAAATATGCTGTTTTCTTTTTATGAATTAAAATGTCAGATTTGAATCAATTTTTAGATACTTATTTAATCATTTAAAAATAATATATAAATTTATGAAATTGGTTTTGTGTAAAGAAATATTAGCAGGAATATTTTTTGTCTACAACATACCGTAATTAATTAAAAATGTTCCTACTTTGCAATAAGATTCATGTTCAGATGCGTTCAGCACCTCACTATAGTCGGCTTTGTCCCATTTAAGAGTGAAAGTTAATTTATAGATATTTCATATATTTTTATATAAATAAAACACCACATTAAATAATAGAGTGGGTGTTACCAGATCAGGCTGTCTGAAAATACTTGCTTCCTGACTTAAAAATGCATCAAACATTACTGTTATTGTGTTTTCCTTTGCCATTGCAAAACTCAATCATGTTCTGCAAAGCCAAAAACAAAAATAACAATTTTCCTCCACAAAACAACAAAACCAAACACAATAAATAAATATTTGAAGACAAAGAACTTGAAGCATAAAAACTTTTGTGACAAACTATCCGGGGCCCCATGGGGATCGGGTACCCTGGTTATGTGCTAGTATGCATTTTAGTGGTGATGCTAGACCCTGCGTAGAGACGAAGTGGAGATATAAAACTAGTATATATTTGATGTAGAAACAAACTTATTCAGACGACAGGAAAGAGGCGTTGGTTTGTCTGGTTGGGTCATGTTTTTCCATCAGAATCGATCGCCACTATAAAGAAGAGACAGTTGCCAGATGGGAAGTAAAGATTAGGAAAATCCATGATCTTAGCTTTAATTCTAATGATATCAACAAAGATATATTATTGCTGTTTGAGTAAGTGATATGCTTTGGATTTGCGATTCTGGAGGTCTGCTTTGACTTAGCAGATAGACAGTTCAGCCTGTCATCGTTAATCATGAAACTCGGTGAGAGATCATCACCAGCTGTGTGGCAGAATGAAAAGGCAATTGTTTTAGCGATAACGCCAGGCCAGAAAGAAAATTCCATTTATTCTAGGGAAGGGGGAGCGAGGCCCGTGTTCCCACCCCCCTTGAGATAGGAGGACACGTAGAGAAGAAAGATGGCGGAGAAGAGGGTGTATGACGATAGACACCTTCAATAAAAGGAATAGAGACGAAAAGAGTAGAGACGAGTACAACAGGACAGTTAGAGTTGAATCGTCAAGAGTGTTGGACGTTCGTCCAATGCACGCCAAGATGGCGTGCGTGGTGAACGAATAGAAAACTGAACGAACTCCCCATCGTCGCTTTCGCCAGTTAATTTGTGACTAAACAACTACTTGTGAAATGAATTCAGACACACACACACACACACAGAACTAACGAGATAACTTAGAGAAAACAACTTTTACGAGTACGATAGACATTAATCTAAAATCAATTCTTTTATTTTATTAATAATTACTCTTCCATACAAAAAAACCCGACTGAGTTGAACATTGTTCTTTTCCTTTTGTTCTGCTTTGAATAATCTTTCGCCCTCACAGAGCCAACCGATTGCTGTTCGCCCAGTGATCGCTCCCTGATATAAATAGTTTCAACGTAGGAGTGTATTTGTAGCTGGACGAGACGACAAGATCGACGACGTCATCATCATCGTCGTCGCCATCCCAGCTGAGAGGAATTTCGATCGATATATTTTTTATTGCCACTACGACGATCGGGTGCACGTGTGAGGTCGATGAGACCACCGTGCACAGACGCATGTGGGGTTTACAATTTGGCACCGCGACTAGGATATCATACACTTGTGTGTGCGGTTGACCACGATCCCCACGGTGCACACATGTGGGAGTTCACACTTTTACCAAAATGACTGGATTTGGCATTAAATAACCCGAAAAGTGTTGATATGCCGTAAAACAAAGCAACCAAATAATAGAGAAACAAGAAAAATATTTCACAAAATAGCTGGGAATAGAAACATGATCGCAAGACTGACTGCCTGAGCAAAAGTTTGTACAACGTTTCGGCCGCTGTAACCTCCGGCCTTCTTCCGGTGTATCTCTTCGAACTCAGGAATATTTCTGTCGAATTCGGGAGTCTGGACGGATCTTCGAACAGAACCCTTTATTTAATCCACGGGGGTAGCATGCTCTTGTTCCGTCAGCCATGACTGGGAGAAGTCTTCAGTAATTCGCAATTCTTCATATCGCCCGCACCGAGGATTGAACCATCAACCTTCAGATGACTATCACTTAGAACTGAATTTAACTTAGTACTACATCCACTGCGCCACAGGTCCTTGCAGAACGTTGTGATGATAACACTCAAGATGAGAAATGTAGTTAGAATAACCAAAATTATACAAATTATCAATCCTCATCTCAAAAATTCAGAAATATTTCAACATCTGTTCAGGAAGAGTGTAACATTAGGGTGCGAAAAAAAAAAGAAAACAATTAAAGAAATCTTTCTTTATTTAAGCCACTGCCAAAAAGAAAGAATAATTAAATTATTGCATTTTTAATTTTTGGTCAATATTCTCATTCTGGAGTGTCAATTGAGTGGCAGAAATGAGCGGAAAATTTACTCTTTTAGCAAAAAAGGAAGCCGCTCCTGCTCCATAAAAAATGAGCCCTCTGCTCCAGCAAACAAAAGTGTGCTCTGAGAGCGCGCTCCTTTCCGAAGGGCTCCATAAAGCGCTGGTTTTAAGTATCTCCCATTTCCACTTTTATTTGAGCATTGCTTTAAGGAAAGAAAAGAGTAAAGTAAAAAGGAAAGGCAGTAGGTTTACATGCCCGTAATCTATTTTGCTTTTTTGCATCTTACAAAGCATACCAAAAACATACCCCATCCATCCAAAGTGTGGATTTACTGAAACTTTACAAGCACCAATCCATAAAGACATGAAAAAAAAAAAAACAGTAAGCTATAGCAAGTTGAATCACACATGCAAAATGTTGAAAAAAAAAAAAAAAACCCATCTCATGTTGGAATTTGTAACATGACCGATATAAATACATCGTCCATGATGAAAATGGGAAATAACTGTTCTTAATATGCTACAAAGGAGACAATCCCAGTCCTTAATATTCTTTTACAAAATGGAAAAAATAAAAATGTTTCTATTTGTATTTATATTATCTTCGGAGTTATCTCCCTTGTGGCACATTATTAACAGAGTTATTTCCGTTTGCATCCTGCACAATTTATTGATATCGACCATATTCCAATGTAACAAGACGTTTTTTCTTCAGAGGGAACAGTTAAAAGAGGGGACACAACATGCCTTCAACTGACTCTCGCAGTTAGTAACTGAGGAAAGGGAAGAATGAAAACTGCTATCAACTCCCTTACATATGTTGCTATACATACACACTGACAAAATGAAAGCAAAGACATACACACTTTTTATATTGACTCATTCCTTTTCTCTCTTCTATGAAGGAAAACAATTTAACTGTCTGAACATATGCACACAAATGAACAATTTACACATACAAACTTTGTAAATATGTAAATATATAAACGTGTTGTTTTTGTTAACTTTGTTTTTTTCTTTCTTCCTTTCACACACTCCCTTTTATTTTTGCTTGTTAGCACAAGTTGTGGTACACTAGATAACCCGGCCTCGGCTATCTCATCCGTTCCACGGCTCATGCTACAAGTTTAATTGAGTTATCTTTTCTTGCAAATTACTTGATTTGATTTTGCCTCATGTAAGCATAATTTAGGCAATCTTTTCAAAATAATGCGAAACATGTAAAAATCTAAAATAAAAGACTAAGTATTTGTTTGATTTCATTAAAACTTGAAATACACTATGGAATCATAAAAGTTCCCAATCCTTCCTGCCATCCAACCAAATTCGGTACAAATATAATTCAGTCTATTCCTGACTTGTCCACCAAGTTACAGTCATGAATGTCCAACAGTCTTCTGTCGTTCAATAATAAGCACACATAGATTGGTACAAATAAACTCCAGTCTTTGCCTGACTTGTCCACCAAGTTTCAGTCATGAATGTCCAACAGTCTTCTGTCGTTCAATGATAAGCACACATAGATTGGTACAAATAAACTGCAGTCTGTGCTTGGCTTGTCCACCAAGTTTCAGTCATGAATGTCCAACAGTCTTCTGTCGTTCAATGATAAGCACACATAGATTGGTACAAATAAACTTCAGTCTGTGCTTGGCTTGTCCACCAAGTTTCAGTCATGAATGTCCAACAGTCTTCTGTCGTTCAATGATAAGCACACATAGATTGGTACAAATAAACTTCAGTCTGTGCTTGGCTTGTCCACCAAGTTTCAGTCATGAATGTCCAACAGTCTTCTGTCGTTCAATGATAAGCACACATAGATTGGTACAAATAAACTTCAGTCTGTGCTTGGCTTGTCCACCAAGTTTCAGTCATGAATGTCCAACAGTCTTCTGTCGTTCAATGATAAGCACACATAGATTGGTACAAATAAACTTCAGTCTGTGCTTGGCTTGTCCACCAAGTTTCAGTCATGAATGTCCAACAGTCTTCTGTCGTTCAATGATAAGCACACATAGATTGGTACAAATAAACTTCAGTCTGTGTCTGACTTGTCAACCAAGTTTCAGTCATGAATGTCCAATTACTTATGAATTGAGTCTGGTAACTTTTAACCTACGCACATGCACGTATAAGTGTGCACATACACACATATAAACACACACACAGTTGTCGTTCGGGTGATATTTTAAAATTTTACTTAAGTTCTATATGTTTTTACAAATCTTAAAACGAAAAAAATTACTCAAAAAATAAAGTAATCGAAAATGAGATAAAGCGTTTTCAAAAATAAGGATTTAGGAATATGAAGCTTATTTTTTTTTGTTTAACAGACATAGAAAATGAGACGAAGTCCATTTCTAATACGTAAAACAACTTTATTGAGTCTTCCGCGTTAGTACGTGGACATACTGAGTCTTCCCCGTAAGTACGTGGACATACTGAGTTTTCCCCGTAAGTACGTGGACATACCGAGTTTTCCCCGTAAGTACGTGGACATACCGAGTCTTCCCCGTAAGTACGTGGACATACCGAGTCTTCCCCGTAAGTACGTGGACATACTGAGTCTTCCGCGTTAGTACGTGGACATACTGAGTCTTCCCCGTTAGTACGTGGACATACTGAGTCTTCCCCGTTAGTACGTGGACATACTGAGTCTTCCCCGTTAGTACGTGGACATACTGAGTCTTCCCCGTAAGTACGTGGACACAAAGGAAAGAGATTAGTATGTCCATAAGTATGGAAAAAAGAGAATTGTTCATAATATTGAATGTTTGTACACCAGTTACAGTGTCAGGACGCGTCCATGTGTGTATTTAAGTATGTATGTCTGTACACCGGTGTGAAAGTCAGTTCACATGTAAGCAGTTATGTGTTTGTGTGTTATATTAAGTCCACGTGTATGCGGCAGTAGCCATTTTGTCTTCTTGTCGAAGTCGAACCCAGGGCCAAAGGCCCGGTAAGATGTCTGTTGCATCCCCAGAGAGGGGGACGTGTGTTTGGCAATGCCAAAAAAGGAAAAAGAAAGAAGTGGCTTCTCGTACTGAAGAAGAAAAAGAGAAAGAGTGGATGGCACTCAAGTGTTTATATAGTTATGCTAGTCATCCAAGAGAAGGCAACTGATTGGTCAAACCAAGGAGGAAGTAGATTGCTTGAACCAATCAGCGGGCAGCTAAGAAGTCATTGATATTTAAACAATATAGCAGCTGTGTGCCAGCCTGTAGCTTACTGCCATACACAGAAATGTTTATATTTTGTTATCTTAATAGTACTATGTTTCTTTAAATATTAAAGTAATGGTTCATGTCTGCTCCTAAATCAGAGGAAAACATTTTCTCATGCGCCTCTCTCGTATCAAAGAACAAAAAAAATGTCTCCTTTGTTTTTCAATTGATCTTCTTCGAGGATAAAAAAATATATATCGTGTGAATTTTTTTTTTACACTAAGCAACTGAACGAGGTAAGAAAAATAGTACGAAAATAAATGAACTCTTTTTTTTTTTCAGAACATCAACAAAAGACTTGAACTGTGTGTGTAGATGGGGAGGACCCTATTCCTTCTCACAGATGTTTAGTTTTCAGATAAAAAGGTTGTGGACATTGACTATTTTTAGAGGGCAAGAAACGTCATGGTCTCCCCCCCACACACACACACACACCAACTGCTTGTGGCCCCTAGGTTGCTTCTCTACTTTTATATATCATAACGTTTAAGTGTGTAGTCTATATATATTTAAACATTAATTTTAGATGTAGCTTGATTTCTTTCCTTCCACACTGGGGTTCTTTTTATTTTATGATGGCAAAGTTAGACATAAGGTCAGTTTTTAAAGTGGAGAAGTCCAGTCCCCTCAATAAGGGACACTCTGGATGAGAACAAAAATACCTATATCGACACTCCCTTATGAATGAGTACAGCTGGGACGACAGGCAATAAACCCATCCAGTCTTCAAAAGGATGTAATGTCTGGGGGAAGCCCCTCTTAAAATAAACAGATACTACACTTTTATCTTAGTTTGAAAACAGTTTCACACTGGGTGATATTTCTTCGATTATAAGGATGACAGTCTCAATTATCAGCAGACAATCTCCATAGATGATGAATTTGTTTCAAGAGGATTGTGCAGAAGCAATTTCTCCACCAGGAAAGTGATGAATATATATGCACACAATATGTGCTATGCAACAAATGTAACAATATTTAACTTGAGATAAATAGATTATGCAAAATATAGGGGTGCTTATGCAGATGAGCGGACCATTAAAAAATTTTAACAAATTATTTTTTCATAAAAACAATATTATATACTTATTCAGTGTTATCTTCTTACTCACTGTACAAAAAAGTAGAAAAAATTATCCACTAGAACTTTAATTAAAAATATTTTTCCATTCTGCGTATCGTAACAGCGATTCGTTCACAGAGACTTCAGTTTGTTTCTAAAGAAAGAAGATTTCGCAGGGGAGATAATCAACTTGCGAAATCATAATAAAAAACAACATGGCGTCAGTGTGAACGAATCGCTGGTACGATACGCAGAATGGAAAATACTTGTAATTAAAGTTCTAGTGGATAATTTTTTATACTTTTTTGCACAGTGAGTAAGATGATAACACTGAATAAGTATATAATATTGTTTTTATAAAAAAATAATTTGTTAAAATTTTTTAATGGTTCGCTAATCAGCATAAGCACCAATATAGGTTAGCGAATGGGATTGATATAGCCAAAAGGATTAGATTCTCACTTTGGTTCTGTCTGCGAGACAAGACAGATGTGTTTTGAAGGGCTTCTTCTCTCCCCCTTACTGGAAAGGGTGTCGAAGGAAGTCTCATAATGTGTAACTATTTAAGAGGAATTTAAAGAAAATAAACTTAGAAGAATATTAAAACCCAAAAGAACAAGCTGCGCGTGCGTGTTTCCCCTCTGTATGTGACTCGATGTGGCGAGTATAAAATGCAATAAATTTGGGCAATTTGGGGCATTTTTGACCCCCCTTTGAACCCCTGGGGGCGCGAACAAGAATTTTCTGAGGTCAAGGATGCTCATTTTATATCCAGAACAATTGCCTCTACATTTTGGCCAAGTTTCAGAAAAATTGAATGGATGGATCAAACGTTATGGGAGAAAAGGGTCATTTTTTGCCATTTTGGGGGCTTTTGACCCCCTGGGGACGCGAACCAGATTTTTTCCAAGGTCAGCAATACTTATTTTCTATTAGGAACAATTGCCTCCACATTTTGGCCAAGTTTCAGAGAAATTGAATGGATGGATGAAAAGTTATGGGGCCAAAAATGTCATTTTTTGCCATTTCGGGGCCTTTTGACCCCCTGGGGGGCTAACCAGATTTTTTTTTTTTAAATCGGAGAATGTCACTTTCTAACCTGACCAAAGTTACAACTTCATGCAAGATTTCAGAGAAATTCAATGGATGGTTGCGGAGAAAAATCCAGACGGACGGACATGTCTCAAAACATAACTGCTAATAAAAACATCACAAACAACTCTACACAACACGTGCTGGCCATATCTGTTTACGAAACGAAAATTCATTCGCTGTGTTCCAAACAAATTTTTAGAGCTGCGATCCCCTCTAAAGAAGTTAAGAGGATAATTCGTTCGCTCTGTTCCAGGAGAGTAGAAAGTGGAGCTTAGGTTTACTTTCGGCAGCCTCGTAACTCACTTCCCTTATTTTGTCCGTTAGTCCTCACATTTCATGAGCGATGTTTCTCACAAAGGGGGGTGGGGGAATTGCTGTTTCTGGGTCGGAATCTATCCATCTAACACTTATCGTCGACTAGTTTTTGACGTTGAAGTAGTATTTTTTTAGCTCCTTACATTAAGTGGCTTTATGTCTTGTCTGGAGCGACTCCCATAAAAGAAAAAGACAACATTTTGGAGCTGTGATCCCCTCTAAAGAAGTGAAGAGAATATATTACAACAATATATCTGGTCACAGGTTATGACAGAACAAAATATATCATCTGCTGATCTGTTTGTCCTGATAAACACTTGTAATGGTTTTAATCGAAAAGATGTCAAATAGACCTTAAAAATGTTTAAATTACATAAATTTATTCAAACTAATGTTTCATAACTTATTTTACACACAAAAGCTGACTTGCCTCCCCTTCCTCCCATCTTCGGTCACCCTATTGAGGGTGGGGGAGCAGAATCATCTATTCTACTTTTCTTCTGTTCAAATCTCAACACGTTTTTATTTATGTACATAGAAGTATGAAAGCATTCCTCCTTTTTACTGAAAAAGAGATTGAAAATCCTTATTCCATGTAATGGTGCTTATACAGATGAGGGCACATATGAAAAATGCATTTCCAAATTAAAAACTGTTGTTTATACTTAAGCATCAGGCAAAAATAAGTAACCTCACCAAAAATTAAGGAAAATTATCGAGTAGAATTTTAATTAAAAATAAAAACCAGATTTATTGTATTTTGCCGAACGGCATTCATTTATTGCTTGTTTATATGACAGACTGAATTATGTCCCCCTGATTTACGTGTTTTTCGCTCTAATCAATGTTAACTTGTTGTCTACTTATTTTCTCGCATTCTGATTGGATAAGCGCTTCGGCATTTTGCAGACGTCTACATAAACATCTGGAAACTACCAACGCCAAGTCGATTATAGATTGGGTCCTAATCTGGACAAGTACCTATTTATTAATACATGAATATGTGTGTTTACGTGGACTAGTCATGTGCTTCCGTGGGAGTGAGTTGAGTATTCATTTTGTCTCTCCTTTATTCTGTCTTGTTTCGGGCTCAGTCGGACTTGATCTGCCGTTTTGGGTTTTTTGGTTGTCTGTTTTTATTAGGAATTAGTAGATCCCACTAGCTCGCTAAAAAAGTCGTTTCGAATGTGCAGGAATCATTTTTGGGCGTTGAAAATGTTGAGTTTGCATATTTTTAGTGAAACAGTACTTTATTTCAGAGATCTGAAAAGGAAAGAGTAAACTAAACGAATGGAGAAAGATAGAGAGTAGCTTATACCAGCTAGTAACTTTTTATGTTCGTTCGCATCTCTAGTTCCCCACCAAATATCTAACATACAATAGCAAGATCGAAATATAAAGCAATAAAAACGTGTCTCATTAAAAAGTCTTCCCGGTGTAAGTGGGTAGCAGTGATAGTAGATCTAAGTGTCAGGGTGAAAATTCCTCCAACTTTTCATATGAAAGGTTATCTTAAGAGAAAATATAGAGCAGGACTAAATATATAAAAATCGATGAAATTGAACGAAATTAATTTATAGTTTTTGAAAATATACACCAATAATTGGCCTAAATCAATGCCAAGGCAGGTTTGTATATGCAGCTTTTGGTTAAAAAGCTATACCGGTGAATGGTACAGGGGAAAATATCAGTATAAATAAATAAGATAGTCAATTAATTGTTTTTTGGGGGGAGTGAGGGAGAGGGCTGTTATAACTTTTTAAATCATAAACAGTTTGGAATTAAGTTTACAATGTTTTAAAGAGGATATTAAAAAGAGCAGCAACAATGTATATGCATGGAGAGAGGGAGGGAGAGAGAGAGTGGGGGCACTCTGAATGAGATAAAAGATAGAAATTTCGGTGCTTATAGATAGAAATAGACAGGTGAAATATGGCAGTTTAAAATAAATTAACATTAAAATGTATTGATATACTTACGTATCAGGTAAAAGTAGGTATCTACACCAAAAATTACAGAAAATTAACGTGTAGAATTTTAATTAAAAATATCACTTTTATCGTATATTTCTGTATTTACAGCAAAAATTAGGGAAAATTATCGAGTAGAATTCTAATTAAAAATATAAATTAGTTTTCCTGTATATTTCTGATTTTCCAATGGCACAAGCGCAAAAGTGAGAACAGGAGATAAATCAGTAAAACGCGCTCGTGCCAATGGAGAATCAATGGAATACACAGGAAAACTGATTTATATTTTTTATTTAAATTTTACTCGATAATTTTCCCTAATTTTTGGTGTAGATACCTACTTTTGCCTGATATGTAAGTATATCAAATAGTTTTCCTGTTAAATTTTTGAACTGCCGTATTTCAACTGTGCTTATAGATAGAAATCTATAGGCACCAAAATTTCCTCAACAATCTCCCTCTTCATTCAGAGAGGGACACCGGGAAAACATTTTACTTTTTACAATAATTTTTCAGTTGATTGCAAACTTAAGCATGTGAATGTTATAAGTATCCCAATTATTTTTTCTTAAAAAAAAAAAAAAATTTATGTTTTTTTTCTAGATCAGTGGCTGTTCATGAAATATATTATTTCAACAACAACAAAAAAAAAACATTAGAAATATGTTCAAATCGGAATAGAGGCCGCATCGTTTTTTGTCAATTAAAAAAAAAATCGGTAAAATGTTACCCTTTGCACCTTACGCTGTATATAGAAAAATAAAATTACATATATATTTTTTTTTCATACACATCAACACTCTGGAAATACCTCAAAATATTTTTTAAAAATAATAAACAAATGAAATATTTAAGACTTTAGAGTAGGGGTTCACTTTACTATTTAAATATAACGTAAAATGATCACTCAGTTCTTGACCATATAGTGTAGGACTGAACGAGTAACCATTTTGTTTGTATTTCCAAAATGTCTGCTATCTTTTTTTTCACTAAACTATTAGTATTTTTTCTCCGTATTACCACCCAGACTTAGGGTTATTTATTGAAAATACATTTTTTAAATTTCCGGATATCCACTCGAATTTAGGGTTAATGGTAAGATTAAGAAAGGCATGGGATTTTTTATGATTTTTAATATCGACACTTTTATACTATAGTTTGATCACATTCCATGAGCGATGTTTCTGACAAAGGGGGAATAATTGCTGTTTCTAGGTCGGAATCTATGCATCTAACACTTATCGGTAGCTAGTTTTTTTTTAGCTCCTTACATCAAGTGGCTTCATGCCTTGTCTGGAGCGACTTCCATAAAAAAAAGAGCATTAACTTTATAATAGATTGTTCGGGACCTGGTTAGTATCATTTACCTCCTCTTCAGGAGGTTAGGCACAAGACCAGTGTTATCTTACTCCCACAAGATGTGACCCAAGGTCGGGAAAGTGGGGCTTGAAAAGCCAGCGCCCGAGAAGGTGAGCACTCTGGCCATTAAACATTTCCCGGTAGGGGCGCCTCAGGCAGTAAGCAATAAACTTACTCCTCCCCAAAGAGGGAAAGCCTGGGAGGGTGGACCTTCTAGAACTGCACAGGACAGACCCATTGACCGGCGTAAATCAAGCCCCGAAGGCCAAGACAATACCAGTCTATGGGGTGCAGTATCCATCGGAACAGATACTACACTTTGATCTACTACTATTTATCTACCTCCCACAAGGTAAAATGTGACACAAGGTCGGAAAGTGGGATTAGATAAGCCAGCGCTCGAGGGTGAGCAATTCTGACCATTTAAAAATAGCCTGGGCAGCCCGGTCGGCATTCCCCGGTAGGGGCGCCTCAGACAGTAAGCAATAAACTTACTCCTCCCCAAAGAGGGGAGGCGAAGCCTGGGAGGGTGCACCTCCTAGAACTGCACAGGACCAGACAACCCCTAATAGACCGGCGTAAATCCAGACCCAAAGGCCAGGACAATACCAGTTTATTAGGTGGGTTAAAAACCCGTGGCTGGTTAGGAGTGGTATTATACAAGTGTTTGCGCTTTCAGACCCCTATTCCGAATTCCGACATCAAAAGGCTGCTTCTCCTGCACCAAACTTTTTTTTTACATTTAATTATTTTTAGTGTGTAATAATTTATATCGGTTTGAACTTGTCTAACTCATACTTAAAACGTTATTTATGACCACTTGGTGCAGAAGATGCGATTTCTTGATGTCGGTCTACGGCCACGAATTCGGAATAGGGGCGTGAAAGCGCAAAACCGTATAATGCCTTAGGGTTTAATAAAGAGCAAGTCTTTTTGTTCTCAGGTCCTGCTTTTTCTGTTGAAAATATACAAGTGGAGCGTGTCTGTTGAAAAAAAATATATATACATATTTTCGGGTCACCTGTAGTACGCTATCTGGTCAAGAACTGAGTGGTCATTTTACATCAAATTTATATTATAACGTGATGATCCCTTACTCTAAAATATTTAATTTATTTTTATTGATAATTTGGTGCTTTTCACGACGACGTAAAAATGTTTCAAGAAATGTATAAACTTTGTTATGTAATTAGTAATTACATAACAAAGTAACTTTGTGATGTAATTACGTGTTAGCTGAAAATAAGATTGTACAGAAAAAATACGCAAATACATCCAGTATATTTTAAATTATAAGAAAAAAAAGAAGAAAAAACGTATCTGTAGACATTTATACTTACTTATTAGGCAAGGGAGACAACTCAATTTTTTCGGGGGAAACTCAAATGGCGATCGACAGATAAAAATCGTTTTTTATTTTTAATTTAATAAATACTGGATGAATTTGCTTCATTTTTGGTGTACAGTCTTCTTTTCAGATACCACGTAAGTACATAACAAAGTGTATACATTTCTTTAGCTACTTTTTTCTTTTTTTAGAGAGGCCTAACATGTCGTCGTGAAAGTAAAGAAGCACCGATATTTTTTTCATGTATTTCCAGAGTGTTGATGTGTAATCTCCAGAAAAAAAACATTTTTTTACATTCATTTTTGTGTTGAAGATGTAAGGGTAACATTTTACCGTAATTATTTTGCTGGTTTGTTTGATTAGTAAGCCGACATTCGCGCAGATATTTCATCTGAAAAATGTGAAAATCTTAAATAAAATTGTTTGGGTTTTTTTTTTTGGTGTCTACTACTACTCAGCCTTTTTGGCTAAGATCAAAGTGTAGTATCTGTTCCGATGGATACTGCACCCCATAGACTGGTATTGTCTTAGCCTTCGGTGCTTGATTTACGCCGGTCTATGGGTCTGTCCTGTGCAGTTCTAGGAGGTCCACCCTCCCAGGCTTCGCCTCCCCTCTTTGGGGAGGAGTAAGTTTATAGCTTACTGCCTGAGGCGCCTCTACCGGGGAATGCCGACGGGGCTGCCCAGGCAATTTTTAAACCCCACTTTCCCGACCCGACCTTGGGTCACATCTTACTTGCGGGAGTAAGATAAAAACTGGCCTTGTGCCTAACTCCTGGAGAGGAGTAAATCAATACACAACAGAAAATTAGAATTTTATTGCAATGACTTTTAGTTCTTTCCGGTCAATTCCATCGCCCTTCCCAGTCATTAAATATACCGTAATAATATTTTTAAAAACATGCATTTCTACGAACATAATTCAAAATAAATAAATAAATAGAACAACCTAAATCATTACAAGAATATCTATAAAATAAAAAAAATTGATACTTCTTCAGTTTACGGACCATGCTGAACTAATAACGTTATTATTTAGAAACCCGTTCTTAACATGGGGATGGAGGAGGGCTTTGTTAACTATTCTGTACTTTCACGTAACAATTTAATAAACAAAATATACCGTAAAAATTGAATTTAACTTGAAAATCCTATCTAAAAAATAGCATGGTCCGTAAACTGCAGAAGTACTAACATTTTTAAAAAGCTAATAATCTAACTTACATTAAAAGCAAATTAAAAAAAAATCTTTCAAAAACAAACTTTTTCTTACCAATTTGTTTGAACTTCAAAACTCGAATTTCCACAGCAGCCGATTCAATGGTTTCTTTCTACAAACAAGAAAACACTACGCGCTTTCTGAACTTATATAACTCGGTTTTTGTTAGTTTTTACTTTATACATTCTTTCAGGCCCTAACCAAATAAAAGAATCGATACTTTATTATCAACCTTACCTAACCTATCCATCAATTTTTCATTTTAATTTGTCATTGCTTTAATAAAGATAAGTATAAAATTGAACTATATTTTTCCGAGGACGTTCATTAAGTAACGACTGGCGTTGAGCGGTTCGTGCTTATATAACACCCCCTGGTGCCCATAGTTCGTACTACAAATGTAAACAAACGATTCTTGTTGTTTTTTTCTAGAATAGTGGCTCCTTCTTTGATTTAGAAGCACACATGAACTATAATACTTGAATATAATTTAATTTTAGTCAGAATATACGATAATATCTGAATGATTTGGCGAAAATTACAGTGAAATAGTTTTCGGCAGGGTTGTATCGCTTTGGGTATATTGAAGCGGCTAGCTCCCAAAATGGCTGCCACATTTTATCGATTAGTTTTGTCTGTTTCTCGCAGCGATGACAGAGCAAATTAAACCACCTATTAATTTGTTTTCTGATTTTGCGGATTTCTTTCTTTTTTTTACATTTTGTAAATATTAATTCCTCTGGCACCGTCGTATAAAAGAGTAAAGACAATTTCTTAATATTCTATATGCCATTATTATGATGTTTAATTTGTAATTTCATTTTTAATAAACACTGGTTGATTTTTCTTTTTTTTCTTACAAAACCAAATATATTCTCCCTTGAACCTACCACTAACCCTAAGTCCGAGTGGCAACAAAATATTATTTATGAAAACAAATTTAGTATTTGCAAAATAATCCGCAAAAATCAGAAAACAAATTAATATTTGTAAAATAATTTTTTATTTTATTTTATTTTAAATTCTCAAAAATCAGACAATAAATTAATTGGTGAATTAATTTGCCCTGTGACCTCTGTGATAAACAGACAAAGATAGTCGATAAAATTTGGAAGTCGTTTTGGGAGCTAACCGCTTCAATATACCCGCTTATTTTTCAACATTAGACATTTATATAGCATGTTTAATAGTTTACGCGAAGTGTGGACAAAACAGGTCGACCAAGAAAAGAAAGATGACCGATATAAATGAATCAATAAGAGAGATAACTCCAAATTTTATAATTAAACATTTTTTTACCCCTTTTTTCGATGGAGCCACTATTCTCCTATTTATCTACGTCCCACAAAGTAGAATGTGACACAAGGTCGGAAGGTGGGAATTTTCACTCTAGAGGAAGAGTGAAGTAAATCTCAAAAAATTGCCTGGGCAGGGCGCCTCAGACAGTAAGCAATAAACTTACTCCTCCCCAAAGAGGGGAGGCAAAGCATGGGAGGGGGTTAACCTCCCATAACTGCACAGGACAGTCAGAACAGATACTACACTTTGATCTTAGCCAAAAGACCAATTTATTTAGGCAGGTGAGTTCCTTCGGACAAAAGACCAAGGAAGCATCCGAAATTCTAGAATTGAATCGTTTTTTTGTTTCGTTTTATTTGTCTGCATAGTAGTGGTCTGTAGTAGTAGTAATAGTTTACTGACGTCACACAGACAAATAAACTGCTGCTGCTGATTAATATTGCTGTTGTTAATCAAACAGTGTTTATAGAAGATTGTTTCTCAGGATTGTCTGCTTTGCATGAGGGTTTTACTGGCGACACCGTGAACATCAATGCTCAGCAGTTGCATGCCAAGTCGAGGAAGGTTTAGCCTAAAACACACAATGGAATAGCGCAGAATTAACGTTGTCACTCTCACTCTATTGATTTGCGGTTTCGACACGTGTTTGCTTACCACACACAGAGGCAGAGACAACCAGAAAACGACAAATCCACAGTGAGGAAAGGGTTGAACTTTAGGGGGTGTACTGCTGATGATTATTTTCACTTGAAAATTTTCTTTTTTTCTCCGGCTTAGATTGAATGGTCATGTGATTACTGACTAGTATTTACTACTTGGGAATTAAAATAAGTATTTTTTTTTTAGAATTGAAACAATTAATTCATATGCAAATTGGAAGACCAGAATTTTGGCTTGTGGCTATATGTGGCAATATTGGACTTAGGTGTGTAAAAATAATGTTAAAAAAAGAAGTTTCCACATAAAGTTAAATTAAGCAAGAGAATAAAAATTTCCATTAGAAGTTAAACATTAGATTTAAGGCTACGTGTCAGGATATGACGTCATGGACAGGAAATCTGAAGTGAAACATGGCAAAGAGGATAATAAAGTCTTTCTGTTTGGCGGACAAACTGATAAGATTTCGGACGTCTATTTTTTTAAGCTTTGTTTTCGTTCGTCCGCTCCTCTGGGGAGCAAACAAGAAGAAGCTTACGTTATGCGTAACTTTGCAGTGAAAGAAGAAAAGAGCATGCCGCAATTGAGCAAGTATGTTGTTAGCATTTTTTATTTGATATATTATAACAACTACAAGAGAAAGAAACAGAGACGTCATTATCTACTGAGTAACTACTTACAATATGTTAACAAGAGACTCAGCTAGTTCTCTGTCAACAAGAAAATTACAGGTCATCTAGTGGGGATCAAAGAACTCTTCATGCAATGTTACATATAAGCAATAATACCGTTTAAGGGTCCTAGTTCCAACAAGAGACATTAAGACATTAATGAAGAAATTTAAGTGCATCATTCATTATGTCTCGCTATCATCGGATTCTTAAAAATGATAAAATCGAAAATGTAAATATGCAATAAAAGGAAATTATCAATGAAACATAGTTTCTAGTATTTGTGGAGAACTGAAAAAGGGAAAGTACTTACTCAGCTCTAAGACATCTGAAATCACTGCCACTTACATCATTACACTTAAACAACACTTTAAATAGATGTTATAAATGGAAAACTGTTACCTAATATTATAATATTTCTTCAAGTAATATTAAGAAAATGAACATGCTAATATTTCTTGAAAACAAATGTAAATGTTTATCTGATAGCTAAAAAAGATGGAGAGACGATGAAGAATTTCTTATTAAGAACGTAAGCATGTGAAATGTGAAGGTGATTAGTGAAAAATGATTCCATGTTAACAAAGTACTAGGCCGGAATAATTATTATTTGAAAGAAAATGAAGCGAAATACATTTTTTATTGCCAAAAGATATGGTTTATGGGGAAAATATAAAAAAATTACTGATCAAAATGAAAATCAAATATTCATTTATCAGATTAATTTCTATTGATAAAAACTCCAAAGATCCAGCAATATAATTTTATACAATAGATTATGACCGGCGTTATATTTAAACTGTATCGAGCCAGAATAATTATTATTTGAAAGAAACTGAAGCAAAATACATTTTTTATTGCTAAAATACAAGGGAAAAATGTAAAAAAAATTGGCTAGCTAGAATCAAATATTGATTTATGAGATTAATTTCTATCAATGATAAACTCTGAAAATCCGATAATTTTATATATTAGATTATGGTCGGCGTTACATTTAGACTAATTACATATGGAGTGGAAGCATTACATTTACAGTCGCTGTAAGTTGGATGTTTCGGCGCCTCTGGTTGTTTTTCTTTTCTTTTTTTTCATCATTTCTTTCATCATTTCTTTAGTTTATTATCGATTAGGCATCAAGTGGTGGAAGGAGGATGTTGCACCCACCCCCACCTGCCCCCTCCCTATTTTGTTTTTTCTAATTTTTGGATCTTCAGGTCATTATCGATTACGCAATAAATTGTGGGCGATGGTTGATCGCTTGCCCCTCTTCGAAAATTATTGTTATTGCCTTTTTGAAAAATAATTCAGATTAATATCGATTAAGCACCAAATTTACTGATTATAAAGACTAAAAAATAATTGAAAAGATTAGTTATATTTACGAGCGAGGATTCGTTTAACATGCAATTCGCTATTTAACTTTAAATTATACTGCTGCTGCTGTTGCTGTTGCTGTTGTTGCTGATGATGATTATGACGACGACCATGACGATGATGATGATGATGATGATGATGATGATGATGATGATGATGATGATGATGATGATGACGACGACGACCACGACGATCATGGTGATGATTATGTTGCTGATGATGATTGTTACAACCCAATGATAGGCCCAACTTGTGCTATAATTTTAAAAGTTTTGGAAGATTAACAGTTTTGGAAGCTATCTACATCCAATAATTTTATAGAGATTGAAACAACATAACTTTAACAAAATTAATTATAATTTTACAACAATTTGGTTCAATTAATCAAATATATATTTTTTTGACTTCATATTATGTTATATTTTTTTTATTTCTAACGGTCCCAATTCTAACCGCGTGACTTTCTAAATTTTAATTTTAAATTTCTTTTCTTTTCTCCCCATTTTATTCTTTCCAAATATGATTTACGGTTAATATCGGATTTTAACTCTGCCTGAGTAGATCTCAGTTTCTAACAGCTGTTGATCGATAACATCGACATGTCAGTGTTACAGATTTTGTACATGTCTGTGTAAATTAAAAAATAATCATATATAAAAGCTCTATTTTATATTGAGCACTTTTTATAAGCCCGGTTGAAATTCTTTAAATTCCTATCCTGCGGATGTTTACCTTCTTCTTTTTCTTCTTCTTCTTCTTCTTCTTCTTCTTATTATTATTATTATTATTATTATTATTATTATTATTATTATTATTATTATTATAATATATATATATATATATATATATATATATATATATATATATATATATATATATATATGTGTGTGTGTGTGTGTGTGTGTGTTTCGAATCTTGCGACCAGCTCAAATAATTACCTCTACACTGACGATTCTGGAAGGATGAAACGTATACATATGTAGATAAACAAATATTTATAGTTATTTGTCAATCTAGGCTGGGCACTGTAGTGAGTAGTATTAATACAGCCGTCAAAATCATAGCTTTAATGCATGTTCCTTCATAAGTTGAACACGGTCAACGTCGGCTGCCTACAATAGGTTTAAAACTCTCACCGTTTATGCAGTTATTCATGGTGGCCGTGAAGGTTAAGATGTTGAAATTTGAGTTATAAACATGACTTGTTCCAGGGTTTCGAATCCTGCGACCAGCTTGAATAATCATCTCTACACTGACGATTTCCGAAAGGATGAAACGTATACGTATGTAGATAAACAAATATTTATAATTATATATATATACATTCCCATCCCCTCAAATGAAGCCTACATTCACAAACTCATACAATCCATGAAAAAGTTTATTACAAACGTAAGATGGAGAACCTTCCATTATGACTTAAACTCAAAAAATAAAAACCGGAAAAATGACGGAAATACCATCTCTTCTCCAGAACACAAAGAATTTACACTCCCCATGAACTCCTCCAGAGAATTAAAAAAAATTGGGACGTCTAACTGCATCCAGGTACGGCCTTAAAACATCTCCTTTTCCCAAGCAAAATGATCTCCTCAATAACTTTGAAAATGATTTATTCAACTTAATTAGACGCATAAAATTCAAAAAGCATAATAAGCATCCCAACCCCTTCATCAAAAAAATCAACAATTTCACTAACAAGATCAAAAAGCTCCCTGACATTATAGTCCCAGCGGATAAAACTAAAAACTACTACAAATTGAAATATTCTGATTACAAAGATTTAATCTACAAAGAATTGAACAAATCATATAAAATTTCTTCTGATAACATTTTAAATAGCATTAACAATGAGGCTAAATCCTTGTTAACTTCTTTTAACATCTTGAATTACGCTGAAATCTTCACCCCTGCTACACCCAGATGTACCTTAAAAGACCACAAAATAAATTTTCATGAAAACCCCTCCATTAGACTAATCTGTTCATCCAAATCTGACATAGGCATTATTAGCAAAAATATCCTAGATAGAATCATTCCTACATTAAAAGCTAAAATTACATACTCCCTCTGGCAATCATCTGAAGAGGTCTCCAACTGGTTCTTAAACCTCAAAGATAAATCTAATTCCAACTTGAAATTCATCACCTTTGACATTGACAATTATTATCAGTCCATTTCTCCTATCCTACTAAACAAAGCTCTTATTTTCGCTAAGAATAATTCGGATATCACAGACCCTGAAAAGGATCTAATAATTTTAGCCAGGAGATCCCTTTTAGAATTTGACAATAAATTTTGGACTAGGAAGGATAGCCCCAACAACTTTGATATCACCATGGGAGCCTCAGACTCTGCCCAAGTTACTGACCTAGTAGGATTATATTTATTGAGACAATTAAAGCTTGAATTCGGACACTTGCACGGTGGACTTTACAGAGACGATGCGCTCTTTATTTCTAGGGAGAGACCCAGACAATACAACAACACCAAAAAAAACCTACACAATTTCTTTAAAAACTTCGGATTAACCATAACTATAGAACTCGAGAAAAGAATATCTAATTTCCATGACCTAACACTAGACCTTAACTCCGAATCATTTAGCCCTTACCACAAACCTAATCTAACCCTGTTTTACGTACATAAGCACTCTAACCACCCTAAATCCATCATTAATTCAATAGTCCCTTCAATTTCAAATAGAATTTCAAAACTTTCAGCTAATAAACCTATATTCGAACAAAATTCTAGTTTTTATAATAACGCACTCCTTAACTCGGGATACACTGATAAAATTAAATATGAAAATAATCCCCCTCTCAAGGGGAATAAACCTTTAAATATTATTACATACAAAATGGCTACACAAGATAGACAACAAACTAGCACCACGATACTCAAGAAACCTAAGAAATATGTAAATAGACACACTAAAACTATTAATATAGTTAAAACGGCTAACCCTCAAGAACACAGTGAAAATAAAAAAATTAGAAGAAAGGATAATATTTGGTTTAACCCACCCTATAATTGCAATGTAAAAACTGATATAGCTAAGGAATTCTTCAAAATTTTAGATAACTCGTTCAAGCACCCACATAAATATAGCACTATTTTAAATAAGAACTCTATTAAAATTTCTTACTCCACAATGCCCAATATAGCACAAACCATCATCACATCTAACAACAAAAAAATTAAATCTGCCCAACAAACAACACCTACCATAAGCATCCCCAATAATATAAACAACACAAATAATATAACAACAACCCCCCACAAAATTCATACCTATATTGGTGCCAGTGCTTTCCCCATTAAGACTAGAATCTCTAACCATATCTACTCTTTTAAACACAACAATAATAGTACCACTAGCACTTCTCTTTCCAACCTAATAAAAAGTTTTAACATCAAAAAGATCCCCTACTCCCTAAGTTGGTCTATATTAAAAAAGTCAAACTCATATACCCCTGGTTCTTCCTTCTGCCAACTATGTACCGTGGAAACTTATATGATAGCCACTGCACCCAAGCACTTAAATATTATTAACTCCAAAAATGAACTTATTTCAAATTGCAGACACAAGCGAAAATTTAAATACATTAATGTCATTACTCCCTCTGACACTCCTCCTCCCAGCCAATAACTCCCCCCCCCCCATTTTTTAGCATCTGACAAATCTCTAAACTATATCCCAGGGTAAGTTCGTAACTTCTATTCTTAACGCCCCTAATCTCACCAATTAACCCTCCCAATAAATTTTTCCTCCCCATTGCACCTAACAACTATATCTACCCGTAACACCTATAGTAGATTGAACTAAGATTACTCCTCCTACTTCCCACTAATCATTAACATATCTAATATCTAGACATTTACCTCATCTGCAATATAGCTCCTATTACTTTCACTTCTGCTCCACTCCCAACCACTTATATTTATTACCTTTCTCCTATCCGTAAACCTACCCACAAACTCCTTCATGGCCTCTTATTCTCACTTTCTTATTATCTCCCACACATCCACTATATCCTCCTTATATTGTACTCCCCCTAATAGCAACATCTTCCCCTGTAACTTTTTCGTCCTCTTTTTAACTACGATCTTCGAATTCCCCCCCCCCCCAATTGGGTCCATTTATATCCCCCTATAATTCTTATTAGATCTCTAACACACAAGCATCAAAATGTAAGTTTGCTTAATTTTTCAATCCAACCCTGGCCCATAACACTTATATAAATTCAATTGTTACTAGCATTTCTATCCTATCTCCTTAATAGCCTCCATACCCCCCTTGAGAAATTTTTTTTAACTAATTGATTGATTCAGGCTAGTTGCATAACTAATTATTTGGGCCTATTCTGAATAATCCTAATCCCTCTAACTACTCGCGAGCCATTTTCTATCGGTCTATTCTCTTCTGCTTACCTTACCTTATCTTTGACCAATTTCACCCCCATCCCCTCAAATCATATTTTCAATCTACTTGGAAACCCCTGGCTAGCTTCCCTTATATATCTAATTAAATTTTAAACTGTAATTGTTAATTGTCACCCTGTTACAACTCACTTACCATTTAAACTATAGATTATAACACTGACACTGCACTCAAGTTTTAATTGAACCAACCTAATCCCACCCCTATTACTTGTAATCGAAACAAACTGTTTCAAACAATCTATCCTTATCCCTTACACTGTTCCCCTCTCCTTAATTTCAATATATCTGAGTAGGATAGACCTGATCTTTAATTTAACTAACTTTTTTCCCATTAATTTATTTCCCCCTCTTTTCTCCTTGGTCATTTAATGTCCCTTCTAATTATTCATATAACCCTTAATTTGGTTTTAATATAAATTTTTAAAACTTTTTAAAATTAACTATTCCCTAGCTCTTTTTAAATTTTAAATTTTAATTTTTAATTTTTTTAATTTTTTTAATCTTTTTAATTTTTTTAATTTTAATCATTCACTCTCTCCCATACCTCTATTTATTTTACCATGCTTTTAACTAATTCTATTTTAACCCTTTTTAAACCCCCAGAAACCCTTACCGGTAACCACAATTTAATTCGTTTTTAGCTGCTTCACTTGTCACCTCTGAAATGTTAGAAGCTCACTCATTTGATTTCTATTTTTAGAATACAATCTAGACATTCCTATCCCGCTTCAGATTAATCCCACCCTCCAAAACATATATCCTACCGCCCGCCCACACCCTCAACCACCCTGTCACTTTAACTTCATCCCCATACCAGCCTTCCTCCTGTTCCTTTGCCTTCTTTTTTTATTTCCTCCCAACTCTCAAAGCAGCTATTTAAACAATCCCGTACCTCATAAACCCTCCCCCCTAACCCCAAATCTTTAACAATTTTGCCTTTTTGTCTCATTTGGATTTAAACCTGGAACGAGATATCATTTGCCTTATTTGGTCCTGGAAGTATATAAAAATGGCCAACTTCTCCCTTTTCAATCCCCTTTAAGTGCGTCTGGACTCACCTATATTCTGAGCACTTTCTCCACACTGCTCTCACGCAAAGAGTTTTCTTCACATTCTACAATTCATTTGACTTCTTTTCAACGGAAATTTACCACCCGGACAATCTGCATATATTTTTCACGGAATTTTTCTTTTCATTCACTGCGTTTTTTTTAACAAAAATTCCTTTAATAATAATTTTCATATTTTTCAAATATTTGAACTTTGGTTTTTTCGAAACCCAACTTATCCATCTGTATTTCTCCTCTGATGATAAGATTTCGATCTTTGAAAAGCCTTGGCTTAAGGAAAGAATAATAAACACTAGTTTATTACTGAATACACCTTGCATTGAACAATTGAAATTTGAAATAAATTTGGACAATCGTCGCATATTTATCACTCTTTTTTCTTCTCTCTCTCTCTCTCTCTCTCTCTCTATATATATATATATATATATATATATATATATATATATATATATATATGCAGGGGCACCACAAATATCTTGGTGGCAGGTGGTCCTCCCTTGTAAAACATTCACAACTAGAACCCGCCTAGCTACTAATGATTTCCCTTTCTCCCTGTGCATGCCAAAGACAAAACGAAACTTCGATGGGTAGAGTTTCTTTCCTAGAATTGCCCGTCTGTGGAACACAGTGCCGCGAGACAGCTTCTCAGCCGACTACAATATGGTCGTCTTCAAGTTCTTGTTGAACTGTCCCCGGAAATAATCAATTTCTGCCCTGCTACAACCATTGTACCGGTGATCGCGATGTTGTCTAACAGTCCACCAGTCAAACTCTTTAACCCTTATCCTCGAGTGGCCTTTGGGCCTTGATAAGCGGTGACCTTATTGTAAAAGAAAAATATTTTAAATCCACTCTCACTCTTTGTTATGTAGTAGTGAAATATTTTTACCTTGCCTCATTTCCTGACATTAAATTTGTTTGTAAACAGAATTTCTTTTTAAGTTCGTTTAAGTACATTGCGTTATTGTATTTTTGATTTCAGTAAATAATTGATTAATAACAAATTAAAAAAAATAATAATCTGTAAGTAATGTAGTTGCGAGAAACACAGACACACGAGGATTTTTATTAATATAGAGATTCATTGAATAAGCTGGTACAACTGCAATGCGATATTTTTATGGCTGTCCCATTATTTGTATCACAATGGATTTTTCTTTCCATTTTCAGTTTTGTTTATTAAAATCTTTTCTTACCAAAATCCAATATATTTTTGGCACACAAAAGAAGTGACAGACGACGGAAGATAACAGTTCCCTTTTCGTTTTTGCAACAAAAATATATATTATTTTGCTGTAAGTAGATTATCGACTGTATATATGTTAATAAAAATGATATCACGTCAGCCAGCAGAAATAAAGGTAAAAGTGAAAAATATTTTTTTACAATAAAATACACAAAAATATAAAAGGAGTATTTTCATTTTTTTTTCTTATATTTTGTACATAATTATGTATTTACTCAAATAAATTGAAGTTCGAAGTTCGAAGTGGTTCTTGGCCTTTTGGCTAAGATCAAAGTGTAGTATCTGTTCCGATGGATACTGCACTCCATACTGGTGTTGTCTTGGCCTTCGGGTCTTGATTTACGCCGGTCAATGGGTCTGTCCTGTGCAGTTCTGGGAGGTCCACCTTCCCAGGCTTTGCCTCCTCTTGTTGGGGAGGAGTAAGTTTATTGCTTACTGCCTGAGGCGCCCTTACCGGGGAATGCCGACGGGTCTGCCCAGGCAATTTTTAAACCCCACTTTCCCGACCCGACCTTGGGTCACATCTTACTTGTGGGAGTAAAATAAAAACTGGCCTTGTGCCTAACTCCTGGAGAGGAGTAAATCAATATATTAAAATTCTCACTGATGGACAGACAGCCAGACAGAGAAAGTGCTCGTTATATTATATTACTTATACATTATTAAAATTTTAAAAATGAAATGTTTTTCTATAAAATTTAGTTAACTTTTGATGAGATGACATTGCATGCCTTAAAGATTTTACCAAAGTGAAGTGTTTTTTTAAAAATTGTTTATCATATATATATATATATATATATATATATATATATATATATATATATATATACGTATACATACACTATTCAGCGGTGGTCCAATGGTTCTAGATGTCGAGGTTTTTAATTGCATGACCAGTAGTGAATTGCTATATCTCTATGCTGATGAGTCCCGATTATAAAGGACGAAACGTATACGTAAATAGATAATAAACAAAACAAATATTTATTATTTGTAGCTCCTAGAAAAACCATCTAGATGGGCACTGTAAGTGTAGTATTAACACAGCATGACGTCGCTAGCTATAAATGCATCGTTCCTTTCATTAAGTTGAACGCTCTTATAACGTCAAGCCTCCAGATAAAGTGTTCAAATTATCACTGTTTATTCGCTATTCAGCAGTGGCCCAGTGGTTCTAGATGTCGGGATCTGAGTTGTAAAATACTCGGAATCCGGGGTTTCGAATCTCATGACCAGTAGTGAATAGTAATATCTCTATGCTGATGAGTCCCGATTATAAAGGACGAAACGTATACGTACATAGATAATAAACAAAACAAATATATATATATATATATATATATATATATCATGGACTCTCCCGTCGATTTCGACGTATGAGGTCTTGACAACTCAAAATTTGTTTAGTCTACGATGGATGTAGCATGCTTACATTTACCCAATCGTAAATGGCATTTGAGTCCTGCGAGAGATTTGCAAACCAGCCCACAATGGATGCAAGAAGGAAGATCTTGAGAAAAATCGGCTGGGATACTTGTAGATGTTTTTGTTCTTTCGCATTGATCAATGGCAGTTACAGAGAACCGCCTGATGCCCCTCTGGCAGTCAGATCGCCATTCAAAATCACGATAAGCAATATTGATAGATGTCAAATTCATCTTCAACTTGTCCTTAAAGCGAAGCAGCGGTCAACCCACATTTCGCCTTCCACTGTTGAGCTCGCCGTACATCAGTTGCTTTGGTATTCTATCATCTTCCATACGTAAGTCATGTCCTGCCCAACACAGTTGTGATTGCATCAAAAAGCTTTCAATTCCGCCAATACCGCAGCATGTAAATAGGTCCGCATTAGACATCCGATTTCTTAGGGTGACACCACAAATCGTTCTAAGGCAATTTTTGTGAAAGACATCAAGCTTCTGAATGTGGCTGCGATAGACTGTCCATGATTTCGATCCATAAAGCAGTGATGTTAGCACAACTGCTCTATACACAAGTACTTTTGTTCTCAAACTTATCCCCCTGTCCTTCCATAACTGATGACGCAGTTTTCCAAAGGCAATGGTTGCTTTCGCAATTCGGTTAAAGATTTCGTCATCAAGGGAGGCACTCCAATTTATCTTACTCCCAAGATAAGTGAAGTTTTTCACATATTTCAGATCTTTAACGTCCACTTGGATTGGAATATCTGGAAAACAGTGTACTGGTGGTCGTTGCTTTACTGGTGGCCGTTGCTTCACACCCTGAACTTGTTTAGGCATGAGGCGAGGTTGGGGAATCACTTCTGTTTTCTTGATGCTGATTGTCAGACCAAAAGCCTTGCAAGCAGCCGAAAACCTGTCCACAAGCAGTTGCGCTTCCTCCCGAGATGTTGCACAAAGTGCAGCGTCATCTGCAAACAAAAGATCCCTGATGACAGTTTGTCGAAGAAGGTCTTAGCTTTGAAACGTTGCTGGTTGAAGAGACCACCACTTGTTCTAAATTTAAACTTCACCCCAGTATCTATATCAGCGAAAGCACATCTCAGCATAACTGAAAAGAACAAAGCAAATAGCACAGGTGCCATTACGCAACCCTGTTTGGTACCATTTGTCACATTGAAAGGTTCTGAAGACTCTCCATTTGAAACAACCATTATATATATATATATATATATATATATATATATATAGAGAGAGAGAGAGAGAGAGAGAGAGAGAGAGAGAGAAATGGAAAAGTGAATGAACCGCAACATATAAAAGACAAAATCAAATCAAGTTCACAACTAATATTGTTGACGACTCATCGAAGCAGAAATTATCGCCAATTTCTAAACATATGGTCAGACAGAGAATGGGATTTTTTCAAATCATGCCAATTTTAGCAAAAAAAAGCAAAGAAAACATTTCCACCACTTCTCGTCTCGTTTTTGTCTTCCTATGTAATACATCCAGTATACAAGCAATCAACCAATGATTATCAGTTTTAGTATTATCTTAATGGATAGGAAATAATTAATTTTTTCAATTTTTATGGAACATGATGAAGCCTGTCTGAACTTAAAATATGACGTAGATTAGAAAAACAATAAAAGTGAGATTTGGCTGAACGCAACATTCTGTAAGCATCTACCTCGTTCAAAATTAAGCTAAAGTCGTGCAGGAATGTATCTGACTCTATAGAGTACACACAAAGCTTATTTTTATTGGGAGCATAGATTTCATAAAATTACCAATAAATACTGGAGTTCATTTATCTGCTTTTTGAAAAGAAAAAAAAATAGTTAGGTTCATCAAAGCTTACAGCATGGAAATTGAAGTTTAAAAGTTATAAATTACTTACATTGTGTTAAAAAGAAAATATTAAATGGAATAACTTATTTTCTGATAAAAGCTTCTGTTAAAGTTTAATTATCCAGTAAGTATAACATAGGTAAACATGCACCAGGCTGGATGTTTTGATAGGTGCATGGGAATGGCAGACGTTGCACGTGATAGATGTTCGATCAAAGGAAAGGGGGGGGGGGGCACAGAATAAATTGAAAATATCTCTGATTGTGAGTTGGACCACACAGAAACAATCTTTTGTATGAAATAAAATATGTGGTTCATTAAACGGGGAATCTCGCTGAGACCAACCCGCTTGAGAAAAGTAATGGGCTCCAGATAAACCCCTTTGAGTGGACGCTATCTAGTCGTTATCTCTAGTTGATATCTCAAGTAGTCAACTTCTGGGTGGTCGAATGATGACCACTAAGAAAGACCAGAATTCAAGATTTCCAGTCAGGAGTGAAAATATTCTAGGAGAGGGGAAGGAGAGGAGTCAGAGCTGTCCCTCTGGGCATGACACAGGCAGTTTGTTTTTCTAAGAGCTGGCGGCCAGTTGGGCCGGTGTGCCTCTCCAGGCAAAGTGGGCCCTTGGGACTCTTAGCTAAAGTATTGTGTTGATTGGACTTATGTTTTTATTTGGCCGGGGATAGAGAATCTCATTTTGCAAGTCTGCTATTCAACCTAAGAAAACGAGTACCATTTGTAATTCCTCCCCCGCCCCCCCCCAAAAATTAAACATCTGTTAATTGTTTAAAAACTGGACTTATGGTTTAACGTGGGTCAAGAATTTTTTGTCGCAGCACTGACTGAGTCGAATGGCAACCTTGCACCAGGCACAACGAGCGGGACGATCACGACCAATGCAGTGAACATACTCATACATGTTCATAACGAAACTTGTGAAGCGAGAAATAAACATTTAATCAAAGCTTTACTTCAAAATTTGTTATTAAATACAGGGTGCACCCCCTCACCCAAATGCTACCCATGGGATCGTTTATTATTAACGATCCCATGGGTAGCATTTTCTGCAATCTAACCATATTTGCTACAAATAAACTTTAGTCTATGCCTGACTTTCCCACCAAGTTTCAGTCATGAATGTCCAACAGTCTTTGTTTTATTGTTGTTTAATGACATGCAGAGACACTTTGGTGATCCCCTCATCAGTAGAAGGTATAATCCTGAATCAGCTTCACACTCACTGGACATTATCCCCCACATTTTTATCTGTGCGGTTATGTTAATGATAATGCCTATCAAAACAATCCCCAGACTATTCCTGAAGTGAAGGGGGCAATCAGAGCTCAAATCAGGGTAATACCAAGACAGGAGGGTGTCAGAGCTATTGACAATCTTGCATGTCGTATCCAGGCCCCTTTTTTGGAGAGCTGTAGTTTACTCACATTAAAAACCGACCTTGTGTGTTTCTCATTGAATAGTAATGAAACAAAAACAGTTGGATTTATTCGTGACTGAAACTTGGTGGACAAGTATCTATTTACTTGCCTCCCCACGATGACAGAGTTAGACACAAAATCGGTTTTTAATGTGAGGAAAATACAGCTCTCCACAAAAGGGGACTCAGTCTTGAAGGATTTTTACTTCAATGACCAGACAAAAAAGATGAAATGTGACATCAGAACAGATATTTGAACAAGTAGGGCACAGACTGAAGTTTATTTGTACCAATCTATGTGTGCATATTATTGGATGACAGAAGACTGTTGGACATTCATGACTGAAACTTGATGGACAAGTCAGGTACAGACTGAAGTTTATTTGTACCAATCTATGTGTGCTTATCATTGAATGACAGAAGACTGTTGGACATTCATGACTGAAACTTAGTGGACAAGTCAAGCACAGACTGAAGTTTATTTGTACCAATGTTATTTCGACGTGTGCTTATCATTGAACGACAGAAGACTGTTGGACATTCATGACTGAAACTTGGTGGACAAGCCAGGTACAGACTGAAGTTTATTTGTACCAATCTATGTGTGCTTATCATTGAATGACAGAAGACTGTTGGACATTCATGACTGAAACTTAGTGGACAAGTCAAGCACAGACTGAAGTTTATTTGTACCAATGTTATTTCGACGTGTGCTTATCATTGAACGACAGAAGACTGTTGGACATTCATGACTGAAACTTGGTGGACAAGCCAGGTACAGACTGAAGTTTATTTGTACCAAATATGGTTGAATTGCAGAAAGGATTGGAAATTTTATCAATGATTCTATGGCTGACATTTTATTTTGGGCTTATGCTGTATCATCAAACAAAATAAAAATAATGGAAGAAAAGGTGTCATAGCTCACTGATAATTTTTTTATTTTTCCACTCTATTTTTTTCTTCTACTGCTTTTTTATGTAAAAAGTGTCATACCTCACTGATAGATGATAATTTTTTATTTTTTCACCCTATTTTTTCCTTCTACTGCTTTTTTATGTAAAAAGAGTCATACCTCATTGATAGATGATAAATTTTTATTTTTTAACCCTATTTTTTTCCTTCTACTGCTTTTTTATGTAAAAAGAGTCATACCTCACTGATAATTTTTTATTTTTCCACTCTATTTTTTCCTTCTACTGCTTTTTTATGTAAAAAGTGTCATACCTCACTGATAGATGATAATTTTTTATTTTTTCACCCTATTTTTTCCTTCTACTGCTTTTTTATGTAAAAAGAGTCATACCTCATTGATAGATTATGAATTTTTATTTTTTCACTCTATTTTTTCCTTCTACTGCTTTTTTATGTAAAAAGAGTCATACCTCATTGATAGATAATACATTTTTATTTTTCCACTCTATTTTTTTCCTTCTACTGCTTTTTTATGTAAAAAGTGTCATACCTCACTGATAGATAATACATTTTTATTTTTCCACTCTATTTTTTCCTTCTACTGCTTTTTTATGTAAAAAGTGTCATACCTCACTGATAGATAATACATTTTTATTTTTCCACTCTATTTCTTTCCTTCTACTGCTTTTTTTATGTAAAAAGTGTCATACCTCATTGATAGTAATACATTGTAAAAAGTGTCATACCTCACTGATAGATAATACATTTTTATTTTTCCACTCTATTTTTTTCCTTCTACTGCTTTTTTATGTAAAAAGTGTCATACCTCACTGATAGATAATACATTTTTATTTTTCCACTCTATTTTTTCCTTCTACTGCTTTTTTATGTAAAAAGAGTCATACCTCACTGATAGATAATACATTTTTATTTTTCCACTCTATTTTTTCCTTCTACTGCTTTTTTATGTAAAAAGTGTCATACCTCATTGATAGTAATACATTGTAAAAAGTGTCATACCTCACTGATAGATAATACATTTTTATTTTTCCACTCTATTTTTTCCTTCTACTGCTTTTTTATGTAAAAAGTGTCATACCTCACTGATAGATAATACATTTTTATTTTTCCCTCTATTTTTTCCTTCTACTGCTTTTTTATGTAAAAAGTGTCATACCTCACTGATAGATAATACATTTTTATTTTTCCACTCTATTTTTTCCTTCTACTGCTTTTTTATGTAAAAAGTGTCATACCTCACTGATAGATAATACATTTTTATTTTTCCACTCTATTTTTTTCCTTCTACTGCTTTTTTATGTAAAAAGTGTCATACCTCACTGATAGATAATACATTTTTATTTTTCCCTCTATTTTTTCCTTCTACTGCTTTTTTATGTAAAAAGTGTCATACCTCACTGATAGATAATACATTTTTATTTTTCCACTCTATTTTTTCCTTCTACTGCTTTTTTATGTAAAAAGTGTCATACCTCACTGATAGATAATACATTTTTATTTTTCCACTCTATTTTTTCCTTCTACTGCTTTTTTATGTAAAAAGAGTCATACCTCACTGATAGATAATACATTTTTATTTTTCCACTCTATTTTTTCCTTCTACTGCTTTTTTATGTAAAAAGTGTCATACCTCATTGATAGTAATACATTGTAAAAAGTGTCATACCTCACTGATAGATAATACATTTTTATTTTTCCACTCTATTTTTTCCTTCTACTGCTTTTTTATGTAAAAAGTGTCATACCTCACTGATAGATAATACATTTTTATTTTACCACTCTATTGTTTCTTTCTACTGCTTTTTTATGTAAAAAGTGTCATACCTCACTGATAGATAATACATTTTTATTTTTCCACTCTATTTTTTCCTTCTACTGCTTTTTTATGTAAAAAGTGTCATACCTCACTGATAGATAATACATCTTTATTTTTCCACTCTATTTTTTCTTTCTACTGCTTTTTTATGTAAAAAGTGTTATACCTCATTGATAGTAATACATTGTAAAAAGTGTCATACCTCACTGATAGATAATACATTTTTATTTTTCCACTCTATTTTTTCCTTCTACTCCTTTTTTATGTAAAAAGTGTCATACCTCACTGATAGATAATAAATTTTTATTTTTTCACTTTTTTCCCCCTCTACTGCGATTTCAAATGTGCAATTATTTCAGATTTAAACTCCCTCTGAAACAGTCTTCAATTTAATAGAGACAAAATATTAGCTACTCAAAATGTTGCATACTCGTGGCTCATAAATCGTCTAGTGGATGTGGTTGAAAACACTTTAAGCTGAACTCTTCATGTTGTTGAGGACTTTTTCGTATGGAATTTGTAATCAGTGAAACAGTAGAGAAATGAAGCTTCTCCTTGCAGGACAAAATATACCCAACCATTGTTAATTCAAATTAAAAAAACAACAACTCTGAGATGATTTTCAAATTAACAGTTTGTTCTTCTATTCACAGTGGAGATGAAAGGGAGACAACCTCGGTTGGTTTTAACTACTCATGTTTAAAATCGCATTTTTATGTCGACTACGACTCACCTTCAATCGGTTTCTCTTTACTTAGATAATCTTTTCTAACTTTTTAACTTAACGTTGAAAGAATGGATGAGAGTTCTTGGGTTAGTAGATGTAGAACAGTTGATGTAGCAGGTTCAGTTCACAGGGGAAGGTCAAAGAAAACAGGGGAGGAAGTGATAAAAATGGCTCTGAGGGAAAGAGGGATAAATAAAGATCAGAGAAAGGTTACTTTTGAAGTCAATTTATTAAAACCGTCAAACATGTGCCAGCATGTAAAACGGACATTAAACCGAATACGATGATGATGATGATGCTGATGATGATGATGATGATGATGGTGGTGATGATGATGATGATGATGATGATGATGCTGATGATGATGATGCTGATGATGATGATGATGATGATGATGATGATGATGATGCCATTATTCTTCACTTGATTCACACTTTTCTCACTTTTTGTTTTTCTGTTCACACGGTTTGATCACATCTGACCTTCTGACCTCGTCAGACAACCATCTGCCAAGGTTGCCCTTGAATGCTTTTAAGGATATTCAAACGGAAAATAACAATTATTTAAAAATAGCTGAAATACTCTTACAGGTCATTGCTTATCAAGGCCCAAAGACCACTTGAGGATAAGGGTTAATAAGATTGCCAGTTGGACAATGAAACAACACCATGAGGATTCATAACGATGGTTGAAACTGGGTAGAATTTGATTATTTAAAAGGACGGCTCAACAAGAATTTATTAACATTCGACTTGAAAACGACCATGTAGTTAGCTGGGAAGAAACTTTGCTCATGAAAGTTTCGTTTCGTTTTAGGTATACAGAAGAAAGGGAAATTATTTACAGTGGTTGTAGCTAGACGAGTTTTTGTTGTGAACGTTTTACAGAGGGGGGGTGACATAGAACTCAGTCAAGCACTTACCATGAAAATAACGATAGAGTAGAGAAAGACTAGCAACTTCTGTACTCTGTCAAAGCAGGAAAGAATGCTCTGAGCGGCACCTCCCCAGATGTGGCAACAGTACTCCATCTTCGGACGTATTTGACTCTTATACAGGTAGAGGATTGCGTCAGGGGTGAAATACTTTCTAGAGCAGTAGAATGATCCAACCATCAGTCCTAGAAGAGTTCATAATAGAACACAAACGAAAATTAAAAAAAAATGAAAGAAATTATGAGTTCAAAAATACCCCCTCAAGAGGTGAAAGAAAAGATGACTATTTTGACTCAATATCAGTTGAGCAGCTCGGATATCAAATATGTTGAGCACTTTTTACCCTATTATCCATAATACTTATTATTATTTGCAAATTTGCAAATTTCCCAAAATCAGGTGCACAAATCGAATGATATTCAGCATCATTAGATTCCTCATAAAATCTTACCCTAGAAGAGCAGTGCTTGATCTTGTTATAGAGCTTTGTTATGAATATATTTGAATGAAGTAAAACATTGTATTTATTTTCTATGGACGTCTGCTGCGAACATATATCCCATATATATTATTATAAAAGAAACCTTAAGTAATCCGATCATTGGCTTCCATATAAATTTTTACTCGAGAAAAGTAGTGTCTGCTCTTGGTATAGGTTTTTGTTTTCAATTGCATCCCTTGACAGACACACACAAATATAGTATAAATGCTTCGGAATTTTTGAGATAAGGATTGATAATTTGTACTATTTTATTAGTCAGACTACGATTCTTATTTTAGTTGTTATAGTCATAACGTTTCGGCTGATGTAACCTCCGACTTTCTTCAGGTGCATCTTTTTGAACTTCTAGTCAAACTCAGGACTTGACTTATGTACATACTTCAGAGAGCTTCGCCACATGTTTGAGAACAAAATTCCAGCACTTATAACACTCTTGGACCAGTCTTTCAGCTGTCAAGAGCGGCATACCAATCTCAAACCATATCTGGTCAGCTCATCTCTTTGATGGTCGTCTTTTTTATCTTTTTTATCTGCTGGAGTCTGGTAGCCGGGAAACATGTCCAAACCATGTTAATCTCTTTTTTTTTTCCGAAAAATGTCGTTGATGGATCTGTTATATAAAACTTCTTTTTGATATCTGCATTTCTTCGTCTACCTAGCAGAGTTATTCCAAGTATAGTTCTTAAACATTTCATTTCCAAGACATTGAGTTTCTTCACATGTTCTGCCAGGTTAGTCCATGTTTCACCTTTAAGTATAGCAATGAGAATCATCAATTTATTGTAGAGTCTTAACCTCAGAGGCGTTGATATATTCTTCATGTTCCGTGTCTTTCCTTTTCGACACCCAAATGCAGAAGATGCTATTCCTATTTCTCTGCTAATGTCGGATGAGGATCCTGGAACCATTGACCCATTGTTGTCTATTGCGATATTATCTCCTGAGGAAATGATTTTGTATTTGTCTGGGTTCACTTTCATCTGTAATTTCTTGCAAGAGGCTTTAAGCTCAGAAGTAGAGCTTTAACTTACTGAAGACAGCAGCAATGAATGTGGCGTCATCAGCCGAACGAATATTAGTAGAAAGTTCATTGCTAAGCACCGGTGTTGATTGCAGTATTTCCAGTTCTTTCATCACAAATTCTAAGAAAATGTTCAAGAGGGCAAGAGATGAGACAAGCCTCGCATACCCCAACAGTTACTTCAAACCAATTTGCAATACATCTGTTAATAACCACTGCATATCGTGTGGCTCTGTGTAAATTTTCAACCATGTTACGATTTTACTATTAACTCCAACTGCCCGTAACATTTTCCATAGGGCTTTTTTTCCACACAGTGTAAAAAGTCGCTTTGAAGTCTATGATGTTGAAGTGGAGTGCAATTTGGGAACCTACATCGAATTTAGAAATGGTCAATATTTTCCGTTGATGACTCCATGTAGCAAGGTAACTTATTTTGTCCTTACATTCCATGAGCGATGTTTCTGACAAAGGAGGAAGAATTGCTGGTTTCTGGCTTATGATCTATCGATCTAGTACTTATCGTTGGCTAATTTTTGACCTTGAAGTAGTATTTTTTTTCTCTGGTTCCTTACATCAAGTGGCTTCATGCCTTGTCTGGAGCGATTTCCATAAAAAAAACAAATTAAAAAAAAAAACTCTTGACTTGTTAAGAGAAGTGTAGAATTTTTTTTAATTCCCAGAAAAGAAAGAGGCGATTTGGAACAAAATAGATTTATTTTTTCATACGAGTAATGTGATTTTCGCATGAAAAATCCAAACTCTAAAAATCTAACACCTGTTTTCACAAAATGGATAAAGTGGAAGAAATGTTTTGTCTGAGCTGATCTGGGGTAAGAATAGTTTGACATGTCTCTCAGATGATCAGTTTGTTATTGTGAAAAAAAAAAAAAAAAAATGGTCCTGAGCAATTATCGCGATATGAATTATGGTTGATCTTGAGGAAAAAAAAATTGTGTTTTGTTCAGGGTAAGAGAGGAAGTGACTTTACCTAACCCCACTTGTCAATCAAAAGTACCCTGGGAAAATCTGAGCGATTGAAAATTCCCCAAAATACAACTGTTTAAAGAGGACGTGGTACAAGATACCAAAAGTTATATGTGAGTGAGAGTGAGAGTGAGCGAGAGAGTGAGAGTGTAAGAGAGAGTGAGAGTGAGTGAGAGTGTAAGAGAGAGTGAGAGAGAGAGAGAGAGATAGATAGATAGAGAGTGAGAGAGATAGATAAAGAGAAAGAGAGAGAGAGTGAGAGATAGATAGATAGATAGATAGAGAGAGAGACTAGAAATTGTCTGGTTGGTGTATACTTGCCATTCACACCTGCCCCCAAATTAACTATTTAATTTTGGGAATGAAATTGGGATTACAAACTTTTGTTTCAATCGCTGATACCTGCCCCCCCCCCCCCCCCGTCCAAGAAATATTTAGCCTTACTGAACCTTTCAAATGTTTCGATTGTTATTTGTTACTAAAACCAACATTAGGTAATGAATTAAAAAAAATATTGTCACTAAGTAATTGAAATACTCCAAGTCTTTTTGTTTAATTGTTTACTGTCACTAAAAATTAAGGGTGCTTGTGAACTGTAGGTTCGAAAAAAACAAACTATTTTATCTGTAAGTTGAGGAGAGTCAAATAAGGGGGAGAGAACTCTAGTTTCAACCACGATTTATCTGAAAATGGATTTTAACAATTTGAACTTGCAACGTGCCACAACTAACCATGTAGAACGAATGTCGAATGAGGCGAAGAAAAAAAAAACAAGATTGAATGTGGCACCCACACGCAAATGGTGGAATCGTACCTAGCCGAATTTATGTGGAAACAAAAATTCCAAAATGAACACTGCACTGGGAACTGTTTTCCAACAAATTGACGAATTTTACCCAGTGTAAAACTAACCCTATTTTTCAAAATCATTTTATTTTTCATTTTTTTTTAATAATTACAATAGTAAAATCCATTTTCAGATAAATCGGGGTTGAAACTTGAAACTAGAGTTCTCTCCCCCTTATTTGACTCTCCTCAACTTAAAGATTAAAATTTTTTTTTTCGGACCAAATTAAGATATCATCGAGATAAATGAATACACAAGTTGGAAACTGTTATCCACATACCGTTGAAATGGAGAAGCAGCCTTTAGGAAAAAGCTACATGGAATACAAACAACCTTAAAAGAGTAACGATGCTTGTCTTTGGCACATCCTCTGTGTGTACTTTAATCTGGTGATATGCAGAAGTTAAATCTATTTTAGAAAAGTAGCATTTATTAGCTAATTGTGTGTTGTTAGTATTTAGATTTGGTATCGGATAATACGAACCATCCAATTTTATTTTTACTAAATGTAGCTGGGGAGCCCACTTTCTACTTGTGGAATAAATTACTACCGTACTTTCTTAAATTCAGCTTGCACAGCATCTTACTTCCACCTTTCAATACTAAACCAACAATGACCACCGGAATAACAAATCGACACTTGACGAGACTTTACTGCACTACCTCCCCTCAAAACGATGAAGTTATAGTAATAACCATGCCAATTATCAAATGTTTTTGTTTTTGAAATCGACTTATTCACTTATTTAGTTGTTCATAAGTTTATAATTCGCGAGTTGATTAATAGTCGACTCCAAAAACAAATATTGCTTTTAGACGTTTGTCTTTATAAACTTTAAGATCACTTTGTTCAATTCTTTGCTTATGTTAATAAAATAAATATTGCTTTTAGATGTATATCTTTATAAACTTTAAGATCACTTTTTTCAATTCTTTGCTTATGTTAATAAAATAAATTTAGCAAATCAAAATGGCATTTCGTTGTATTTCTGACATAGTTATTCAAAACTAAGATATCATTTCAGCGCTCTTTTAAATGTTTCCTATTTTAATTTATATGGAGTTTCAGTTTCTTATGCAATTCTAACATAAAATTATCCCCTGGTCGAAAGGCAACATTAGAAAAGAAGGTCGTTTTTATAAAAAAAAAATGCAACCCCCTCCCCCTAAAAAAAATTATTATTAGCTAATTATGTGCTGTTAGTATTTAGATTGGGTATCGGATAGTGATCCGGTTTGGTGATGCTATTCAGAACGTAGAAATCACCACAAACTCAATACGAACCATCCAATTTTCTTTTTACTAAATGTAGCGAGGAAGCCCACTTTCTACTTGTGGAATAAGTTACTATCATACTTTCTTAAATTCAGCTTGTGCGGCATCTGACTTGGGATCGGAAAAATGTCTTAGTTCCTTTTCTTCAGTTCAACTCTTAAAGGTTAGGGTTCGGGTTAGGTCACTTATTGACTTTAAGGAAAAGGACACATTTTTTTTTTCTTTGAGTTTATCATCAATACACTAGACAAAATCTGGCAGCAACCCCTACAGCAGTTTGAACGCTGAAAGAGAGCAGCCTGATTCTGAGGCGAAGATATGTACAAGAGATGGAGGGTCCAAATTATCTGGCTACACTTCAAAAGGTCCAGGGGATACGTTTCTTTTTATAATCGACCGGTAACATAAGTATCAAACATTCCAGTGAAACAAAGAGAAAAATCAAAAACAAATCGTGTAATTTTCTTTTATTGTCATTTTCTTCCAGTCTTAGGAAAATATACAAGAATATGTTTATCACAGTTGTTTCAAAGATTTGGTCGAATTTTGGCACGATCATGTTTAACAAAAGAATTGGAATTATAAAAGACATTTTTTTACACATTGGATTTATTTTTTTTACATTTCGGTTTATGCTTATTGAAATTATCTCCAAAAAAAAAATATATATACAGCACGTCTAAAGAGAAAGAAAACCAAAAAAATTGTTTTATGGTGTACCATTTTCAGTGACAAAGCTGCGGATGTCCGAATGTTTTTGTTTTGTTTGTCGGTCGTGTACTTAAACAAGATTTTGAAATTGCCATTGTTTTGAAAAATCTTTAACTTTTTTTGTGAGTTGGCTTGCATTTAATTTTCCATGTAAAAAAATATGGCAATAGTTGACATGTTTTGACAACTTAATCACAACAGTTATAACCAGCTGGAATAATTTCTTTGTTGAAGCTAGGTAAATTTAATCCTAAGATATTTTAGCTAAACAATCACTTGGTTCACACCACCACAAACCTTACTTTGGGTATGTTACTTCATTTTCTTTAAAATCTAAAAATTTTAACATTTTTTTAATAAAAAAATAATCAATGCCAATTATATTCACCCATAATCCCATTCATGGGTTTGGGTTTGGGTTAGTTCCATATCGACTTCATTCATGGGTTTACACTTATTCTAGTTCCATATCCAGTTAAGCTTTTTTGCTTAACCAGTTAAGATTTTTGCTCACAGAGTAATGTTTTTGGAATAAGTTCTCAGATCGGATTAAGAACAGCAATAGTGTGGATCAGTTTAAGATGAGGTTGTATAAATTCAGAGAAAGTGGTAGGAGGGAGAAATTGAGGGGGCACTTTTGGGTGTTATCAAATGAAATATTTAACAGAATTTGATCTGGATATCGATACTGTACTTATAGTTTATTATTTTTTTACAGTTGCATTGAGAAGATAGTTAAAGAGGATATGCCCAAGAA
The DNA here is from genome assembly GCA_963556195.1 of Sepiola atlantica. NCBI lineage: Eukaryota > Metazoa > Mollusca > Cephalopoda > Sepiida > Sepiolidae > Sepiola > Sepiola atlantica. The sequence continues at coordinate 192,002,522 of OY744522.1, forward strand.
GGCATAACAAACAAATAATAATAATAATAATATTGGCTTATTCCAATAACTATGCTTGTTTATTCCCAAATCTTACTTTCTAATTATGATCTCCCCCCCCCCCCCATCTAAAAACCTTCAAGACCTAATTAATAACAATTCTATTCGACCTTAAAATGTAACATGTAATTTTAAACACATTTTAAACACATTCACATTAAAATGAAACAGGAACACATTTTTTTAAGATGCGTCTATTTAATCTGTGCATTTATCGATGAAAATGCAATTTCAAACTCAAGCACGACCAACTACTGATGGACGGAGCCCCTAATAAAGATGTGTGGACGCATCTAACAAATCTTCAATTAGATTCTGATGGAAAAACTTTCCCAAAAAAGACTTGAATGATGTGTTTAACAGAAAGACTGCGCAGAGACATCCTACAAGACTATTTTGCAAATTCAAACATAGCAGATACCGAGAGGATTTCATCTTTACACTTCTTAGAAAGTCTTGTAAAATCTTTGCTTTCTGCAGTAGAAAATTACATTTTTAAAGGTTGAAATGAAGATAAAATAATTGAAATTAAACATGTTCAAAAAGTGTTACATGTCATTTTAATGATGCTATTTTCTATATAATTTTGAGTGCCATTATTCTCAATGTAAACTTTTGGCACAATCAATTTGGCTGAAATCTTGTAATGGTCCTTTTCCAAAGACATTTCACTTCAAAATGTGTGCGTTTTTAGATGACATTCTCTGAAAAAATGAGGCAATTTTTCAAAGTGTTTTTCTTTTAAACATGGCCGATTTTCAATGACTTCAAAAAAATGTAACCGTTACTTAAGCGTCTTTTTTTTTTTTTTTTTATAAATGGCAGTTTTTTTTCATAACCCCCTTTAAACAAAAAAAATTGTGGCTGCTTTTTTCATACAAACTACTTTTTAAACATGACCATTGTTTCTTTTTTCAAAAACATTTTGTAAAAGAAAATGGCTATTTTTCAAAACACCCGGTTTTTTTAATGTGGCCATTTTTCAAAACACCCTTTTTTTAATGTGGCCGTTTTTCAAAAGACCCTTTTTTAATGTGGCCGTTTTTCAAAGACTTGTGGCCTTTCTCAACAATTTTTTTTAGTGTGAATCTTTTCAATATAATTTGAATACAGTTTAAAAGTTCATGGTCGACAATTTAAACAACAAACGTTGCTAGTACAATCACTAAAGATAACCTTTAATCTTCCAAAGTTGTTCCATTTTTTATAGTAAATTATTTAAAACTGATATCACAATTTTGTAATCTTCGGAAAAATTTTCTCTAAAAAAAACTCAAGTGTATTCATATTTTTGCAAATGTGCAAGTTGATTATATTTTATTTTACATGGAGAAACAATTTTATAATCAAAAATTAATTGAACCTTCAGTTATCTTCTTTGAAGAGATTTTTTTTGCTTTACTCAGCGAGAAGAACAATTGGAACATATTGCACTGGAAAAAAGTATAGAAATTTGTACAACTATCTGCGCTGTTTATAACAGTAACATAGAAATTGGATAATCATGGATTATCGATTTGGAGATTAAGAAACTTTACTGGATCAATATTTTTCTTTTACTGCAGGCATAAAACAAAGAATCAGTTTATACAGATTGGAACATTTGATATATATATATATATATATATATATATATATATATATATATGACAGACACACACTTCATTAGAAAGAACATGGTGAATTTTGTTTTACAATTTTTGACAGAGAGATACATTTATATACATGCAGAATGTTTATACATCCCTATATATATCATTAAAAGGAACTTAAGACAAACTTCTGAATCAAGATAGCAGACCTTGCACACACACACACAAAAACTCAATATCTTTTCAGATAGAGCCTTATAACACTAATAAATGATAAATCTAGCTCGACACAGTACTGCAGTTAGGTTTAAAATAAACCGTATTAAATATATATATATATATATATATATATATATATATACACACACACACACACATACAGTTGATTATACAGAGGTACATATATATGCAAGTATATACACACAGTACCTTATATACAGGCATTACACACACACACATTATATATTTATGGGTTCTTACAAAAAGTATATATTTAAGAAAATACTTTTTACAGTATCCGAAACTGTTCCAAATTTCAAGCTCAATATATTATACATATATACATATATATATATATACATATTAAGGCATGTTTTATTAAAGACGACAGAAATCTTCTGTTTAGTGATTCCTTTTTTTTATTTTTTCCATTCGTCGAATGATCTTTTTGACGTGTATGACTATTTTAAAATGCTTAGTCTAGTTCAGTGATATCAACCGGTGTTGCCTAATTCAATTAAAAAATAGGGACATCTTATTAAAATTACTTACTGCCTATCTCCCCCATTTTCCTTCTCCATAATTATTAGACGAGACAAAATTAAATCAGCCATTATTTTAAATTAAAAATAATAAGAATAATAAATAAAATTAATAAATAAACGAAGAACTGTTTCAATTGTCACATTTTAAAATGTAGACGTCCGTATTTTACGCTAACGGTTTGCCGGCGTATTTTTTAAGAAATTCCATTCTTTCACTCGCTTTTTATTCATTTTTTGCCATAAAAGACCTGAAGATGATTCCGGAGAGAATCGAAAACGTTAGTCAAACACATGGATCCTTCATCAATTCATTCCATCTACACGTCAAAAAGATCATTCGACGAATGGAAAAAATAAAAAAAGGAATCACTAAACAGAAGATTTCTGTCGTCTTTAATAAAACATGCCTTAATGAAAAAATGCTGCCTAAATACACACAATATATACATATATATATATATATATATATATATAAAATACACACTTAAAATGTTTACAAAAATACACTCACAGGTTTTTGCACAATTTGTGACAATCAAGTTTTCAAAAGAAATTTTAATGTTAAAATTTGTAAATGTTTTCTAATTTGTAAAATATAGATTTTGTTTTCAAAAAATAAGAAAAACAAAAATACATAGAAAAATATTTTGTTAGTTTTGTTCAATGGTTTCGCTTCTGATTTGTTTAAAATCAAATTGCGAAAAAAAAATTAAATGTTGTTTACATACTGCCACATTCTCATTACAAATATTAGTTTTGGTTGGGTTTGTTCGTTCCATCACATATCAACCCTTTTTTTGGATTTGAATTTGGTATATCTGATTCCATAGTTTGAGAAAGTATTCCTTAGGCAAATCATGTACCCAGTTCTTTACAAACAGCACACTGTTATTAATATATGTATATATTTTATGATTAACTAGCAGAGCCACCCGATGTTGCCCGGGGCAAAAGTGTAACATATTTTTTATTAAAGCTTCTATCTCTCTCTACCCCTCAATCTTTCTCTTTCCCCCATTCCCCTCCCCCTCTCCCCAACCCCCTCTTTCTCCTCCGCCCAGCCCATTCCTCTCTCTGGATATACACACAGAAAACTCTTGTTTATATAGATTCAAGGAATTAGTCAGCATTTTCTTACCAAATTAGCACATAAGAACATTGAAAAAGACAAAAAAAAAAAAAAAGCGAGCTCTCCTGATGAAACCTGGCCCAGTTGACTCTCAAATAAGTAATAATTTTTTTTTTGTAATTTTAGATATTCGGTGCTTGTATAATAAAAAGCCGAAAAAAGTTTTGTCTTTTAGTGTTGGAGAGGTAAATAAGGGCCAGGTAACTCTTACAACGAATTTTAAACACGATTTTCCAGTAATCAAAACTGATGGCTTTAATTTGTGTTGTACATGTGGCTACTGTGCAAAGAGAACGTCGATTAGACATAAAAGGGTTAGCGTTAGGATTTATGGTTTAGGGTTAGAAAAATATTGTTCGAAAGCTAGAGCTGTTGTGAAGAGTTACCTGCCCCTTATTTACCTCTCCAACACTAAAAGACAAAAAAAAACTTTTTTTTTCAGCTTTTTATTATACAAGCACCTATTATTCTCCCGGGGCAAAGCTGATAAAGAATATACCAACTTTGTGAGTGCTTGTAGTTTTTTTTTTTTTTTAATAGTTTTAGCTGGATATACACACACACACAACTGTCTTTTAGAAGAAGAATACATTATTTTTGTTCCTAAAAAAAAAGTTGATATATATTTTAAATTATATTATTACTTCTCTTTTGAATAAACTTGTTAGTCAATGTCTCAGCTACTAGGCACAAAGACCATTTCATTTCCTATTTGTTGTTGTATTTGTTTGTTATTAAAACCTTTAGCTACGCCTCTTGTTGCTCTCCATCTAACTACAATTTTAATAAAAAACGAATACAACAACAATAAAAGTGGGGAAGATAGGGAATTAAACATTCCTTATGCGGCCGAGAGACTGACTAACGAGTTTATTCAGGGGAAGGTAATAATATAATTTACAATATTTTCCCCTTCAACCATTATAATGAGCAGGAGTTAATAGTGTCCTATTCAGTAACAAAATCTTTGTATTTTTCAGAATATATATTTATTCTCTCATATATATATATATATATATAGAGTATACATTTTTATTGATACAAACATTATTGGTTACATATGTGCATACATGTTTCAGTTGTCCTCTCCAATAGAAAGTCAACTTCCTCAGACCTTAAGAGGAATTCAAAATTTCTCTTAAGGTTTCAGGAAGCTGACTTTCTATTAGAGAGGACAACTGAAACATGTATGCACATATGTAACCCATAATGTTTGTATAAATAAAAATTTATGCTAAAAACAGCTCTATTTGTTATTGAGCACTTTTTATAAACACTGGAGTTTCAATGGATTAACATCTATAGAAACAATATAACACATTTACTATATTATATATATATATATATAGTAAGTTATGAAAATATATTTATGGCAATTAAGCTACACAGAGACTTCTGTGTTTCATCCCCATAAGTAATCGTCAGGCTTAAATGGCATTTTACCCTGACGATTCCCTACGGGGATGAAACGCGGAAGCCTCTGTGTAACTTAATTGCCATAAATATATTTTCATAACTTACTACCTAGCTCTACTCACGTATTGAGCACTGTTGAAGTAAATGCTGAAAATTGATACATAAAAGATTATATCTGCTTATAACATTTTATGTGGATACATGAAATAATAATAATAATAATATATATATATATATATATATATATATATATATATATATATATATATATATATATATCAAAGTATATATTTATAGTTGATTTGATTCTAAGATTAGGGAAAATTTTATAAATCATACATCTGTCTTTTAAAGAAAAAAGAAAAAGATTTATATCTTTGCCTTATCGCAATAAAAAGGGGGGAAAATGACAAACATTATTTGAATATATATAAGTCTATGGAGATATAAGTAAAGACAATTATGTCTCAGCTTGCTAAATTCACAGTGAATACTAATTTAAAAGTATAACTTATGGGTTTATTGGAATAAAAATCAATGTGATTCAAGCAAATTCTGCAGTTGTAATCTCCTAAAGAACCAATCAAATTCCAGGATTCAAATCTCCTAGGGAACCAATTAAATCCTGGGAGTAAACCAATGAAATCGTACAATAGTAGTGAGTAAGATTTAGACAATTATTCTGGTTGGGAAGAATTTATGCCTGTCAACTCCTCTTTTTATAAAAGAGTTTACTTGCTTCTGGGATTTTAAACTTTTGGATTCAGGGTTTAGTTAATTTGAGGCCCTAATAGCATGGATCAAGAGGCAGGGATATAAAAGTTTTGTTAATGTCGAATAATTAAATCGATTGGTTGAGACTGGTCCAACAGTGGGTCAGTGTCTAACATGTACTTATTAATGGGTATCCCCAAATACGTCAGCGCAATCAAAAACTGCCACGTTACTTGACTGAAGTTATGGGTTAGAAAATATCTAATTTTGTGGTATGACCGATTTCATAGTCTGTGAGAGGCTCAAGTAGGTCACCTAATGCTGGTATATAGATTGATTTATCTTCTGTTTGTATTAATATTAGGTAATCTTTCCTTTAAAAAAAAAAATTTCTACGATTAATTTTGCTAAAATTCCATTTTGTTTAATTTTCCTTTCATTTATTCAATTCACATTTGTTTTTTTAGGTTTTAGAGTTAGGGTTACTTGATTTTTTGTTTATTCAATTCACATTTGTTCTTTTTAAGTTTTAGGGTTAGGGTTACTTGAATTTTTGTTTATTCAATTTACATTTGTGTTTTAGGTTTTAGGGTTAGGGTTACTTGAATTTTTGTTTATTCAATTCACATTTGTTTTTTAGGGTATGGGTTACTTGAATTTTTGTTTATTCAATTCACATTTGATTTTTTAGGTTTTAGGGTTACTTGAATTTGTTTATTCAATTCACATTTGTTTTTTAGGGTTAGGGTTACTTGAATTTTTGTTTATTCAATTCACATTTGCTTTTTAGGTTTTAGGGTTAGGGTTACTTGAATTTTTGTTTATTCAATTCACATTTGGTTTTTTAGGGTTAGCGTTACTTGAATTTTCGTTTATTCCATTTTTTAGGTTTTATGTTTTAAAAAATTCTGACATCAAAAAAAAATTTGAAAATTTCTTGAACTGAAATACATAATTAAAGAGTTTTCTTTATTGATATTCTTGTAAATAGTTTGTTATTCGTTGCGTTGCAGTAAGGGTCGACTTTTGCACAAATAAATTTTTTTAATTATCCATGCGAATATTCAATCTTTATATGTGTAAATATGATCAAATATCGAGGCTACATTTTTAGTTAAGGTGACTCAACGAGAACGTGATGATCTCATAAGACGATCATGTTATTGGGAAACATAAGACAATGGAAATAAAAGAAACATAAACCTATGAAAAATAGAAATGATACCTTATCCAGTGGCCAAAGCTGCCTTAGTCAACAAAAATGTGATATCACACCTCCGGTTCATGTCTGGCACAAGTACATGTGCTAGGAAGGGAATTAATCCAGATCTCTTATTTTCTTTTTTTTTTTAAATGGAAAATTCTTGAATTGCAGGCATTTTTATCATAGCATTAAATATGGATAACAATTGACTTATTAACGAATGACCTGCAGATACAAAGCAGGTTTACCAATTCCAGTTGGAGACCATATGTCAATCAGTAGAACAATTATTTGTTGAAAATAAGAGTTGACATCATTATATACATGCCCACCATAATATACATTATATATATATATAAAGTTATGAAAATATATCTATGGCAATTAAGCTACACAGAGGCTTCTGCATTTCATCCCTGTAGGGAATCGCCAAGCTAAAATGCATTTTAGCCTAACAATTCCCTATGGGGATGAAACGCGGAAGCCTCTGTGTAGCTTAGTTGCCATAAATATATTTTCATAACTTACTACCTAGCCCTACTCACGTATTGAGCACTGTTGAAGTAAATGCCGAAAATCGATACGTAAAAAAGATTATATCTCCTTATAACATTTTATGTGGATACATGAAATAATATATATATATATATATATATATATATATGCAGGATGTATGAAAAAGACAGAAAGGAAAAACAATTAAACATAGGAAGAAAAATCAAATGAAACCGGTTAATCTCTCGTTTGATGTTTTTCTTCCTGTGTTTAATTGTTTTTCCTTTCTATCTTTTTCATACACATATACTATACAGTATATATATATATATATATATATATATATATATATATATATATATAAATATATATAAGTTGTCCTATTTTTTTAGGAAAATATTAAATATGAATCTAATTAGTTGAAACTTGGAATTACATGAAAAGTTGATTCTATTAAGTTAATAAGGTCACTTATATATATACATATATATATATATATATATATACTAACAAAAATATACGACCGGAGGGAACATATTTTTGCTAAGCTTGGCAGATGACATCATAGTGAATGAACAAAGGAGGAGGTAATGACTGCAAGGATGATATGATGACAAACGAACATTAATTACACTCCCCTCCAAAAGGAGGAGTTAATGCCTAGGAGGATGATATCATGATAATGGAATAGATAGTACACTACACCCTTCCCCCCCAAAAAAAGAAGGTAATCCTGGAAAGAGGATATAGTGAGGAACGAACATATACTATACTGCCCACCAAAAGAGATAATGCCTGGCAGGATGGTATCATGATGAACGAACATATACTACACTACCCCCCAAAAGAGGAAGTAATGTCTAGTATGATAGTATGATGACAACAGAATTGATACTACATTACTCCTCCAGAATAGAGGAGGTAATACCTGAGAGACGTTTTTTATCGACTAAACTATTGTGTATATATAAGAAAATATGACAATACAAATTACAAATTTATATTAGAGAATATTAATTTATTAGAAACTGTTTAAAAAATAAATATGCAAATTAGGAAAACCTAAATCTGTTTGTGGGTGTTTGCAGATTACTATATATACGGTATTTCTAAATCTTGTTATATCACAGAATTAAATAAGCCTAACCCTTTTTGATGGTAATATAGTTAGGATAGATGGAAAACACTTTCGCATTTATTCATTTACATAAGGCAAAATGTTATAAACAATAACAAATAAAATATAGGTTATCTGCCCTTTCTTAAGCCTAATGACTATACGGCTAATAGATTTATACTCCATCAGCCTTAGATACACACTTAATTTCTTCTAGATAAATGTGTCTATATACATTTTAAATCACCGTAATATTTTTCTATCATTAAAAATTTAATATCTTTTACATATTTTTATATCCTTTAAACTTTATAATTACATTTTTTAAAATATAATTTCATAAAAACAGTTCAGCTTGATAGATAAGTGTTTATATACATATTTTTTTATATAATGACTTAATTCGAGACAGTTACGTATTTTTCTAACCTTTCACTTTACTTAATAAATTTATAAATATTACCTGAGTTTTTTTTCATTATTGTATATATTTCTTAATTGCTTTAAACGTAGTGTAATTTATCATTTTTGTTTCACATTTATATTTTTTCTCCTGACAACTGTCTTTGTCTCCATATTCTGAAGAGTTCTAAGTACCTACAAGTTAGCCTGAGAAGCTGGATACATGTGAGATTTTTTTCTGTCCACTGGCCGAATTTTTTCCCATTATCCATGAAACCTAAGGTATCAATGGCTAACAGAATTATTAAATAGTTTTATTTGAAATAAAAAAAATGTATGCTCTTACAAACATAATTGAGCACTCTGTTTTTATTTCTCCTAGAACAATAATAATAAATATTAGTCATTCAAAAATGTTTCCTATTTGATTTGTCATTTGTGCTTGACAGTTTTTTTTGTTTTTTTTTTAATGTAAGGTATTTAATGGACAAGAAATACAATTTCAAGCCAACAATAAATAAACAATCATGGCTGCCATTCTGAAGACAAACCAAAACAAGTCCAATTATTTATAAACAATTATGTGAGAGAAAGAGAAGCAAAGAGACAGATACAGACATAGGTAGATAGAGAGGGGGAGAGAAAGAAAGAGAGAGTCAACAGATGACGATTAGAATGGAAGTGACGCTGCCGTTACTGACATAGCGTTGCCACGAACAATAGCCAGGGAGATGCGTTGGAACAACCAGGCTGACTCACGGGGGTCGTGCCTAGATGTTGAAATCCTCCGTCCAATGTCTTGAAAAAATTTAACAGTCTCGGCGCCAAGCACACCCTACGTTTTCACTGAAATTGGTTGGAAGACGAAACGGTCAGTGAGCGAGCTGTATTTAACGCGCTTCCTTGTTTCGGCGAGCAGAGCTGCCGTGCCGGGCTTGTTCACTTTTCCATTTATTTTTTTCTCAACATATAACATAAAAATCAACTTCTCAGAATCGGAACAGTCAAATCAAGACCGCAGACGTTGTACATTTAGAGAGTGTGAGTAATCATAAGTGGTCAGACAGCAGCAATTAGGTGAGATTTATAAGAATAAATAATAGATATGGATTAAATCAGCACTTCACTGCAGTTTCACATATTTATGAACATGGCGTCGTCACGTACTCGAGACATAAGGGCACGCGGTGACGTAACACCACATGCATTTGGAAAAGTAACGTTAATTCTCTCAAAGTTTGAATTTCTACTAAATTGGAATTTGTATTAAAATGAAAAAGAGGCCTTAAAAATTTATTGATACAATTCTAACGATAGGAAAATTTGTGAAACTGCAGTAAAGAATTAAGCTAAGACACATTTATTATTGTTATATATATATGAAATAATGTTTGCCGGATGTTAAACGTGAGACATAATAGCATTTTTGATTCTGACTAGCCAATTTTCATTTGTTATCGTTGTACCATGTTATTTGCAACAGACTAACATATTTCATTACAATTTAATTAAAAAATACTTCATCCGATCCGGCATTTTTTAATATATACAAATTCTTAAATAGTCATCTGAAAAGAAACACCAGCTAAGGGAAATAACTCTTATTATTTTAGTAAGAGTTATTGTTACTTACTTGCTTTTTTTGCCATTATATTTTCTAACTTGCTTCAAACACCAGATCACGTTTAGAAAAAGGGTGTGGTTATAAGATATAGAAATATTTGCAAAATAAATTTGAATGTAATGGATCTTGGCCAATGACAGGTCCGTACAGCTAGTATGTATGTATATATATATATATATTATACCTGTCCAAAAGAATTTTATATTTCACCAAAAACAGAACCAAATCACAAGAAAAGTCTTCCTAACAAATATCTCAGTAAATACCATCAATTGTTAAACTCAATTCTGCACCAAAATGCATATGCATAATTAAAATGTGCAAACAAATATTATATAGAGAGATTGATTACATATATATATATATATATACAGGGTGTCTCAAAAAAATGTACTCACTCGTAGAATGACGAGAAAACTTTGCTTCATCGCTCCACACAATTTTGTGTGCAAACTCGACATCTTCTGCACATTTTGCCATTCTAAGAGTGAGTACATTTTTTTTGAGACACCCTGTATATATATATATATATATAATCATACATACACACTGATGTGGAATTGAGTTTAATATATATATATATATATTACAAGCGATAAAAATAAACTCATTTCATTCTTATAATAGAATCATCGAAATTTTGAATCTTCAATAAAATTAAACAGAATTATGCCTATACTTGCTTCTGAGTGTCCAACTAAGGGCCAAACGGAGACTAACCAACAAAACAGTAGCTCACAGATTTCTGTATTATATTGTTTTCGATTTTCTCATAGGCTGATTCAACACACACACACACACACATATGTACATATGCAGTTTTTTTTTTTAAAGAAAAATTAACTAGAATGCTCAACATATTTATTTAAATAGTTAAAAACTGGACATTATGAACAAACCCGTGGTTTCACATCGAGAGTGTAAGTAATCATAAGTGTTCAGCCAGCAGCAATAAATGACAAAATCTGTCTACCTTCAGATTATCCTTCAAATTAGACTCAAAGTGGGCCTCTGGTTTAACTTAAAAATTGTTCGAGCAAATAAAAATATTTTCAACAAGAATTTTTACCAAAAGTACACCGGTTTTGTAATCCATTGTTTCTGGCTGAATGCTGATGATAACCGCACTCAGTATGAAACCATGGGGTTGTTCAAGAATATCCAGCCTGTATCTATTATTTATATATAAATAATAAGAAATCAATAAAATGCTCGATGGCAGAGGAGTGAGAGCTAATATAATTTATATGTAACATAGTTTTCAAATAAATTATATATATGTAATATATATATATGTAAATTATAACTAAAAGGTAAACTTTTAGAGAGTTGGACCTATTGTGAAATAAGGAAAGCTCAATATACTGGATAGAGCAAAAATATGGTACGTCAATGAAAATTAATAAGACCTGCAAATGGAAGCAAATCGGTATTTTCAGTTGTTCAAAACAAGGAGCAGTTTAGTTAATAAAAACATTTATTTTTCATCTCTTTCTTTCCTTAAACCAGGCTTTTCAAAGATTAAAATCTTATCATCAGAGGAAAAATTATGATTGATAAGTTGACAGGATAGGACTGTCAAAGTTCCAAATTTGAAAAAGTTTTCTTTTAAAATTAAAAAATTAAAAAAATTAAAAAAATTTTTTTAAAAGTTCAAACGGGCATGGGAATCACCAATAACGAAATCCAAAAAACGTATATATAATTTATTTGAGAAAAAAAAATGCCGGATCAGATGAAGTATTTTTTAATTAAATTGTAATGAAATAAATTATATATATGTAATATATATATATATATATATATATATATATATATTACATATATATAATTTATTTGAAAACTATGTTACATATAAATTATATTAGCTCTCACTCATCTGCCATCGAGAATTTTATTGATTTCTTTTCAATATAACCTCACACACATACATTATATATATATATATGATTATTTTTATTTACACAGACATGTACAATATCTGCGACACTGGCATGTCGATGTTATCGATCAACAGCTGTTATAAACTGAGATCTCATCAGGCAGAGTTAAAATCAGATCTTAAGGTTAAAATCGGATTTTAACTGCCTGGTGAGATCTCAGTTTATAACAGCTGTTGATCGATAACATCGACATGCCAGTGTCGCAGATTTTGTACATGTCTGTAAATAAAAATAATCATATATAAAAGCTCTATTTGATATTGAGCACTTTTTATAAACCCAGTTGAAATTCTTTGGATTACTATCCTGTGGATGTTTACCTATCCTGGATTATTATATATATATATATATATATATATATACATATATTATTTAAACAGAGATACACCTATTTATCTACTTCCCACAAAGTAGAATGTGACACAAGGTCGGAAAGTGGGATTTGCGCACTCTAGAGGAAGAGTACTATGTGTCTTTAAAAATTGCCTGGGCAGCCCCGTCGGCATACCCCTGTAGGGGCGCCTCAGGCGATTAGCAATAAACTAACCCCTTCTCAAAGGGTGAGAAGGAACTGCACAGGACAGACCCATAGACCGACGTAAATCAAGCCCCGAAGACCAAGACAATACCAGTCTATAGGGTGTAGTATCCATCGGAACAGATACTACACTTTGATCCTGGCCAAAAGGCAATACACATGCGCATACCCAGCCATTTTGTAAATTTAAGAATGTAAAACATTTGATAAACAAAACAATTTGTTCCAACTAAGTGTGAAACCAATTATTTTTAGCTCACACCAGAAAAGTTGGAGGTCACTTGACTCAGGTATTAATACCTGCTGGAAGAGGAGACGGATTAACGTCTAGATGGCTTGGAGGATGAACATATTCAGCAGATTCTTTTACATAAAAAACTGAGCGACGAAATTACCCAAGCCCAGCAGCATGATGAAGACATGGATTATGAAGACAGGCCACGTCAAGGTCCCTTTCTCATGAGACGACATGAGGTAGACGGTAAGTGGAAGGGCCAACGCATATGAAAATCCGCAGAAAGCGCCAACATATCTGCAAAAGAAAATGATATAAATAAACACAAGTCGAATATTAATAGTTGGTTGTTTTGTTTTACGGCATATCAACCCTTTTCGGTTTATTTACTGCCGAATCTGATCATTTTGGTAAAAGTTTTTATGCTTCAAGTTCTTCATATGTTAAAGTATTTATTCATGGTGTTTAGTTGGGTTGTTTTGTTTTATGGCATATCAACCCTTTTCGGGTCATTTTATGCTGAATCTGATCATTTTGGTAAAGGTTTTTAGGCTTCAAGTTCTTCATATATTAAATTATTTATTCATTATGTTTGGTTTGGTTGTTTTGTAGAGGAAAAATGTTTTTGTTTTCGATTTTGCAGAACATGATTGGTGCCTTTTTGGTCAGGCCGTGTTTTGTAAGACACCAGACCAACTGTAACTTGTTTGGTCAGTATTTGTTATATATATTATTAAATATACAAATTCTTAACTACAGGCTTATAATTTCTATTAAATATTTAATTTTTTTAACACAAATAAATAACATACCATCATGCGATTTATTTGTTAAATCAGGCCACAATTAATTCTCTGATGTCTCATTTCGACTAAACATAGTTTTTAAGGCAGTTTGACAACTGGATGCCTATTCTTCACCAACTTGAACACTTTTGGTAGTCCAAGACTTCCACTGTTCCCATCTAACTAGGATTGATGTGGTTTCCACTTGAGCATACACCAATGTCGCATATTACCTGTGAGTTGCCGCATACACTACTGTCACCCAGGTTGTGACGGGCCATCTAAGATAGCATTTGTCACATGCTCTGTGGACAGGGATTGGATTGGTGAGTATGAGGGAGTAAATATGAAATAAAAGTTTCAGACAAAATGGAAACTTAGTTTATGGATCAGCGGATGAGCAAGGCGACATTCTAGTAGAAATAAGGGCACATACATCATTAAAATTGCACTAAGATATTCTGGTTGATTGGTCCCACCATATTCAATTGGTAAATCATTGGTAGTGAATATGGTCGAATGAATTGACCGAGATATTTTGGTCCAGCTTTATTGATGTGTTTGTGTTCTTATTTCTACTAGCATGTTTCCTTGCTTATCCACGATTCCATAAACTAATTTTCCATACACGCATGTGTATAAATGTTTTCCTCTCATGTAGGAAAATTCCAACCCTTATCCTTAAAATACTGATGCCATCATGTGGATTTATTAATGTGGCATTTAATGTGTGTAGGTGTCGGTCAGTGTGGGTCAGCATGTTTGAGTTAAATTAAGAATTCAGTGTTTGTATTTTTAGGTAGAGCATTCTGGCCTACATAAATGCCTGAGCAATCCTGTCGGCATTCCTTGGCAGGAGCGCCTCAGGCGATTAGTAATAAACTAACCTCTTCTCAAAGGGTGAGAAGATAAAGCCTGGGAGGGTAGACCACCTAGAATTGCACAGAACCATACCTCAGCCCGACAGAGCAAGGCTAGAAGATGCCACAACGGCCCACTCTCTGTCAGACTGATTGTTGAGGACGTATCTCCGACTGGTATTAATTACTCTGGCTGGAATTAAGGTTTGTATTTGTGCATGCAAACATGAAAAAAAAATCTTTTTTTAATAATAATGCGCATGGATACCCTAGGCACAAAAAAATGAAAAAAAAAAAAGGTATAATTAAACAGATAAATTCTGTTATTTTTAACAATGTCTGCATATATATATATATAGGTAGATAAAAGGATAAAACAATCCGACGGGATGAAATTAAAAATGGAACAGTGGAAGACCCATAAGCTCAACGTTTCGCCTGATGTGATGTGGGCTTTCTCAAGAGCGGATGAAAAGTGTGCTAAAAATGATAAAAGACGGGAAGGTCATATAATTGGGGAATATATATCGTGGTAGGGTTTGAATGGAGGGAAATATATGCAAATATGTATTTAAAAAAAAAAAATATATATATATATATATATGCTGACATTTTGCACACTTATTTCTGACACTTTACATATATTTCCCTCCATTCAAACCCTACCACTATATATATTCCCCAATTATATGACCTTCCCGTCTTTTATCATTTTTAGCACACTTTTCATTCGCTCTTGAGAAAGTCCATATCACATCGGGCGAAACGTTGAGCTTATGGGTCTTCCACCATTCCATTTTTAATTTCATATATATATATATATATATAACAAAGAAAGAGGCAAAATGCCTTCAAAGAATCATGTGTTTGATGCACATATTTTTTTAATTTAAATCAAAATAAAAAATCAAACCATTTTTTTTTTCTTTTTCATCTTGACTTTTTTATCTAATATTTTGCTTGATATAACAAGCTTCGACAGATCTTTAGACAAATAAAAGGTATTAACCATTTTTTTTTTTCGTAATAATCCTTCCTGGTCTTCTAGAAGTGACATCCGATGTTATGTGGACTAACGGTGCAAATGTCTCTTAAATTGAACTTAAATCGCGCATAGTCGCTGTAGGTATAAATTTGGGAAAGTTCATTTTTTAAGCATCTCTAGAATTTTAAACAAAGAACTAATATATATATATATATATATATATATATTCAATATTTTTTTAATGTAATTTTATACCATTTCAATGTTATAAAGGACAGATTCATGTCATTTCATAAAACTTGTTTTTTTATTCGACATACAATTGTTTGTAAAATGCCCCTGTGCATTTATTTCTTGGTGTGGCTATCTTCAGTGCTAATTGTACAAAACAAAGCAAGATAGCCACACCAAAATATAAATGCACAGAAGCATTTTACAAATATCTTGGTATTAGCTGAAACAATTGTATGTTGAATAAAAACAAATTTTATGAAATTATGTGAATCTGTAGCAGTCACCAATAGGGACTACTTTTGAATGCGTAATCACTGTCCCTGTGAGCTGGCTTGTCCAATCAAATCACAGGGCGCAGTAATATCGTTAGGTCCCTAAGGGACTACTTATGTCCCCTTAGGGTTCGAGGAAAAAGATCAGACGACCTCCTGGCACCAGCTTGGACACATCGCAGAGAGGAGGAACGAGGAAACGCTCTCTCCCGCCGCCGTCACCACTTGACGACTACTACCATCTTCACCTGAAGAACTCCACGGGCGGCCCTAAGAACTCTTATATTCTTCCTCTTCCTCAGACGGACACTGTCCCACTCTCTTCTACCTATACCTAACAGTATAGGTAACCTTGAGTTAATAAAACCCCTTTTTGTTATAGTTACAGAAATACTTTTCGTTGTTCCGTTTCTTTACGAGAAGATAAAAGGATAACCCCTTTCATCCTCCTCATCATCCCCTTACAAATCTGCCCTTTATAACATTGATATGGTATAAAATTACATAAAAAATATTGTATATAGCATAGCTCTGGACTTACACCATTGAGCTATTATAATTACTTTATGTTATTTGAATATATATAAAAAAATTCTAAATATAAATAAAAAATACACACACACATATATACATATATTAAAATGTGATGGGCGACAAAAATTTATGCGTATTACTAAAGTTTGATGCAACAAGGGCAATCATCAGATGCAATTAAAAATGATATATGTGTGTGTTTGATTAAGGAAAGTGTGCTTTATTAATTCATGAAACTACACTATTTACATGAATTCATAAAAATCCCCTTTTCAGGCAAATCTACTGCGATTCACTGGAAGAGGGAATCCTAAAGAAATTGTCAAAAACAAAAAAAACAAAAACATTTCTGCTATCAATATGATATCCTCAATTGTACATCTGTTTTTTTTTTATAAGTTTTTTTTTTTTTTTTTTTTATAAATGTTTTTTTTTTTTGATAAATGTTTTTTTGTTTTTTTTGATAAATTTTTTTTTTTTTTTCTTTTTAGATAAATGTTTTGTTTTTTTTGATAAATGTTTTTTTTGATAATTTTTTTTTTTTTTTTTTACTGTAGGGTCACTACTTATCAAGGCTGAAGAATTGGTTTGGTTAGTTTGGTTGCTTTGTTTTGTGGCATATCAACCCTTTTTGGGTTATTTAATGCCGAATCAAGTCATTTTGGTAAAATTTGATTGTTTTGTTTTATGGCATATTAACCCTTTTCAGGTTATTTAATGCTGAATCCGGTCATTTTGGTGAAGGTTTTTATGCTTCAAGTTCTTTACATGTTTAAGTATTCATTCATGTTTGGTTGAGTGAAAGGGGGGGGGGAAGAGAGAGCGAGGGGAAAGGGAGGGAAATTGTTGTTTTTTGTTTGGGATTTTGCAGAACATGATTGAGTTTTACAAAGAAAAATAAAAAAACAATAAAACATCAATGTTTGGTGCATTTTGAGTTAGGAAGTCAACTTCAGACAGCCTGATTTTTTAGTGCCAGTAGGTTCTATTTGACCCATAGATGGGGCCCTTACAGGTACTACCACTCTGGGCCAGAGTGGACCTGGGAGCAATGGAAACTAAGGGGGCAACTCCACATTCCCCACAGCTTCCAAATGGAGGCCTCACCACTGGATGTATTTTAAGGTCATACCCAGGACCGCTGAAAGAATTAATGAGGTAGAATGATTGCTAGTTGAAAGGTGAAGAACCTCATGAGAGGATTGGGGATGATTGATAGAATGAAGTAAGTTTGGTTGCCTTATGGGGACAGTATATGACAGGAATCTGTTGACATTGGATTTGAAGTCTGAAGGGAAGCAGTTTCGGGGCAATGTGTTCCACAGACTGGAGGCTCTAGCAAAGAATCTTTATTTGATATTTTCAACCCATTCATTTGATATTTCCAACCCATTCATTTGATATTTCCAACCCATTCATTTGATATTTCCAACCCATTCATTTGATATTTCAAACCCATTCATTTGATATTTCCAACACATTCATTTGATATTTCCAACACATTCATTTGATATTTCCAACCCATTCATTTAATATTTCCAACCCATTCATTTAATATTTCCAACCCATTCATTTAATATTTCCAACCCATTCATTTAATATTTCCAACCCATTCATTTAATATTTCCAACCAATTTATTAAATATTTCCAACCAATTTATTTAATATTTCCTGACGGGATATTGAATGAAAGAGTAATATTTACCAATATATTATATATAATATTTCTATTTATAAAAATCACAAGAATAAAGTTTACTTACCCAATTACTTTTCCAATATAAGGCAAGAAACACGCGAAAATAATGCATAAACCACAGACTAACAAGTTCAACAAAATCACCCAATGTAATCTGAAAGCGAAAATAAAAATTTGTGTCACAGTGCGAATATTATCAGAAAACTGACATTTGTTTTGAAAACAAAAATTTGTGTCACAGTGCGAATATCATCAGAAAACTGACATTTGTTTTGAAAACAAAGATTAAACATAGAAAATAAAAAGAGGAAGGACGTCTCAATAATTGTCAATCAGAAGTGTCACTTTCCTTTTTGAAGAATCTGGTACACCAACTATTTAAATGTGTCCTTCCTGTAGTCTTATAAGAACTTGAATGTGTCAACTGGATTGTAAAATTCTGTCAGAACGTAGAAACTTTCCAAAGCCACATCATGCACTTCATTACTGATCATAAACTAGCTGATCACATCAGTATCGCAGAGTTGCGAAAACCCACTGGCACCGAATCAATATCCTCTGTCATCAAATTTAACGTTTTGAGATTGTTTAGTCACGTCATGCGTTCCAGTGTAGCACTGTTTGATGCAATTTAACTCATACGTTTAAAACTTTCCGATAATCGCTACATTCCCCTCGATGTGTCGAATCCCTACGTACCCGTTTCCCCTAAGTGAGCTACGTAGGCAGCACCCGCTTAAAACTTCAAATATGTATTATCCGATTTTAATGATGTTTAAACCATATGTATAAACCCTAATTCAGAATTGTCGATTGTTAATCAACGCTATTACCGGTTATTATTTTTATACGGACTTGAATGTGTCAACTGGACTGTAAAATGACGTCAAAAAGTAGAAACTTTCCAAAGCCATATCATGCGCTTCATTACTGATCATAAACTAGCAATACACATGAAAAAATTTAAATTGCTTAAAATATCTCAATAATGGCATATATAGAAAGAGCTTGATGATCTAAGAAAGAATCTTTTTAAATTTTTTAAATCTGACTAAAAATAAGGAAGTTATGACTATTTTTGTACCTCACACGATTGGATATTTTCCCCTCTTTAAGACCATATGCATTTCGTCACATTTTTTACACTAATTTTTCAGTAAAAATGTTATATCTTTGTTAAAATACAAGATTAAGCAATGAAATTTACCATATAAATAGAACCACCCTCAAATCTGTGATTATCCAAACAGTTTTCTGGTCGATGTGTATTGCTACATAAACTATGTGATCACATCAGTATCGCAGAGTTGCGCAAACTCACTGGCATCCCATCAATATCCTCTGTCATCAAATGTAAAGTCTTGAAATTGTTTGGCCATGTTAAGCGTTCAAGTGTCGGGCTATGCAAAATATGCGTTGAAGGCATAACACAAGGGAACCGGTCGAAACGTAGACAAAAGAAAAGATGGACAGACAACATTTGTAAATGGATGAACATGAACATAAACCAAGCGAACACTTTAGTTCAAGATTGTAGAGCTTAAAAGACACTCAGCCATGTTAGTGTGTATTCTGAAACTAGCAGAGAAAACATTTAATAATTTTTTTTTTAATTATTTGTCGAAAACTGCGTGAATATGTGTGACATTGAAAATGGTGGCAAATATCAAATTTAATTTAAATTACAGAAACTTTTGAGTATGAAAATCAGGTTTTGTTGGGAAAGAGAAAGAAGGAAAGAAAAGCAGACAGAGACAAATAAAAAATGAATAGAGACAAAGGGGGCAGAGAGAAAGAAAAAAAAGGGGCACAAAGTAAAAAAGGAAAGGGACAGAAGCAAAAAGGAGACAAAGTAAAAATGAACCGAAACAAAGAAAAAACGAACAGGCACAAAGGGGACAGAGGAAAATAGGTATGCAAAGAAAAAAAGGAAGGGACAGAAAGAGCGACAAAGCTAACAGAAACAATGGAGACAGAGACAGAAAAAAAAGGAAAGGACAGACAAGGCAAATGAACCAATACAATGGGAAGGGACAAAAGCAAAGACAAGCAGGAAAGGCTAAGACAAGACGGAAAAGCAAAGGTAAGGGGACAGAGTCAAAGAGAAAGACCAAGGAGAAACAATGGGAAGGAACAGATAGAGATAAAGTAAAGGGACAGCGACAAAGGGGACAGAGACAAAGGGGACAGAGATAAAGTAAAGGGACAGAGACAAGGTAAAGGGACAGAGACAAGGTAAAGGGACAGAGACAAAGTAAAGGGACAGAGACAAAGTAAAGGGACAGAGACAAAGTAAAGGGACAGAGACAAAGTAAAGGGACAGAGACAAAGAGAACAGAAACAAACAGAAGGAGAGAAATGTTACAGAGACAAAGAAAGAAGGGATCAGATTAAAGAAAGAAAATGAATATATTTACATCTGAATGGGTGTGTGTATAGTGTGTAGAATTGGATTTCAAAAGATCAAAACTGACATTGGTTGGGCCTCATTGTATTCTTATTTATGCTATAATACAAACCTCTAATGTTTGGTTATGAAATACACAGATGGCCTTAAGTGATGGGGAGATGGAGTTAGTCAGGGCAGGAGGGATAAGTCTTACCCAGGCCAGATGACGTTGAATGTGACGTGCAGTAGTTGAATCCTGAATACGTAGATGAGAAGTGGGAAAATGGCTCCAAGTTGAAGGAAGATGAACATACGCGCAATCACAGCCCATATATCATTCAATGGTAGGTTATTGAGAATATTCTGCAGACAAAAAGAAAAAAAATAGTATCATTATTGTATACAACAAAAATTATATACAAAAAAAGAAATAAAATTAAAAGAGAAAGGAAAAGAAAGATAAAAACAGGGAAGGAAATTAAAGAAAAGAAAGAAAAAAGAATGAAGGGAGAAAATGGAATAAAAGCAAGTTGTATTTACTTCAAACATTAATACTATATATGTAAAATTTCACATCTACAAATAGATAACTG
Source organism: Sepiola atlantica (assembly GCA_963556195.1). Classification (NCBI taxonomy): domain Eukaryota; kingdom Metazoa; phylum Mollusca; class Cephalopoda; order Sepiida; family Sepiolidae; genus Sepiola; species Sepiola atlantica. The sequence continues at coordinate 192,024,085 of OY744522.1, forward strand.
CCCTCCCTCTGATTTAAGACAAATTCTAGATAATAACACTAAAATTATACATTCTTAAACCAATTTAAAAAAATTAAAAATACTCGAAGTTATCTACATAAAAACATAACAACCTAAAATTAACAACATCACATAGAAAACCAGTAGTAACATTTTAAAATGCTTAACGTAATGCGATTTTGTTCTGTGATGCCATCAACGACTTCCTGAAACAATGCGGAAACGTTCTCTGCGTTTTTCTCTTTTTAAAATTCTCTTCTTTCTTCAGCTTTTTTGTTCATTTGCTTTTGACACTTGAGAATGATTCGACGAAGAATCGAAAACGTTCGTGAAACATGTGAAACCTATGGAACATTTATTAATTTTTTGATTTTAATACAAAAAAGACCATCAGAAAAATTGAAAAAATAAAAAAAAAGGTATAATTTAACAGACTAATTCTGTTATTTTTAACAATGTTTGCATATATATATATGAAGCAATCCAACAAAAGATATAAGCATCAACTAATATCTTATAATTAGTGAAACATCCGGATAAACACTGAAGCTCAATATACTGGATAGAGCATTAATATTATAATATAATATTATAATAATATTATATAATATTATAATATATATATATATATATATATATATATATTAATGCATGTGTTGTTGAAAACGACAGAACTCTTCTGTTTAGTGATTCCTTTTTTTATTTTTTCCATTCGTTGAATGATCTTTTTGATGTTCAGTGACACCAACCGGTGTCGCCTTATTCAATTAAAAAAATAGGGACATCTTATTAAAATTACTTACTGCTTATCTCTCCCATTTTCCTTCTCCATAATTATTAGACTAGACCAAATTAAATCAGCCACTATTTTAAATTAAAATTATGAAAAATAATAAGAATAATAAATAAAATTAATGAATAAACGAAGAACTGTTTCAATCGTCACATTTCAAAATGTAGACGTTCGTCTTTTACGTGAACGGTTTGCCGGCGTATTTTTTAAGAAATTCCATTCTTTCAGTCGCTTTTTATTCATTTTTGCCATTAAAAACCTGAAGATGATTCTGGAGAGAATCGAAAACGTTAGTCAAACACACGGATCCTACATTAATTCATTCCATTTCAACGTCAAAAAGATCATTCGACGAATGGAAAAAATAAAAAAAAGAATCACTAAACAGAAGAGTTCTGTCGTTTTCAACAACACATGCATTAATGAAAAAATGCTGCCTAAATACACACAATATATATATATATATATATATATATATATATATATATATATATATATATATATATATATATATATAATACATGTCAATGTAGCGTTTCATTCATTACATAAACTCTGGAGCCGACGAACCAAGATTCTGTTGAAGACTAGACTCCGTCTCTATAACGCGTACTGCGTGTCCATCATTCTCTACAATAGCAACAGCTGGGCAATAACAAAAGCCATGCTTGACAAGCTGGATGCGTGCCACCGCAGACACCTCCGTTCCATCACAGCTGGCCGAAAAAATTATGAGCAACAAGGCACTATACTAGCTGTGCAACGAAAAACCCCTCTTCACAAAGGTCGCTGAACAAAGATGGTCTATGTTAGGCCATGTCCTACAAATGGACCCTGACACTCCCGCACAAAGAGCACTAGACTTTGCCGTTACTGGCTTGCAAGACTACCAACCGTGACTAGGACGGCACTGCACAAATCTGCTGACTATGTGCTGACCTCAAGCAGGCAGGACTAGGACCACTACGTACAGCGAAACAACTTCATTGCCTACGACAACTTGCGCAAGACAAGGCCAGATGGCCTGGGACTAGCATGGAGGACTGATTGCAGCTACGGGATGTCATTTGACTACCGTAGCTGCAGAACACAGTTTTAATAATAAATAATATAAATGACAAATCAGAGTTATATCATATAATGATTTAATGTCAGTTTCAGAGCAAAAATATTTTTCATGCATTTCTAGAGAAAAAATTGTCTCTATATTATTTTTACAGATTCAGCTATTTGCCTGAAAGTCTTTTTTATGTGGATCTTTTACCATGATGTCGTCAAATTTTGTCTGGCTTTTATCTCTGATAACTTATGTGACAATATTGTCAGACGGAAAAGGGTTGATTTGAAACTGGACCCTGGTTCTTCCTAAGAAGGCTTTCAGCTTATTTTGCACCAAAAGAAAAACAAAGTTGATAAGAGAAAGAAAGAGTCGTTTTCTTTTCTCAATATTTTTGGAGAGAAGAAAATCCCAATACGAAGCGATGACATTCGTCATGGGCCACTTGGCTTTCGTATGTCGCAGAGACAATGGGGTTTTTGTTTTGCCGATTGTGACAATATTGTCATATTGAAAAATATTAAAATGAGAACGGTCTTGTTTTTCTTAAGTTATGGAAACGAAAAGGAATTTAAAAAAGTGTTTTAGCACGAGAAGAGAAACAGGAAAATTGATAAGAGAAGGAAAGGTTGTTTTCTTTGCCTCAGAGAATTGAGGTATAGGAAAGGCCAGATGTTCACTGTGTCACGAACAGGGCAGCACTGTTTACATTCTTCGTGTTGAATGGATGTTGAAATGTTTAGATGCGTCCATGAAATCAAACCTTGGTGAAAGATAGCAATTAAATTGTTTTTACAAGCCATGTGGTTTGGTGAAGGGGAGGTGGAGTACCTGCTAAAAGACATTTCCCTGTCTTTATATGACAATTGTTGAAGAAAGCCTTATAGTTAATTTAATTAATGGAAATACATTTTTCTTTCCTAGGAATGTAAGTTTCGAGGGAGGAGGAATTCCCCCCTACTGAGGTAACAGTGGGAGATATAAATGATGAAGAATCAAGAAAAGAATACAGCGAGGTAGAATCTATTGACCACCTAGTAGTTAGAGGGTGGATCCCCGCAGGTGTAAATTACCAATATGATAAGAAATAATAATGAGAATATATATTTTTTTTATTATTGAATTAATTTTATTGGGAGATGGGTTGAGTAACGCGAGTCTAAAACTTTTTTCTCAATATAAGGTGAAGTATAACAAACCTCAGAGTAAGAAAGAGAGCCTCGACAGACACTTAGACTCACTTTTGCTTGCCCACCGTCATTAAGAGACGGAATCCAGACTTAGGGTTGATATCACCCAACCAGAATCGATCAGAACTTGTTAAGATTTGCCGGTCCGAAACACAGAAGTAAGAGATAGAAAGGTGAAAGTACACTTTTCTCCCCAAATAATTATTCTTATACAAAACCACCGATGGATTTGTTAATTACTTTTCTTTCATTGTTCTGCTTTAAAATGACCTTTTGCTCCTCAGTGGTACCAACTTGCTGACCAGCGCTGGACAGTTGCCCTCTGATCTTTAAATCACAACGTGGGAGAGCAGTGATTGCCGGACAAAGACCCTTCGACATCTTCGGACTTCATCAGTACAGCAACTTTTCCCAAGACATGCCAGGTGACCAACCGAACTCAGGAACGGCCAAATTGGTGACATTACCTAGTTGAGGGCTGGGATACACTTGCATTTTGTTCAAGTATGCTGTGAATTTCTCTCCAGAAACATGTGTAAGATTATTTTGCTCCAAAACTGACATTAAATCATTTTATGATCTGTAATTTTATTTATTTATAGCTCTATTGCAATTTTTTAAAAGTTTGAATATTGAGCTTTATTTTGCTTTGAAAATTGATTCTCATAAGAATTGATCTGTTACATACTATATATATTATTTATTATAGTAAAGCTGCTAATAAAAGTTTGTTTCCCCTAAGGCTTTTTTCTTATATATTTTAATCACAGAAAATGTGTTGAAATATTCCTTGGTTTTGGGATTGAGTAATGTTGTAAAAAATCCATTTTAATTGTTCTAATTTGCAATTTACTCACCAAGTCATCCATCTTTAACTAAGATTCTGCCTATTACTCTCACCCTCTTTCACTGTATGACATCAGCTCTTATTTTATACGGTATCTATCACTCTTGCTTCCATCTTTCTCTCTGTTTATTAACAAGCAAAGGTAATAAAACTAAGTACAAAAAAGATTAGAATGGTCTATTATAAACATAGGGAATATCACCACAAGTAATAATACTATTTAATTCATAGCTAGAGAAACAGAGAAGGAGATATAGAAAAACGAGAGACTAATTTTGGATTTTGTCTTTTTATTTAAAAAAAATTTACTCTCATTGCAAACTCACTTTATCCTGATTCAAACAATCTAACCCATGCTAAATGGGTGACCCAACAGGTCTCATTTTTTCTTTATATATATATATATATATATATATATATATATAACTTCTTTTGTAAGATGGTAGATCCTAACAGAGTGCTCAATTGAGAAAATCAAAATTAAAAGCATAATATTTATTTATTATTCGGTACAGAAAATCAGTACAATATAAGTACCATTGGTTTCAAGCTCAGAAGGTATTAACCTCCTGGCTATCTTCAGCTTTGTTGTCACCTGGTGGAGAAAATGGAGGGTCTCGTATAAGCCACGATGGGCTACGTTATTTGCTTTGAGGTGTTAAATTAGTATCGTCTAAATTTTGTGTTACAGAAAGATACGTGAGATTAAAAGGCTTAATAAAGTCCAAAAAAAGGGATAAAATTAAAAAATTAAGATTTAAAATAAAATTTTTATTTTTTTTAAATTCTCGTGAGTCAGTTTTTGCTAACTGCTATTTTTATTTGAGGCATTATTTGTTTTGAAAGGTTAAATTAGTTTCGTCTAAATTATGCGTTAAAGAAAGATATGTGAGGTTAAAAATTAAATTTATAAAAAATTTAAAATTAAGAAATTAAAATTTAAAATTAAAGTTGAAAAATGTTTTATTTAAAAAATAATTAAAAACTCCAGTAAGTTATCGCTAACGATAAAAAACGGTCTAAGGGAAGCAGCTCTACAAATTCTTCATTAAATTCAATATCGAAGGTATAATATGAAAATTTTAAATATAAATTTATAATGGAGTATCAATTTATTATGAAATTAATAATTAATGATGTGGGTGATTAAACTTGATTTAGAATTAAGAATAAGATTTAGAAATTAAAATAAGTCTCTTTAGGAATTAAACGATTTTTAAGCCTACTGTTTTAGTATTATGAAAAAGGGGTCTTTTCTCTTAACAACCGGAAAATATTTTAAATATTTTCGTGATATAATTTACTGGTTTTAAGTTTTGGTATTGAGATGAAACATTAAGTTGACTATATTAATGGGGAAAGTGATAATTAGAAAAAAATTTCCGGAGGAGAAGAGCAGGGGGAATTTAAGGCACGAATATAAGAGCAAATCTGGTATTGAATAAGGCTATTTTGAGGTTGTTTTTGGCAGGGGGGTGATTATCGAAGATCCTTTATGTGTACCGGTCAGTCCAGTTTATAAGAAGTGCTTGTCTCCTATGGACACATCCTTTAAAAATTTCGTCCCTAATGTTTAAACAGTTTGTATTTGGGTCAATAATTGCCCTTAATATGTAATATTTTTCTAAGTTTGATTAAGTTTATAGAATAGCAGGAAGTTGCTATTATCAAGATCTAATGTTATATCTAAGAAGTTTATGATTTTTTGCTTAATATCTAAAGTGATGCTTAGGGCTTATTGCTTACAAAAATTAAGTTATTTTTTCTTCTCATATATGTGGTAAAAAGACCTTATAGTGAAACAAACCTCATCTCTATAAAGACCTATAAAAGGGAAATATACATAGGTTTTGTTCAGCAGAAACAATCCGACTAGACCAGTAACTTGTGCAGAATCTGTAGAACTCATCAAAATATCAAAATGTTAAAGATAAAAACTTACATCCGAGATACACCATTTTTCATCTGGAAAAGTAATGAACAACCCAACTCCGATGATAAGATACGTAATGCACACTAGGAAGAATGCTATGCACAAATCTCGGCCCTGAAAAAAAAATCACAAAACGTTACCAGACATTTAAAATATTATTTTCTTTGTTATTCAGTATAATCATCTAATTTACATATGTGTGTGTGTACACACCACAAATACATATGTAAATTAGATGGCAAATAAATCTATATAAGAATAATAATAAAAAAAATAATCCTCAGCTTTATAATAAAGACCAACCTGTATTTAAATGTACGTCTCTCTCCATTTAAAAGACTTGTCAGCCGGAACGATTTCAAGTGTTAAGGGTAAGGAAGAAAGCAAATTGCAAATCAGATCCCCACCAAATGAATTTGGAAAGAAATCTTTCACTATTTCAATAATGAGATATTCTTTTTTTTTTTTCTTTCTTATTTCTATACCAATCGATATTCTTTTTTTTTCTTTCTTATTTCTATACCAATCGATATTGTTTTTTTTTCTTTTTTAACTTTTTTCTTTTTGAAACTTCATTGGATGTTATTTTATATGAATATTAGTGCAAACACTGGCGAAACATAAATTTTCCATCATTTTTGACAGGTGCACATACATAATAAAAATTTTTTTTATTATGGTAATTGCACCAGACAAGGCATGAAGCCACTTGATGTAAGGAGCTAACAAAAATGAAATATGATTATCGCAAAAACAGGAGATTCCTATTGGCCTTAGTTTTGAAAAGACCAACGCTATAGGCAGGAGGAAAACAGTCAGCAGGAAGAGAGTTCCACAAGTCTGCAGTTCTTGGATAGAAGCTACTGGAAAAAAGAAGCTGTATTACAATGAGGTATCAAAACAGCGAATTGATGGAGACCACTAGACCAACGAGTCAAACAAGCTGAAACAAAAGAAGCAGGGAATAGATCACACAATTCTGAATAACACATGCCATAATAGTACTTATAGAAAAGACTGAGACTAGCAACATAAACGATATTCACATTTAAATTACTTTGAATTTACATTGCATTAATGTGGAATAATTTCTAAATCAAAAACACAAACAAAATTCCGAGAAAGGTTTAATTTTCTAAGTACATTTTGGAAGAAAATAAAATATATCTCTTTAAAAATAGCAGTACCAACAATTTATTTTACTATGTCGAATACTCATTTAAAGATATATTTTTCAAAATAAAAGTTAGACTCGCGGGAAGAGAGGTTCATAACATTAAATGACAGACTTTAAAACAATTTAACAAAGTTTGGGAAAAAAGACTGTTTCAAAAGGTAAGCAAGCGAGAGAGGAGAAGGACCTACAATTCTTTCTTCTTTCATCCTTTCCTCTCGTGTGCTGACATTTGTTTACATAAAATAACTCGTAATTTTTAAGTTCGTTTTTTCCAAAAAGTTAAAGTTTCAGAAAGTTTCCGGGCATTAAAGCATTATCAAAATTTCACGTATCATATATCAAAATAATTAAAATTATCAAAATTTCACGTATCATATATCAAAATAATTAAAATTATCAAAATTTCACGTATCATATATCAAAATAATTAAAATTATCAAAATATCACATATCATATATCAAAATAATTAAAATTATCAAAATTTCACGTATCATATATCAACATACTTAAAATTATCAAAATTTCACGTATCATATATCAACATAATTAAAATTATCAAAATTTCACATATCATATATCAAAATAATTAAAATTATCAAAATATCACGTATCATATATCAACATAATTAAAATTATCAAAATTTCACGTATCATATATCAGAATAATTAAAATTATCAAAATTTCACGTATCATATATCAAAATAATTAAAATTATCAAAATTTCACGTATCATATATCAAAATAATTAAAATTATCAAAATTTCACGTATCATATATCAAAATAATTAAAATTATCAAAATTTCACATATCATATATCAAAATAATTCCGAGACTATCCTCTATTAATAAGTAGTTGAGATTTTCTTGCAGACCTTATCATTTTTTAAGGAAATTCTGTTAAGTTTACTCGGTCGTGTTTCCACTTCAACTGGTCGGAGAAGAAAAATACAATTTTCTGGTTGTAGTTCAATGTGTTCTGATTGGTTGTACAATTTCAAAAATACTCATCAAGATCTACTACTTCAACTTTGAAAAACAAACTAACGTGTAAAATACTAATATTTCGCATTCTGGCTGTTTAAAGTAAATACCATTTTAACTTGCTGTAAAAAATAATTTAAGAGAAGTCTTCAGTAATTAGCAATTCTTCGTATCGCCCACACCGAGAATTGTGGCGCAGTGGATATAGTATTAAGTTAAATTCAGTTCCAAGTGATAGTCATCTGAAGGTCGAAGGTTCAATCCTCGGTGCGGGCGATACGAAGAATTGCGAATTACTGAAAACTTCTCCCAGTCATGGCTGACGGAACAAGAGCATGCTACCCCCATGGATTAAATAAATGGTTCCATTCGAAATTCCATCCAGATTCCTGAGTTCGACAGAAATATTCCCAAGTTCGAAGAGATACACCTGAAGAAGGCCAGAGGTTACAGTGGCCGAAACGTTGGGATGATAACACTCAAAATGAGAAATGTAGTCCGAATAACCAAAAGGATGCAAATTATCAATCCTCATCTAAAAAATTCAGAAATATGATTATTTTCTATTCTTTCTAACCATATATATATTTAAAAACTGGCTCAAAAATAAGCAATAAATTGCGAGTTAAACGAATTAAGGTACGAATGTGTTGATGTGATAAGGATAGATTTGAAAGAAAAAATGGATAAAGACCTGGCTAAAGATAGGTTACTTTAGAAGTCAATTTCTAAAAACCGTCCAACACATGCCAGTATATAAAACAGACATTAAATCGCAGATGATGGTGGTATTATGCATGAATTTATTATAAAAAAACGACAACTATTGAATATGATGATAAATCGGTTTTCGATATTAAGTGGGACTGATCGACAGATAAATGGACGGAGGGATAAAGCTGATTATAGAGATGTGCAGAACATATTTAAAAATTTAAAAACTAAATTTACATCCACTGAGGGAAGTGTTAACTCATGCCTTTGCCAAAAGTCTTAATGTGTAGGCGGCAGGAGTCTTAATGAGTAGGCGGCAGGAGTCTTAATGAGTAGGCGGCAGGAGTCTTAATGTGTAGGCGACAAGAGTCTTAATGTGTAGGCGACAAGAGTCTTAATGTGTAGGCGACAAGAGTCTTAATGTGTAGGCGACAGGAGTCTTAATGTGTAGGCGACAAGAGTCTTAATGTGTAGGCGACAAGAGTCTTAATGAGTAGGCGACAGGAGTCTTAATGTGTAGGCGACAGGAGTCTTAATGTGTAGGCGACAGGAGTCTTAATGTGTAGGCGACAGGAGTCTTAATGTGTAGGCGACAGGAGTCTTAATGTGTAGGCGACAGGAGTCTTAATGTGTAGGTGAAAGTTATCAAACGCTACAAAACAAAAGAACGCAATGAGGAAAGTTGCAGGTTTAATGTAACTAAATGTAATGACTTGGGCTACAAATCATAAACAAAACTTCTTTTTCATCCAGTTTTGGTATTTAGGGTCATAGACTCTGGGATGGGCAATACGTGGCAACATCTACTATTCACGCAATCTGGTATAAATGGTGTCTAAATGGTCGATATCAGCCAGGTTGCATGCAGTTACATCGCTTCTCACACACTCAAACCACGTCCTCCTCAGTCTACTAGTCTCTCTAGTGTCCAGTATATCCAAACGCGTTATGCAGTTGATCCAAGAGGTGCTATGCTGTACATGGCCGAACCACCTGAGAAGCTGAGTTATTAAAGAATTCTCACCAATATCAAATTTCGGATTAACCACAATTGGTAGGATCTTTTCGTCCAGTTCGCCGACAGACGTCCACCTGATCCTGCCACAATCGATTGCAGATCAAACTTGTTTGAGGCACACGTTAAAAGAGACTTAATAATAGAGGCAAAATTAAAAAAAATAAATAAATAAATAAATAAATAAAAAATAATTTAAAAAAAAAAATGGTGCTTACATTATTTTCTGGTTTTTCTTGGTTCTGGATAATCGCGATGATACAATTATGGATGAAATAAGCTAAAGCTGCAATTCCTGTCAAAGCTGGGAATGACGTGTTAAAGTCTTGGAGAGGGGAAAAAAGAGACAAAAAAAACGGTTTAGATTAGGAAAAATACAAAAAAACAAACAAAACAAAAATGCTAAGGGAATAATAAATAAAAGAAAAAGTTATTTCTGTAGCTGTCTCAGTTGGTTGTTGGGTTTTACGGCATGTCAAATCACCAAAACTGTACATATTTTTTGTATACGATTGGTTTGTAGATATATTTGTTTTGTAGGCATATATTTTGTAAACAATCTTCAAATGATAGTTTCTATTAAACGCATAGATGGGCCTTGACAGAACCGATGGATCAATGTGGTTACGCTGTATATTAAATCACTGAAGTTAACTCTTAAATGCTTTATTTTTGATATGGTTTTAAAAAAAAATTATTATTGAAGATACTGATTACCTATTTAGCAGGTGTGCTGATGCAACATCATACTAATACCTACTCACACTTGCCAACAGGTTCGTTGCAGATGTGAAACAAATTGCAGTTTGACACATTTTTGTTGAATATTATATTAAATAGTCATTTTGTTGGAATGTGTCATATTTGAAACAAAAAAACATTTAAGGGTTAAGCTATATTTAGCATGGTCAGTACCTTATGGGTGACCATTTGGAAATACCAGGTGCTCTCTGTAAGACGATGGTGACACTTCTTTGCAAAAAAAAAAACAAAAAAAACAAAAACTAACGCCATCATTTCCCCTGACCCTGAATATACATGCGACTGGGGATCGTTTGCAAATTTAATATTCCCTAGAAATTTCTTATTTTGGGGGAAACCGGCTCAACTATCTCGGGTGAATGCACCAGATGGGCCCTGACAGGTACTATCACTCCCGATTAGAGTGGACCTGTGATTAATGTAAACTAAGGGGTAACTGGCCAAAGTAACCAAATTAGTATCTAACCATAGGGTTCAATTTTGTGTCATACCCAGGACGGATCTGCAACGGATTGTGCCATGATCAGGTGGATGTGTGTCGGCAAACTGTACGAAAAGACTCTATCAATTGTGGTTAATCGAAAATTTGGTATTGGTGAGAATTCCTTAATAACTAAGCTTCTCAGGTGATAGAGTTTGGAAAAATATATTAAGCAGAAAAAAAAGCTGGAAGAGCTGGGCAAGATCGATTTCCGGATGGTGGGATAGGGAATAGGGGAACACCATGCCCAGGGGCAGTTTAGTGTTTTGCCCGGAACAAGGAGTAAACCTGTAAACACATCCAGCTGAAGAAATTTTAATGTTCCAGTGATAAACACCCTGTGCTCTCAGAGTGCTGTCTAGTTAGTTGATTTTGGTTGTCAGAGGACAATAAGTACAGCATGAGTTGTCTCCCCTGCGATAACTACTACGTGAAAAACGTAATCATAAATCACAACTTAAATTTGGTTTCTTTTCCTCGGAATGAAAACAAAAGAAATTCCTTAAGAACGGATGCAAAGAAAAACTTTTTTACTACAAGTATAAAAACAAAAGGAAACATGTAAAGTATGATTTATCTCCCCCTGTCATCACTACTCCTTGAATAATGTAAATAAACACTAATTACAACTATTCCGAGAAAAATTGATGAGAGTACGTTTTTTTAAAAAAAATATAGTTCACCCCACACAAGGCAAGTTGCCACTGTAGATGTAAGGGGCTACTGAGAATAAGGGTGACAATTTTGGGGGTCATCCTAAATTGGGAGCTGTCCACGTTAGTTTTAACTTTCTGCATGTCGGTACAGTCGGGGAAACAGGGAGCAAGGAGGGAGTTTCAAATGCTGTCATCACAAGGAAAGAAGCTATTGAAGTAGAAGGCTCTCCAGCATTTGCGGACCTCCACAGTGAATGGATGGGATTTAGCTGATTATCGGGTTGGTCGAGTGTATTTACGTCGAGGGGGAACCAGAGTAGCAAGTTCATCGAAGCACATTCTATTGAAGTACTTGTAAAACAGGCACAAGGATGCAGTCAAGAGGAGGATGTTCCGAACATAAACTATTAGCTTGTGCATATGCTTGTCAGAGTCTTTACGGTAGAATGGGTGGCATTCACTCATGTCAAAATGGTGTGAGGGGATTGAGGATTGTAGGTTTGTTTCACTTAGTGCATAGCTTCTTTATTCAGTCTGTCACTGCTGCCAAGTGTCTGGTCAGAACAGATTACAATGAAAAGTCCAGGACCATCCGTCCTGAGCCAGCTCTATCCAATTCCATCCGAGATATTAATAAAAACGTTGTTTCTGGTCAAAATATAATAAAAACATTGTTACTAGACATTATCTGGTCATCGACTTGCAAGGCAACTACGACCGGCCCTTCATGTTTAGTCAAGTGCCTGTTGTAGGGAACATGAACATGAAGAGGGCTTACTTGCGAAACGTCCTTGAGTTTGCCTGTCCTGTGCGCTGCGAGTGAAAGGAAGAAAGAAAGAAATCCAACATGGCGTCCCTGAATGTTTATTACATACAGTTCACGCAAAATCTCGCAAAGTCTCGTTGCATGTATGGAAATTAGGTGTGACTCGATATTATAAAAGCGAGTCTCGTACCGTGTGAGAGTGGCGGAGTGTGTGAAGCGAGTGCACGTGTCGAGCGGTGAGAGCTGCTTTGGAGGTTAACAGTGATTTGCGAGGGTTATTACTACACCTGTCATCTTGTCAGTATGGTTGAACCTGCTGGGAATTGCTTCCTGATGTGCATCACTCATCATTTAGATATTTGTGAAAAAGTGCAATTTTGCCAATTTTGGGGGGAAACTTTTCATTCCTCCAAGACAGGCAAATCAGAGTTTTCCTACAGTTCACCAATTAGTATTTATAATGTAACGGTTTCGTGAAATTTTAGATAACTTGAGGTGGGGGGATAAAAAACAAAAACTTTCCAATTTACATTTGAGTCCAAGAAAATGAGTCAACTTACTTGGAGAATAAAACTGTTGACCGGGTTGAGAGAACTGGATGTTGATACCCCAAGTTATGGCTTTGGCGATTGTGAATATGATCAAGTATGAAACAGAAACGGAAGCTGAAAATAAAAAGTTTTGATAATCAAATACTGATTACAGACGAAGACAAAACGAGACAGACTTTCCTACTTATTGTAAGGTTTAGATCTGATGACCTCAGAGAAAGATTACATCTGCAGTATAGGGAGATGTATGCAGAACAGGAGACTTCGTTGGTTTGGTCACGTTGAAAGAATGGATGATAGTTCGGGTTAGTAGATGTAGAACAGTTGAGGTAGCAGAAAACGTCGGAGGAAGTGATAAGGAGGGAGTTGAGAGAAAGAGGGATAAATAAAGACCTTAGATTAGTTTGGAAGTGAATTTCTAAAAGCCGTCCAACACATGCCAGTATTTAAAACAGACGTTAAATTGATGATGGTGATATTATGCATGAATTAATTAAAAAAAAAAACAACTATTAAATATAATGATAAACCGGCTTTCAATATTAAATGGGACAAATAAAGACCTGGATAGTGATTAGACTGAAAGTCAATTTCTAAAAAGCTGTCCAACACATGCCAGCATGTAAAATGGAAGTTAAACTGAATATGATAATGATGATGATGAGATAGATTTTCACTCCATTTTTCTATTTACCATTTTATGATTACTAAATATTTGATGTTATTTGATGATTTTTTTTTTTACTGCCAGTTATTTGATGATTTTTTTTTTCTGACAGTTATTTGATGATTTTTTTTTTACTGACAGTTATTTGATGATTTTTTTTTTTACTGACAGTTATTTGATGATTTTTTTTTTTACTGACAGTTATTTCAGTTATTTGCAGATTCTTTTTTACTGACAGTTATTTGATGATTTTTTTTTTTACTGCCAGGATTTTGATGATTTTTTTTTTTTACTGCCAGTTATTTGATGATTTTTTTTTTACTGCCAGTTATTTGATGATTTTTTTTTACTGCCAGTTATTTGATGATTTATTTTTTACTGCCAGTTATTTGATGATTTTTTTTTTACTGCCAGTTATTTGATGATTTTTTTTTTACTGCCAGTTATTTCAGTTATTTGCAGATTCTTTTTTACTGACAGTTATTTGATGATTTTTTTTACTGCCAGTTATTTCAGTTATTTGCAGATTCTTTTTTACTGACAGTTATTTGATTTTTTTTTTACTGACAGTTATTTGATGATTTTTTTTTTACTGCCAGTTATTTGATGATTTTTTTTTTACTGACAGTTATTTAATGATTTTTTTTTACTGCCAGTTATTTCAGTTATTTGCAGATTCTTTTTTACTGACAGTTATTTGCAGATTCTTTTTTACTGACAGTTATTTGCAGATTTTTTTTTACTGACAGTTATTTCAGTTATTTGCAGATTCTTTTTTACTGACAGTTATTTGATGATTTTTTTTACTGCCAGTTATTTGCTGATTTGATTTACTGCCAGTAAAAATAATTTGCAAAAGACTGGCAGTAAAAAAAAAAAAATCAGCAGTTGTGATAATCAAACTGACTTGAAGCCCTAAAAAAAATAGTTTGGAATTAAAACAAATTAAAACTTAGTGAAAAAAAACAACCAAGCTGAGAATGCTAATCCAAATACAAATCATCAAACCGTATCTAAAAAAAATTCTGAACTATAAACAACTATTAACACTAGCTATGGATGAACTTCGCTGTTGAAGCCCCCGGATGTCGGAAAGCTTTCTACTCTAATAGCTTCTTTCCTCAAACTGATTGGCTTCGGAATTCCTTCCCAGCTCCTGTGACTGTACAAACATGCAGAAATTTAAATGTAATGTGAACAAACACCTTGCTGCACAACTCCCCACTTAGGTTGCCCCTATAAATCTGGCCCATAATTCACAGTAGCCCCTTACGTCTCAGTGGCAATATGCCTCGTTTGGGGTGAATAAAAGTTTAAAACAAATTTATGAGCATTTTGATAGATTTTGATTGAAATTTAGGAAATTTTAGATATTTTTGACGTTTTGAGGGATTTTAGCTGACTGAAGACAAATTCCATAAAAAATTTGGTTTGGTCCGTTTTTTGCATTCATGGTTATAAAACTTCATGCAAAATTTTGTAAAAAGTTAATGAACAAAATTTCAGGAATAATAGATAGTGGCAAATCCGTTCCAATTAATATCAGGACCCCCCCCCCCTCCCTTCTAAAAAAAAGGACCTGCGGCGTAACAGATACAGTGCTAAAGTAATAATCAGTTCTGAGGGACAGTGTTCTGGAGGTTGAAGGTTCAAACCTCAGTGTGTGCGGCACTAAGAATACAATTACGAATTACTTAAGACTTCTACCCAGTCATGGCATAAATAAAAGGGTTCCATTCGAAATTCCATACAGATTCCTGAGTACGACAGAAAGATTCCCAGAGTTCAACAAGATGCACCTGAAGAAAGTTGTAGGTTACATCGGCCGAAACGTTGTGAGAATAACATTCCAGATTAGAACAGTAGTTTGAATAATCTTCTTCTTCATCCGATTTATTTTTGAACGGGCCTTTGATTAGTCCTCTATAAGAGAGTGGGGCCTGCCTGCCTGTCAGTCTTGATCGAAGTCTTCCACTCCAGGCTCGGTGGTCGCGAGGATCTAAGTTTGTAATCCCCAGGGCTGCGCGGTCACACAGCTCATCCCAAGAAAGCCTTGGTCTTCCAGCAATGGACATGTTTCTGACCATCAAGTCGGCCGGCTAGAAGATTGAGGCTTTCTTAGAATGAGCTAATAAATAATCTAAATAATAACCCCCCCCCCAACCCCCCCTCCCCCCCAACCCCCCCCCCCAAAAAAAAAAAAAAAACAAATAAAAAACAAGTACATGAAAGTAGAAAAAGAAATTTCTTATTAAATGAACTCACCTAAAGAATTGAATTTGGTAAAGAAAGTTGGTGACTTGAAGTTTATAAGTGGAAACAGAACTAACAGAAGGAAGAATGGCACAGTCTTTGTTAACTGCCAAATCTGATTGAATTCATCATTTTCTTGATGGAGTGTATCATCAAAAAGGTAAAAGTTTGGGCTAACTTCCAGTGTCTGATTTCTCTTCGGACAAAGCACTGAAATACAACAAACAAATAAATATTTAGAGAAAACAAATTATCCACAATTACAGAATTGTAGAATAAGGAATTTGAAACAAAATTTAATTATTTTATATATTTTAAAAAAAATTAATTCAACATTTTTTTAACACCAAATAAATTACTTTTTCGGGTATCTTTTACAATAATCCGCAGAGTCGCAGACAGGGTCCAAAAAACGAACGAGAACGGGGTAAAAAAAAAAAATATACAACAAATGAATGCGACCTACGTCGAGAATATATATTTTCCTACATACCTATCACATTTGTTTGTATTTTTACGTAGTATAAATGGGTTTTATTAGATGTAAAAAAAATGTTTTTTTGGGGCACGTTTTTTTACTAAAACAAAATGGCGCCGACGAGCCTATTTTCCTACCTCGCTTACGAAAACCCCCCACGTTTTCGTGTGACAAAAATACTGATTTCTAATAAATAGCAGTTGAAACGGCTTAAAAATACAAACAAATGTCACAGATAAGTTGGAAAATAACTTTTATCGACTACACTTACTTTTATTTGTTGTATATTTGTTTTTTGAGCGTTTTCACTCTGCGGATTATGTTAAAAGATACCCACTTTTTCTATTAAAAAACATGGCAACTTTTTTTATATCACAAAATTTATTTACATTAAAACAATGAATTAATTACATGACCTGTTTATTCTCGGTTATCATTTTGTGAAATTTATTTTTGCATGTAATTGAAGAGAAAATTAAAATTTATTGCCCTGCACAGGGATTGAACTCACAGCATTCAGATTATGAGATTTCTGTGTTTAATACATTCACCTCTCCACCACTTCTCATCCAATTCGCCCTTCAGGCACACACATAGCGTCATTATTTTTTAGCGATTGTCTAATTTTATAGATTTCTAATTTTTTGGTTTTATATTTTTAGAAATCTTACAAGAAAGTTATTAAAAAAAAAAGAAATAATTTTTTTTGCCCAAATCCTATTTACAAATATTATATAACTAAATTATCCATTCCATCAACTGTTATATATTTCAAACAAATCAAGCATTGAAAAATTAGGTGTTATACATATTGTAGCAAGGGAAAAGAGAAACAATTCAATTCATTTTGCAAAAAATAAAACAAGCAGGTTTCAGTTTCCATGTAGAGAAAGGGTGGTAGAAATGTACACAGAAGAGGATATAGTAGCCCAGCACCTGTCCAAATTCACCTTGAATTTATGCGTTGTTGGCGCATTTATTACCTCTCTTGGGAGACTATTCCGAGGTCCAGGAATTCTGATGGAGAAAGCGACCCTCCTCAGATTCAATTGAAATCGGCGGTGAAATAGTTTGTGTTGTTTGTGTAGACCTCTTTCTGATGCAGGAGTGAATAATAGGTCCTGAGTTATATCGTAATTACCATTGAGGATATTGTAGGCCAAAATGAGATCACCGTGTAATAGTAGGAGCTCAAGGGAGAAAATGTTAAGTTTCTTGAGTCGGCTTTCAGAGGGCAGATTCCATAGACCCTGCACCATTCGAGTAGCCAGTCTTTGAACAAGAAACGCAATGAATTTTAAACGCTTACTCTCCTGGTTTGCCAAGTTTTGTACTAATTTTTATTTATTAATTTATTTATTAAATTGTTAGGTGAAGTACAGAATAGTTAACAAAGCTCCCTTCCCCATGTTATGAATGGCTTTCTAAATAATCTTCTGCAGTTTACACTCCATTCTGAAATAATTTTTATTTAGAAAGCGATTCTTAACATGGGGGGGGGAGAAAGGCTTTGTTAACTATTCTGTAATTTCACCAAACAATTAAATAAATAAATTAGAAAATTTGGGAAACTGAAACTCTTGCCGGAAGTTATATTATGGATTAAGTTTAATATCAGGAACTAAATCTGTCCGAACACTGTTTTCTGCTGACTTTGAGTCAGGTATTTTTCTGGTTTGCTGTACACTCTCTTGTTGCTCAAATAACTTGATATGGTTCAAGGATAATAATTCCTGAATATAGTGAGCCAATACAAGCTAAAAAAAAATTATGCGTAAGACTGCTGAGCGTTTTAGTTAAGTATGAGCAGTCCCGGTTGGGTGAGGAGCATCGAAGTGACACCTCTGCATCGAAGTGACACCTCTGCATCGAAGTGACACCTCTGCATCGAAGTGACACCTCTGCATCGAAGTGACACCTCTGCATCGTAGTGACACCTCTGCATCGAAGTGACACCTCTGCATCGAAGAATGCAACAGAATTAAATCAGAGTCTTTCTGAAAAAATCTTGTCTTGTCAGTTTTCTGCGTTCATGGTATAAACGTAAATTTATACGAATCAGCATGGTACGACTTTTGATTGGCTCGATTTTGCATTCATTTTTATTAATTACAGGAAAGGAGAATGCATTCTCTAACCTATCTAAAATTTGAGTGGTCACACCCTTTCTTCTTCTCTGCACCCTCTCTCTCACAGATGTGATGTTGCTAGTCTCAGTCTTTTCTATAAATACTATTATGGCATGTGTTCTTCAGAATTGTGTGATCTATTCCCTGCTTCTTTTGTTTCAGCTCGTTTGACTCGTTGGTCTAGTGGTCTCCATCAATTCACTTTTTGATACCTCATTGTAATACAGCTTTCTATTCCAGTAGCTTCTATCCAAGAACTGCAGGCTTGTGGAAACCTCTTCCTGCTGACTGATTTTTTCCTACGTATAACGTTGGTCTTTTTTAAGACTAAGGCCAATAGGCATCTTCTGTCTTTGCGATAATCATATTTCATTCTTGTTAGCTCCTTACATCAAGTGGCTTCAGACCTTGTCTGGAGAATTTTCATAAAAAAAAACGTAGCTAGAATAAATCCAAGGGAGATATCTCTTTTGGATTTATATCGGAGTTATCTCTCTTTATATCAGAATTTTTATTTACTCCTCTTCAGGAGTTAGGCACAAGGCCAGTTTTATCTTACTCCCACAAGGTAAGATGTGACCCAAGGTCGGGTCGGGAAAGTGGGGCTTGAAAAGCCAGCGCCCGAGAAGTGAGCACTCTGGCCATTAAAAATTGCCTGGGCAGCCCCGTCGGCATTCCCTGGTACCCGCCTCAGGCAGTAAGCAATAAACTTACTCCTCCCCAAAGAGGGGAGGCAAAGCCTGGGAGGGTGGACCTCCTAGAGCTGCACAGGACTGACCCATAGACCGGCATAAATCAAGCCCCGAAGACCAAGACAATACCAGTCTATGGGGTGCAGTATCCATCGGAACAGATACTACACTTTGATCTCGACCAAATTATATATCTCAACCAATTTATATCGGAGTTATCTCGGATAATTCTAAGTCATAATAGAAAGAAAAAAAATTATTTGTATCAAATATTTTGTGCATATATAAATTATAGCAAATATTTTTTACCTGTTATGTTCTGGGTTGAGTTTTTAAACTGGCCAGTACTTTGCTCTAAAAATAAGATGAAAAAATTTCAATATGAAATCAAAAGAAAAAAAAAGAATATTAAATAGAACAAAGTCAAAATTAAATTTGCATAAAATAAGGAATTTTTGGGTCAGTGATATTGAAAGGTTTTTATTTTTGTTTGTTTGTGACATATCCACCATTTTGGGATAATCTAATGCTGTCATTAAAAAGGTTTATGCTTATATATTAAGCATGAATTAATTTGTTTTGTATATATTTAAAAATAAGACTTTTTTCTTCCATTTTCTTTGTTCGTCATTAAAAGTTGGAATTGGATTTTTTGATTAAAATAAAAGATGCCCAAAACAGGCATAACTAAATAAATATATTCTTAGAACTAAAACTCAAGATGGGCAAAGAATTAGGTCAGTTACTGAGTAAGTTTAAAATATCAATCAATATTAAAGTTAATAAATTATATATTTAATATTATATATATAACAAATACTGACCAAATGGATTACAAAATTACATACAATTATAATAATCTTAATCAAGAAAATCATCTCACAGGCAATGGTCAATGTTTGGTTTGGTTGTTTTACGGTATATCAACTATTATCGGGTCATTTAATACCGAATCTGGTCATTTTGGTATGAGTTTTTTATGCTTCAAGTTCTTTATATTTTCTAATATTTATTCATGGTTTGGTTGTTTTGTAGAGGAAAATTTTTGATTTTAGCTTTGCAGAACATGATTGAGTTTTGCAAAGGGAAAGGAGAAAAAAAAAACAATAATAATATCAATGTGTGGTGCATTTCATGTCAGGAAGCCAGTATCTTCAGACAGCCTGACTCTGGTAGCACCAGGGGGTCAATGTTTGTTATATTATTAAAATATGATAAAATGACCGAATTTATAGGTAACTAGCAGAGCTACCCGGTGTTGCCCAGGTTAAACTGTGGGATAGCATCATATGCAACATCATGGTAGGGAGAGTTTATTTTAACAGCAACTTTGATGCTGTCAGCTAGATATCATACTCACCGAGCTATTCAGATATATGTTAATACTCTTAAACTAATGCTAATAAATAGATTAATTTTATTTTGTAACATGTTTGAAACTTGTCATTAGCTTCTTTAAGGGCCAGCCAGAGATGCAAAAATACTTTCATTATGTTTACATGCAAATTGTGGATGTGCATACAATTATTTTATGTAAAGTACACTTCCTAGTATGTCTTCGTTTTTAGGCACAGACATGCACAGACAGAGAGGTGTTCTCCTTGATTATATATATATATATATTTCTTTTGAATCAAAGGGAAAACAGTTTTCAAGGCGGGGGGGGGGGGGGGCCACGGGGACCCTCTTAATATTATCAAAATTTGCTGAAATTTTGGGAATAGACATCATTTTTGGTCATTTACCTAGGGTTTAAATTTCATTTGAATCTAAGGGAAAACAGTATTCAGTGTGTGTGTGTGGGTGGGGGGTGGGGGGGTTGTGCCCCCCTGGGACGCCCAGCATTGAAGTGATATATTTTTTATATGGCCTATGATCTTCACTGATAGGTCAGTAGTCCACATGCCAATTTTTAAGCAATTCTGTCCAGCGGTTTGGGTGAACATAAGACACAAAGATCTGGCGGACACACACACAGACAGACTTACTATTTTATATATATATAGATAAACATGGAAATAGGAGGAACAGTTAAAAAGACAGAATAATTTGAACAAAAAAGAGATTAACACAGAGTCATAGTTTGATTTAATATTTCATCCTAAGTCTGGGCTTTATCTTGATAAATATGCCATGTTCTACATTTATTACATGTTTGACAAGTTAACTAGTATACAATACATCATCATATTCAGTTTAACATCTGTTTTACATGCTGGCATGTGTTGGACGGCTTTTAGAAATTAACTTCAAAACTAACCTATCTTTGGACAGGTCATTATTTATCCTCTTTCTCTCAAATCCATCCTTATCACTTCCTCCCATGTTTTCGTTGGCATTCTCCTGTGAACTGACCTTGCTACCGCAACTGTTCTACATCTATTAACCCAAGAACTCTCATCCATTCTTTAAACATGGCTGTACCATCGAAGTCTACTCTTCTGCACATATCTTTCTATACTGTCCAGATTTAATCTTCCTCTTAAATCATCAGATCTAAGCCTGTCTTTAACACTCACATTACACATCCATCGTATCATTCTCATATTTTTTCTCTCCATGCAACACAGAGCAACCTCAACTCAGCCTTAGATAAGTTACTCCTCTACTACAGGATTAACCACCTGCATGCAAACCCTGCAAAAACTCAAGTGTGCTCGTTTCACCCTCGGAATGGAGAGGCCAACCGACCCCTAAATGTGGTCTGGAATACAACTTGAGAATCGCACTAACCCTTTCTACCTTGGCGTAACCCTGGACCGCATCCTCTCATTCAGGGAACATGTAAAGACAAAACTGAAAGTCAGCTCCCGGAACAACATCCTACGGAAACTGATCAACTCCAAGTGGGGAGCCACAGCACACACACTAAGATGTACTGCCTTAGCCTTTTGCCATTCCTCTGCGGAGTATGATTGTCCTGTTTGGGAGAGATCAACGCATGCCAAAAACCTAGATGCGGCATTGAACAACACCTATCGCTTGATCACTGGCTGTTTGAAGGCCACCAACCTGAACAACCTGCATCTTCTCACTGGCATTGCCCCTTCAGATGTGAGACAGGAAGTTGCCAGCTGAGTAGAGATCACAATAGCTATCAGTGATGAACGCCATCTCTTTTATGGACGTCAACCAACGGTCCAACGACTTAAGTCAAGAAGTTTCCTCAGCCATGTCAAACCCCTAACAACATCTCAGGAAGAGACCAGACTACAGCTGTGTACCAGACGGCTACAAGATAGCCCCCTTCATAACGACATGAGAATCCCTGTTTCTGAGGAACTCCCTCCCGGTTCAGATGCACCGTGGCTCCAGTGGAAAACACTAAACCGCCTGAGAACGGGAATGGGGCAATCAAAAGTAGCTATGAATAAATGGGCTACAAAACCGTCACAACTATCTGTGAATGTGGAGGAGAGGACCACACGATGCAACATTTCCTGGTTTGCCCCCTACTGCCCAACTGGTGTAGTTTGAAAGATCTTGCAGGGTACAACAGTATTGCAAAGGACTGCATAAAAATGTGGGAAACTCATGACCACATGACACTTCAAAGACACGCAAAGAAGAAGAAAAGCAAACTGATTTAATGCAGTTTTAATATAAACAAAAGACTAAATATTTCTTCCAAGACTTGGAATGAGCAAGTTACAAACAAATTTCTGAAGATAGGGGAGCTTTAAAATATTATAGAGCTCCAACGAAAGTCAAGGGATACACCTATTAAAAAAGAAAATGCCTCTGAGATGATTTTCTTTCTTGATTAAGATTATTATAATTGTAATTTTGTAATCCATTGGGTCATTATTTGTTATATATATATATATATATATATATATATAGCACAGAGTCATGATTGGATTTAATATTTCATCATAAGTCTGGGCTTTATCTTGATAAATATGCCATGTTTTACATTTATTACATGTTAGACAAAATTGAATTAAAAAAGATAAAGAAAATAAAAAAATAAAACAAATAATAATAAATAATAAAGTATATAAATAAATAAACATTGATAAGATGACAAGCTTTAAGCTGAATAATTATACAATAAATTAAAAAATAAATTATGATAGGAATATTAATATTGATATCCAATTAGCTTATCTAAACTCATTTTCTGCGTACCTGCCACCAATTCTCTGCAGCATTTCGTCAACAGTTGTGTCCATCTCACCTTTTCGACCACTCGGTCATATTTTTGATCTTTTGATAATGAGAGGTTCCACTCTCGAAAATTAAAGTTTACCTTTTCCGGACCTTTTTAAATTGCTTGACAGTAAACTTTTTTCTATTTACTGCTCTGGTATTTAAACCGTTAAACCGTGAAATATTAATAAATTGATTTGAGATTCCATTCTTATTTTCTCTTCTCATTTATTTTTGTTCATCTGTTCCACCTTCCGGTACCTATATCACATTGCTCCTGCCTCAGATTACTAACTTACATTTATATATATAATATTAAATATATAATTTATTAACTTTAATATTGGTTGATAATTATGTTTTTACAAGGATTACAAAATCAAAAGATTTTGCAAAGTCAGAATATAAGTCGGTGGGAAAATAAAAGTACCCCCCCCCCACTTGCAACATTAAGGGGCGACTCCACAAGATATAGTTTTGTGTTAACCTGAGAATAGAGAGACTTACTGAAAAAGTACTTGACTGTGTTGTACATGAAGTTTGATAAAAGAATCCAATAGACGATCATGCCACCAATGAGGGAAATGAGAGAACAAATATTGCACGTGATATAGCCGATCTGTCCGAGATAATAACGACAAACATCAGAAAAATCCACGAATCCCAAATGTGCTGGAAAAAAAAAAAAAAAATTCAATATTTAAAAGATGAAAAAAGAAATATTTCTGAATTTTTGAGATGAGGATTGATAATTTGCATAATTTTGGGTATTCGGACTACATTTCTCATCTTGAGTGTTATCATCACAACGTTTCGGCTGCTGTAACCTTTGGCCTTCTTCAGGTGTATCTCTTCGAACTCGGGAATATTTCTGTCGAACTCGGGAATCTGAACGGAATTTCGAATGGAACCCTTTATTTAATCCATGAGGGTAGCATGCTCTTGTCCCGTCAGCCATGACTGGGAGAAGTCTTCAGTAATTCTCAATTCTTTGTATTGCCCACACCGAGGATTGAACCTTCAACCTTTAGATGACTATCACTTGGAACTGAATTTAACTTAGTACTATATCCACTGCGGACAGTTCTAGTATGAATTTTAGAAGCCTTAAACCTATTCTTGTTTTTTCTATGTGTAGTATTACTACTTATCACCTTATATCAGTACTTTTATTACTACACATCATTGTGTGTGTGTGTATATATATATATATATGAAACTAAAATTATACTTTTAGAGAAATTAACTTATAGTGAAATGATTTAAGCTCAATATACGAGATAGAGCAATTATAAAGATAAATGAAGGAAGAGAGATAAAGATGTGTGAATATATATATATATATATATATATATATAGCAATAGATGAAGTGAAAGAATAAAATAAGGTGCGAATCAAATATAAAAAATAATCCAAGTGGTCAATGGTGGTCCATTAAAAATCTTAAGATCCAAAAATATTCCACACAGTATAAAATGGTCCATCCTGAAAAAATCAAGCTCTTATAACCCAGGATCTAGATCTTGCAGTCTATGCCACTCAGAGGCCGTGATGATTGCCACAACACCTAAACGTTTAAATTTAATCAACTCTAGAAATGAATTAGTTTCCAAATGTCGCCATAGGAGGAAATTCAAGTATGCACAATTCAGCCCACCACCAAACCCACCGTAGCTGTTTGAGTGAGTGTCAGGACCGGCTTCGGAGTATCCAGTTTTGGAGATGTGGGTGTTAAATCTTCCCTGCCTAAAAGGTTTAGATATTGACTATGCCTAAATATCTCTTTAAATCTTTTTAAGTTGCAAAAGTCTAGATTTTTGAATTTTTAAGTTTTTAAATTATTAAATTTTTAAATTATTAAGTTGCAGGGGTCTAGATTAAAATTTTTGTTTAATTATTAAATTCTAAATGTGTTAACAACTTAATTATTAATTTCATAAATCTTCTAAATTATATGATAGTGCTAGATGTGTGAATTTGGTTTATATACTTAAAGCAGACGATCAAATAGAAAGTTTGGAGGAGGGGGTATATCGAGGCTCTGACCTAAATTTACAAATCTGTCTCTGTGACCCAGACTTTTAATATTCAAATATATACATAACTGATTTGACCCAGACATATAACATTTGGTATACATATAACTGAATTTACACATCCCTCACTATGTGTGGGCATTCTCCTTGTTAACGGAGACATGTAACATCCGTTGGTACACGCGGTTTGAATCAGTAGAAGTTCAATTACTTTCGTGCGGTTGTCTTATCAAGGAGAAGTTTTCGTTTTCAGATTCGTTACGCTGTCTACTGGGCTTACGCGAGCTTGATTACTCTCGAATGTAATTTTTTTCTTTGGAATAAGTTTATCTGACCCGGAAGAAAAAAATGGCCGAATACATCAGGTCAGTTTAATTTTATTCGAATTGGATTTAGCAGAGCTTGCATATAACCAGGAAGTTATGGTTTGCATTACTCCTATCAGCTCATAAGACCCCTGAATTTGGACATCATAATATTCAACGCCAAGTGAGTTTTCTGAACTTTTCATATGATTCGTTTTCTCTATCGTTTTCTTAATTTGCATACACCTTGAATACACTTTTCATTGTTATCTACTGCATCAATAGCAAACAAATTTCCCGCCTGGATAACTTTTTCGTTTTTGGACCACCATTCACCACTTGGATTATTTTTTAATCAACCTATTTGATATCTTTCTTGGAGCTATTTTAAACTTTTTGACTTGGATGAACTGTATAGATTTACAAAAAAGTATGTTTTGGGCCGATATATTTGATGTTTTATATACCTTTATGTATTTTTATATATATTTTTTTAGATATTTTCAAGGTTAATTTTTATTACCTGCAGTAATGTCATTGTGGTAATGGTCCTCTGAGGAGAAGATTTTCTTTGAAAACTCATGAGTTAAGGACTTTAAAGTACTTTGCCTGAACATTGAAGTGTAATAAAATTTGATTCGCACCTTATTTTATTCTTTCACTTCATCTATTGCTATTAATGCTCTATCCAGTATATTGAGCTTCATTTTTATCCGGATGTTCACTAATTAAAGATATTAGTTGCCTCTTATATCTTTTGTTGTATTAACCTTATATATATATTTACAAAGTTAAATTCCTCTTCAATTATTAGCTAATTCGTTGTGGCCGACGGAGGAACGCTCTTGACTACAAATCAGTGGCGATTTGTGATCGGAGTTCGAGCCCGCCGACCTTAGAGAATTAACTTCTGCACTGAAGATTGCGTTAGCATGAAACATCGATGTCTGTAGGTAATAAATAATTAATATTTACTTTATATATATATATATATATATATATATATGATAATTTTTATTTACACAGACATGTACAAAATCTCTCTATTTTGATATTGAGCACTTTTTATAAACCCGGTTAAAATTCTCTGGATTACCACCCTGTGGATATTTTTTACCTTGATTATTACCATTATTATTATTATATATATATATATATATATATATATATATAAAGATATATTATAACCTTATCTATTATTTATAATTAATGGTTCCCATATTGTATTAAATTCTATTTAATTTAATACAATATGAGAAGCATTAAAAGAGAGAATAATTTTAGAACTTACTTTCTGGTCCCTTTCATTTTGTTGTTCACCTGTAAATTTAAAAATAATTAAACCTATCCCTCGCCAGAATATTTAGACCTGATTTAGCTGTCAAAGGGATCCAAGCCCTTATCATTATTATTATTTTCTATTTTTATTCTTTAATTTCTATAATTTTCAAGTCATAAATAAAATGACAAAGTAAAATGTTGCCATTCCTTTGCACGGATATCAAGTGTGAATGTAGACCCCACAATAATGTTTACCACCTTTGGGCCAAGATCAAAGTATAGTATCTGTTTCGATGGCTACTGCACCCCATACTGGTATTGTCTTGGCTTTCGGGGCTTGATTTACGCCGGTCAATGGGTCTGTCCTGTGCAGTTCTAGGAGGTCCACCCTCCCAGGCTTTACCTCCCTTCTTTGGGGTGGAGTAAGTTTATCACTTACTGCCTGAGGCGCCCCTACCGGGGAATGCCGACGGGGCTGCCCAGGCAATTTTTAATGGCCAGAGTGCTCACCTTCTCGGGCGCTGGCTTTTCAAACCCCACTTTCCCGACCCGATCTTAGGTTACATCTTACTTGTGGGAGTAAGATAAAACTGGCCTTGTGCCTAACTCCTGGGGAGGAGTAAAGAAAACCTTTTTTTTCATTACTTTTGGTTGTCAAATATTATTGCGTAGATTTATGTATACACTTTAAATAAAAACGAATCAACATAAAAAAAACAAAAACTTTTCTATTTTAAACTATTAAACTTGCTAAAAATGTTAAGCTGTTCGGAACATACTTTTCTTCCCCAAATTCAAGCAACACCTTCAATACCAAACATCTTGGATGTTTGATTTAGAGGAGTTTATATATATATATATATATATATATATATATATATTTTTTTTATTATTATTATATTTCTATTTTTTTATTTCTTATATCTCTTCAAATCTCCTTCGGTTTTAAATCTCAACCGTTTCCTCACACTAAATTTAAATTAAAACCAACATACACAACACGCTGAGCAAATAACGCGTCCCAACGAGAGTGTCACGTGACTTCACATTTCCGAAACAGATAACAACAGAAGCTGAAGAGAGCCGGATGGCTGAGTCTTTCTGTGCTTGAAACCGACGGTACGAATGTTGTACTAATTTTTCTGTACCAAAATAAATAAATATTATGCTCTTAATTTTTAACTTTAATTCTTAATTAATTGAGCACTCTGCTGGGATTTTTCCTACTATATTACAAAGAAGTTATATATATATATATATATATTCATTCAGTAGAATACAAAATTTATTATGGCATCATTAATATTTTGTAATCATTCTCAAAAAATTTCAAACCTCATCAATATTTTCCATGCATACACATGTTTCAGAAAATCCAATTTTTTTATCTCTTTTACACAAGGGTAAAAACTTGACAATTTAATGACTTTCTTCATCAGCACATTCTTTATCAACTCCAATTCAAGCAACTTGCAATAGAAAATTTCAAAAACAAAAACAAAAATGGATGTTCCCTGGATGGAAGTGGTGCACCATTTTTTCCATTAATAACAGGCTACTTACACAAAATTAAGAAAAAAAGGCAAAAAATACATAGAAGACATTGCCAAGGCTGCTGCAAAGAAAGTGGGCTCTCTCTATTGCGCTAGAATGTGATCGATTTTTAAGGGGCTCTGATCAGCTTGAAAACATTTTATAATCGATCCTTTTCCAATAAGACGAAGATCATTTTCTTCGGAAAGATCAACAACCTGAATAGCAAATTGTTTTCTTCGTTGTTGATTTTTATGATTGATTTCAAGATTCGATTAATAGTAAAAAAAAAAAATTCAATGTGTATTTATGAAAGTTATGTTTAAGCGAGATACACACATCTTATCTGATGAATTTATTAATATAGAGATTAATTCTTTGCTTTTTAAATATTTTGTGTTGAAGATTTATAGCGCCTGACATTCAGATTTTATTTTTGTAACCAAAATACACACACACACACACACACATTTATATATATAAAGCAAAGTTGTCCATATATGTGTATGTGTGTCGCAGCATCACAGTTAAATTCATTATCTAAGAGCCAGACAAACCTCAGAGTTGGAATCAGCCCCTTCGATCCGTTGTCCTTATTGATGTCAGAAGTTCTTGAAACTTTGTTTTAAAATTCATTATTAACAATTAAAAGTACGTACAAATAACATTAGAAACAAACGTTCCACCATTTTCAACATTCCCTTTTCCACTTCTTTATTTTATTTATTTAAAAAAATTTTTTTTATTTTATGGAAATTGCTCCAGACAAGGCATGAAGCCACTTGATGTAATGCGCTAATAAAATACTACCCCAAGGTAAAAAAACTACCCAACTATAAGTGTTAGAGGGACAGATCCCGACCCAGAAAACAGCAATTCTTACCCCTTTGTCAGAAACATTGCTTATGGAATGTGAAGACTGAAGAACAAAATAAAAGCGAGAGTTACGCGGCTGCCGAAAGTAAACCCAAGGTGTGCTTTCTACTCTCAGTTAACAAGGTTTGCAATTAATGTCTTGTTTGATCAGATTTCCTTTGCGATGAATAAAATATTTTATAATTAGACAGATGGATATTCAATGAATATAGTAATATGTATAACAGGGTGAACTGAGTATGTCACATGGTTAAAAACACCAGCTACAGAAGAGATTCATTTAGCTAAAATTCCCTCGAAATGGACCATTACATAAAATGCGATAAAAAATCTCCAATTGGATTTGAAGGGACTTTTGATATGACGTTAGCGATATTTTATAGATGTCATATACAAAAAAGAAAAAAAAATCAGCTTTGTGGTATTTTTTTCTGACTTACAGTTCACTGGCCTTGTGCCTAACTCCTGGAGAGTACTCCTCTCCAGGAGTTAGGCAATCAATACCCTAATGTTCCTGGACTTAAAATATCTAAACATGTTCTGCTCTACGTTGTTTTATTTTTAGGAATTCCGTAGAAATTTTCTCATAGATTGAAAGAAGAGAAATTGGAAATGACTCACCCATTTCTTTGGTGCACGTCATGATTCGATAGGCCGAGTACAACATGAGAAACGCTATGAAGATCAGCAACCCGACACCATTAGCAAAACCAGCCTACGGACAAAGAAAAATATAAATAAAATCAAAATTCAAATCCATCATTCCATAGAGTGACACAATTTACGGTGGAATTTTGATTAAAAAATCCCATCTCAACAAGATAATATGTGGGTGGGTGAAAATTACATTAAAAACGGTATTTTCCATATAAGGTTCAAATTAATCAGAATGGAAAATTCCACAAAAAGTCAAATCAGAGGTTCGGAGTAGCTATGTGGTAAAGACTAAATCTATATAATAATAATAGTGTGTTATCGCTTCTTGTTTATGTATATATGTTTTTCTTGGCTCCACATAACTTACATTATATTTTGGACAGAATAATCCAAGGGAAATCACTCAAAATTCCGGGTCAACAAAGTTGTGTTGTATTTGTTTCTTCATTAAAGACAAACTGGGTATTTAGTACAAGTAAATGTATAACAAACTTGAGACTTTGAATCGGATGACAAATGTAGAATTGAATGGTATTTACCATTTGAATTGCCCAAGGCATACTTAGAAGTGCCGTTCCCATCATTGTGTTCCATAAGGCAAATCTGGCAAAGAAACAAAAATAATCAATCATTAATCAGAATGTCATTATCATCATATTCGGTTTAATGTCCGTCTTAAATGCTGGCATGTGTTGGACGGCTTTTAGAAATAGACTTCTAAACTAATCTATCTATCTATAATAAGTAGAGCATTTTGAATTCTTCAGATTTTTTTCTTGATGTCTTCCAGAAAGTCTATAATATTTTCACATTTTCATGGTGGCAGTTGTGGGCTCCCTCTACCGTGCTAGTAAACTTCTCACACCTGACATTATCCTATATCTCTACAAAGCCACCATCTGCCCATGCATGGAGTATTGTTGCCACATCTGGGCTGGGGCATCATCCACTAGTCTCTCCCTCTTAGACAAGGTCCAAAAAAAAATCGCCAACTTAATAGGTCCCTCACTATCCACCAAGCTCCAGCCCCTGTCCCATCGCCGCAATGTTGCTTCCTTGTGTCTGTTTTACAAGTACTTCAATGGATTGTGCTCTGATGAAGTGCTGCTCTGGTGCCCTCTCGACGTAAATTCACTAGACCAACACGACAATCTGCCAAATCCTATCCATTCACTGTGGAGGTCCCCAGATGTTAAAGAGCTTTCTACTCCAAAAGCTTCTTTCCTCGTGCTGCTGGTCTCTGGAACTCCCTCTCTGCTCCTTGTTTTCCTGACGGTACTGACATGCAGAAATTTAAAACTAATGTAAACAGACATCTTGCTGCACAGCTCCCAATTTAGGTTGACCCCCTCCCTCCAAACTTTCACCATTTTTCTCAGTAGCATCTTACATCTACAGTGGCGACCTGCCTTGTTTGGGGTGAACTATGTTAAAAAAAAAATTTTTTAATTTATTCACAAAATAACCAAAACTATGCTAAAATTACAATGCCTTGAAAAATATGCTTGTAAAATAAAAACATCTTTCTTTTTCTTCTGCGTTCATTCTGCTGAAGCAGGTTTTTCACAACATTTTTCCAGCCAGATTTGTTTGATCGTAAGGGCTCCAAAAAGATTTTACATACAGCACCTGGTATCTCCAAATAATCCCCCATTATCTGATACAAGCTCAATGTTGCTTAACTTCATATTATTATGATTAGAGTTGTATTCTAAAAGGAAAATCCTATAAACAATATATAGTATATATAAATTATTACGAGTGGAACAACGTATTTTTAAATTTAAGGAGTCATAGGCGGAGTAAGAACTTTTTAGAGCCAGATTAAAAATTCTTAAAATTTCAAGAGTCAAATCTCATTAGCCAAAGCTAGAATCAGACCTTTTAAAATTTCAGCACTCAGAGCACAAGTTTTAGTCAGACCTTTTAAAATTTCAACAGTCACGGCCCAAGATTTAGTCAGACCTTTTATAATTTCAGCAGTCACGGCCCAAGATTTAGTCAGACCTTTTAAAATTTCAGCAGTCACGGCCCAAGATTTAGTCAGACCTTTTATAATTTCAGCAGTCACGGCCCAAGATTTAGTCAGACCTTTTAAAATTTCAACAGTCACGGCCCAAGATTTAGTCAGACCTTTTATAATTTCAGCAGTCACGGCCCAAGATTTAGTCAGACCTTTTAAAATTTCAACAGTCACGGCCCAAGATTTAGTCAGACCTTTTATAATTTCAACAGTCACGGCCCAAGATTTAGTCAGACCTTTTATAATTTCAGCAGTCACGGCCCAAGATTTAGTCAGACCTTTTAAAATTTCAACAGTCAGGGCCCAAGATTTAGTCAGACCTTTTATAATTTCAGCAGTCACGGCCCAAGTTTTAGTCAGACCTTTTATAATTTCAACAGTAAGGCCCAAGATTTAGTCAGACCTTTTAAAATTTCAACAGTCACGGCCCAAGATTTAGTCAGACCTTTTATAATTTCAGCAGTCACGACCTCAGTTTTAGTGAGACCTTTTAAAATTTCAGCAGTCAGAGCTGGAGTCGGACCGTTTAAAATTTCAGCAGTCAGAGCCCAAGTTTTAGTCGTATCTTAAAATTTTAGGAGTCGGAGTCAAGTCAGAGTCGAGCATGTATGTATCCATCAGAACGATTACTTACATGGTTATAATACTTTTCTGTTTTCCGGTTATCTGCTGATGGAATGTAAGAATCGTATAAAACTGAGCCGGTATCATATGTTCTGGCATTACCTGAAAAATAAAGAGGAAAAGAAAATCAGGTTTTTACTTTTTTAGTGTTTATGAAGGTTTTTATATTTGCAAATTATTTACTTGATATTGTCAGATCAATTGTGGAACTATTTGCTCATAATGTTAAATTAATTGTTGGACGATTATCACAAGACATACAGGGTCTCCTAAAAGTCATGGTAACAAACCTTTGTGCATCTGAACATTTAAAGTAGAACTCGCACATCATCCCAGCATGATGTGGAAACTTCTTATACCAAATAAGAAACAATGCAGTTGGCACGACAATGGTTTGGAAAGAGAATAATTAACTGCAATAGCACCATCAAGTTGCTTTCAGATTCCACAGACTTAAATAGCCAATAATTTTTTCAAGAGTGTTCATCTTTTCTGTTCTCTACATCCTCGTTTTCACAGAATAGAAACGAAATCTTACCAGCTGAAAAGCGAATGAGATGTTTTGCATGTTGTGCATACCCATCAACTAGAGGAAAAAGGAAAGGCTTCTATTCACAGTGGTATAAAAACATAGAAGTTAAAATTTGAAAACACATGGTGCGTCTATTTCTAAATTTTCGTACTCTTATAGCTGACACATCATGTTTCCGTGACTTCGCGTCGTCAACGTTCGGGCAGGTTTCGGAGTCGCCAGAGTTGACAAAACTATTAACCAAGCAGCCGATAACTTTTGGAAGAAATTAAATAAAATGAATTTCTATAATCTGTCAGCTCGTTGAATCTCCCGAAAGACTAATTGAATTTTTTGAAAAAAATGTAAAAAAACAAACAAAACATTTGCTTAACAAATCAAAGAAAATCATCTTTTGAAACTTTCCGGTGCACAAACCAAAAAACATTTTATTCAAAAACATTTGATTAACAATGGTTCCTTTGACGAAAGCAAACAAAAATAAACATCTAATTAATAACAGTTGTTTAGCTATGGTTTGTTGATTCTTTATTTGTATATATGTATTTTACTTTGATTTTTTTTTGTCTGAATTTATCGGCTGCCAGTCTTCAATTTAGTGTTTGGCAGTTTTCGCCTCGTCAACTCTTGGGCGCTCTCGTTACCTGCCCGAACGTTGACGACGCGAAGTCACGGAAACATGGTGTGTCATCTATAAGAGTACCCAAACCTTTTACTTCTATGAATTTTCTTCAAATCAATGATCTTGAGAAAGTTTTGAAATAAAGACGAAACGTCGATGAACATATTAACTGTTTTCGGTTTTCCTTTTTCATAACATTGGATTATTAATTCCATAATTATCATCATCATTATATATATATATATATATATATATATATATATATATATATGAGTTAGAGATTTTTTTTTCCTCGATGTAAAAAGTGTAAATTTGAATAGGAATCTGTAAGTTTAAAAAGCCAGAACAATGCAGAAATATATTTTTTTAACATAAATATTTATTTATTTATTTTAAAATCAGCTAATTTTCGATGATAAAACGTCATCATCAGACATAGAAGTATTTTGTGTTCTTTCTTTTTTCGTCCTTGTGGAATGATGTCAAAAGTCAAAGTCTGTATGATCTTAAATGGTGATATTTTTCAAATGTTCTAATCGGGAGGAGTCCACGATGGCATGCATAGAAATGAATTAGAGATTTTTTTTTTCCTCGATGTAAGTGTCGTGTCGGGGAAATAAAAAATCTCTAAGGAGAGTAGAAAATAAACCTTGAGTTTACTTTCGGCAGCCTCGTAACTGTCACTTTTCTTATTTTGTCCTTTAGTCCTCATATTCCATGAGCGAGATTTCTGACAAAGGGAGAAGAATTGCTGGTTTCTGGGTCGGAATCTATTTAACACTTATTTTTGGCTAGTTTTTGACCTTGAAGTAATATTTTTCTTTTTAACTCCTTACATCAAATGGCTTCATGCCTTGTCTGGAGCGACTTTCATAAAAAAAATAATTAATTTCTACGTTTTATCATAAAAAATTACCTGATTTTACATAAATAAATATTTAGTTAAAAAAAATAAAAATTTCTGGTGTCCTGGCTTTTTAAACTTACAGATTCCTATATATATATATATATATATATATATGAGTATTTTTTTTTTTTATTTACGAAAATAAAATATATATATTTTTTTAGTACTAAATAAAAAGTTATTTGCATATATGGGTTAACTTTGCATGAAAAAAGGTGTGGGGATCTGACGGATGGTGGCTTTATGTTTGC
This sequence comes from Sepiola atlantica, assembly GCA_963556195.1. Taxonomy (NCBI): domain Eukaryota; kingdom Metazoa; phylum Mollusca; class Cephalopoda; order Sepiida; family Sepiolidae; genus Sepiola; species Sepiola atlantica. The sequence goes on from OY744522.1 coordinate 192,059,030, forward strand.
ATGTGTGTCCATTTGGCATTACGGCTGTATTTAGCAATAACTGTGTGTGTGTGTGTATATATATATATATATATATATTTAAAAAAAAATTAATTTATAAACTAATTAATTGTATACAGATTTTTATAATTAATTTACAAATTAATTTTTTGCGTGCACAAAAGTTAGACATGGATGTATATATATATATATATATATATATATATATATATATATATATAGTAAGCTATGAAAATATATTTATGGCAATTAAGCTACACAGAGGCTCCCGCGTTTCATCCCCGGGGAGAATCTTCAGGCTAAAATGCATGAAGTTATTTTTGCCGGACAAAATAAACTCCATGTTATAACTCCATGTTATAACTCCATGTTATCTTAATTGCCATAAATATATTTTCATAGCTTACTACCTAGCTCTACTTACGTATCGAGCACTGTTGAATTAAATACTGAAAATTGATACATAAAAAATGATATCTCCTTATAAAATTTTATGTGGATACATGAAATAGTAATATATATATATATAGATATATATGACATAAAAGTGTGTACATGAGTGTATGTGTATAGATGGAGGCCTGTGGCTAAATCTGCATGGTTATCAAATATTAATATTTGTTTATATGTGACATGGTCACAGAACTTATAATAAACCGCCCTAGTTTTTTTTTATCAGTTCAGAGAAGATTGATGCTCTGCGAGATTCCAACGCGATAAGAAATGGAGTTTTGTCTATTTTCCTCTTAAAAAATGGAGAATGAAACAAATATTCTGAATGATCAAACTAATACAAATTATCAATCCTTATCTAAAAAACTCTTTAAAATTTTAAATGATTAAAAAATGTAAAATGATAAAATCTGATTAAAAATATTAAATAAAGTATAAGAATATTTAAATGATAAGATCTACACTAAAATGTTAAATTCTAACAAATTTTAATGAAATAGTGGGGAAAAAAAAAGATTAAATAAAAAGTATAAAATGAAATGAAAACAAAATAAAATTGATGTTTCTGTTTGGTTTATTTTTAACAGCAAAATGCCAGACTGAAATTAAAGTCCAGAATAGACGACCACAGATAAATAAAAAAAAACATGGCCCATGTGACTATGAGACAGGTTTGCTATGTAGGACACATCATGTCACATCATCATGTGCTGTTTTTTGACGAACCAAATGTCTCATTTATTACAAACATAGCAAAAAACAAAATAACCTTCGGTAAATGGCAATCTATCTATTATTGTACCAAAGCTGAGTTATTCAACGTTTCTTTCTCTAAAGCATTTTCCTATATATTTTTATCTCACAAAGTATGTGTTAAAATATTCATCAGTTTCGGGATTGAGTTATGTTTTAAAAAAACCCTCCATTTAAATTGTTGTAATTAGACGTAATTTGCAATTTACTCACCACCAGATCACCCATCTCTTTATACTAAGTAAATGACGATGGATCCCTTCACACCACCTTCTATAGAAAACCTACCTGCAGGAACCTTTTCATCCATTATAAATCCGCCTTACCCTTTATGCGCACACCGAAATCACCCGCATACAGAACAAATGCTCATCCACTACCGACAAAACAACGCACACCAAAGCCTTCCACCAGACCCTCTTAACCAACGGTTTCCCCCTCACTACCATATACAGCCTCAATAACACCAGAAGACATAGACACCACACTCTCACCAACACCTGCTTCCTTAAGCTCCCCTTCTTTAGCGACCGCATCACTTCTGCTATCCGCAAAGCCATACATAGTGAGAACCTCGACATACAACTCTCCCACACAGGCACTTCTCTCCGACAACATTTGGTCCAAAAAAGCCACTACACCCTGGAACCCTGCTCTCTAGTTAATTGTCCCATCCCCAACTCTGGTCTCTGCTTCTGCACCTATACGGTGTACAGCCTACAATGTGCTAAGTGCCAGAAATTCTATATCGGTAGCACCGTCAGGCCTCTGCACCAACGTATCAAGGAACATTTGAACACCCACATTTCTTCCTTTCACAAACATATAATATCATGTGGCAACACACTTCGCTCTATTAATGTCCCCATCCTCAACTCGGTCCGCAATGTCGGCCAACTTCGCATTTAAATTTACCCCCCTTTAAATAACCGATTCGAACTTTCTTCTCCATTCATTCTCTGATGTCTACACTCTTTGCCGTTCCTTCCTTCCCTGCCCGAACCTTCTACGCATCCCTTCTATGCCTACCATCTATCTGCCCAGAACCAATCTACCCCACACTTCTATGCCTTTTATTCTGTGCTTAAATATCACTTATAATTACAATATTAATTTTACATAAAATGAATAAAATTTAAATAAATTAATTTTAGGAATAATTATACCCTATATAACATTACATATCAATAAAATAAGAATTAGAAATATACACTTCATATGTATGTATATATGTATATATATATTCATAATCTCTAATCCCCCCCCAACCATTCAACTAAGTCTTGATCTTTGAATTTTATAATTCATACTACTGTAATGTTACCTTTTGTTTCACAATTGATTTCAGTTTTGAATTTAAATTAATTCTAACCAGATTTTAATCTTACAGTTGCCTCCCTTTGACCGTCCATTTTCTAGTAAAATCGTAACGACTTTACCTAACTATAATTCAAAATTAAAACGGAATTATAAAAAAAATAAAAAATAAATAAAAAATAATAAATAATTAAGTATATAAATAAATAAATATTAATAAGATGACAAGCTTTAAGCTGAATAATTATACTATAAATTAAATAAATTATGATAGAAATTAATATTAATATCCAATTAGCTTACCTAAACTAATTTTCTGCGTATCTGCTACCTATTCTCTGCGGTATTTCGTCAACAGTTGTGTCCATCTCGTTTTTCGACCATTCGGTCATATTTTTTATTTTTATCTTTTGATAATGAGAGGTATCACTCTCGAAGATTTAAGGTTACTTTTTTCCGGACCTTTTTAAATTGCTTGACAGTAAGCTTTTTTCTATTTACTGTTCTGTTATTTAAACCTTTACCGTGAAATATTAATAAATTGATTTGAGATTCCATTCATATTCTCTCTTCTCATTTATTTTTGTTCACCTGTTCCATCTTCCGGTACCTATATCACATTGCTCCTGCCTCGGATTACTAACATTTATACATATATATATATATATATGATTATTTTTATTTACACAGACATGTACAAAATCTGCGACACTGGCATGTCGATGTTATCGATCAACAGCTATTATAAACTGAGATAGTTGGAATTAAAGAACTAACACAATTTAGATGTCTAACTTTCTCATAAAAAAACAGAGGAAGTTAGTATTTTTAAAAAAGGAGAGTAGTTTTTTTTAGGGAGGATTTACCAACATTTAAATAAAGATAAACAAATAGGTTAAAAATCACAAAAAGTACAAAACACAGAAGTAAAAAAATACTAACAAAACTATTGCACATATATGGGAAAAATCGGACAATAAAATTACAAATGAATAACACCAAACATTAATTTATTATCAACCGTTTAAAAAAAGAGTTATGCAAATTAGGCATTCAAATAGGTGTCTTTGGTCTGTACTATATATAGAGTATTTCAAAATATTATATTGTATTATAGATTTAAATAGCAGCCAAACGTTTTGATTGCAATATAGAAGTGATGAATGAATAAAAAAAAATGTTTGCATTTATTTATTTAGATAAAAAAAAAATTATTTTCTGAGCTTTGTATAAAATATTTAATACTAACAAAGAAGTATTATATCCTCACGCTTTTACTTATATTTACATATTACATATACACACACGTGTATAATCATAAATACATTTAAATAATTACGGATTAATTAATAAACCACAAATAGTGAACTGAAAAATATAAATAACCACATTAATACATAGATAAAGTAAAGAGCTTTAATATTTCCGACTCAGTTGTATACATAGTCCTATGAATTAGATGAAATATATTAACAACAATAGAGTAATTAAATAAATAGAAATAAATGAACACATCCATTTTGAATATTTAAACTAATTTTATATGATACCACCATCTTTATACCTAACAATGTTATACATATTCCCACACACTACAGGAAACTTACTATTAATTAAGGTTAAAAGAGTTCGGAAATCAATAGCTAAACTGTGACTCAAATAAAAATGTTTATATTTAATAACAAAGAATGCACGTCTCTTGATGAAAGTAACGAGTTTGATTTGTGCGTAAATCACTCGATCGTCATTCTGTGCTTGTGTGTGGGCTAATAGCTCCGACTTGATATTCGTATTTTTCGATTTCTTTTCTTGGGTAAAAATGTTGGCCTTTTTCACGCAAGTTTTGGGGATAAGTAGCATGCGTACATAACCTACTGTGACCATGACCACTAGCGTTAATTCGCAGCACTAATTACATATGTAGCAAATTTAAAACTCATTGATGACAATGGAAATTTCAGTCTTGCTTGTCCTATGATCAAGTGCTAAAGGTCACCCAAATTCCCAAAATAAATCAGCAATTTAAGGGCAACTGCTAAATCGTGCATTTTTATGAGTCAATTCTTTTTCCAAGTTACTTATCTAATCAGAGAAAGGTCAAATTTCATTCCTGTACAAATGCGTAATTTATTTATTTTTCTATATTAATAATTAGTAAATATATTAAGAAGGCTGGGGGAAATGCAGAGTGCCGGATTGATGAGAAACTGGAAAGAACAAAAATAATAAATCGAAGGAAGGGACTTACTATTTATTTTTCTTTACAATCTTACATAACAGCAAGTGTGGTGTCGGCTGTGTGTGTTGTCCGGATAATGATTAAGAATCATTTAATATTTCGGGAAAATCTTCCCTTTGTCAAAAATAGACACCAAAGGAAAAGTCTGTGTGTGGAGAATTCGCCAAAATGGACGCCAGAGAGTAGGGTTGGATCAAACCAGTCTCGCAGAAAATAATAAATCAATAAATTTTAAATTTCCTAAAATTATGTTTTCTATATTAATATTTAATTTGTATTCTTTGTATTACTCTTCTCATCTTGGTTGTTATTCTCACAATGTTTCAGCCGATGTAACCTTCAACCTTCTTCAGCTGCATCTTTTTGAACTCGGCATTGGGATTCTACGGTGGCTAAGTGGTTAACGACGCGGACTGAGGACCTGGATGTGCCTGGTTCGAATCCAGTTCGTTCCACAGAAACACTTTCATCAAAACCCACACCTGACCTTGTGTCTAACCTCCTGGAGAGGAAGGGAATAAAACACAGAATTTTAAACTGAAGCCGTTATTTAATCCACGAGGGTAGAGTGTACTTGTTACATCAGCCATGACCATGTAGAAATGTTAATGTTATTCATAGTAAGTATCGTTTGTAGTTGTTTTGTTTTACAGCATATCAACCATTTTCGGGTTATTTAATGCCGGATCAGGTCATTTTGGTAAAAGTTTTTATGCTTCAAATTCTTTATATCTTCAAATATTTATTCATGTTGTTTGGTTTTTTTTATTGCATATCAACCTTTTTACAGGTCATTTAATGCAAAATCCGGTCATTTTGGTAAAAGTTTTTATACTTCAAAATCTTTATATCTTCAAATATGTATTTTGTAGACCTAAATTGCTGTTTTTATTTTTGGCATTGCAGAACATGATTGAGTTTTGCAAAGAGAAAAGGAAAGAAACAATAACATCAATGTTTGGTGCATTTTAGGTCAGGAAGCCAGTATTTTCAGACAGCCTGATCTGGTAGCACTAGTATCGCTTGTAGTAAGGACCTGTGGTGTAATGTTTAAGGTGTTGGTTAACAACCAGTTATAAGTAACAGTCGTTTGGAGGTTCAATCTTTACTACAAGCAATACTAAGAAAATAAAAATTACTTAACACTTTTATCCGGTCATGGTTGATGGAACAAGAACAATCCCTGCTCTTGGATTAAGTAAACGGTTCAGTTTGAAATTCCATATAGGTTCCTGGGTTCGACATAAAGATTCCAAAGTTCGAAAATATGCAGCCGAAATGTTGTGAAAATAACAACCAAGATGAGAATGGTAGTCCAAATAATCTAAATCATACACTTATCAATCCTCATCTCAAAATATGGAAACTTTCTTTTCTGTATTAACGTTTATATTTTGGTATTTTATGTGTGTAGCAATGCGCGTGTGTGATGTGATGTGTATGCATGGTGACAGTGGTGTTGGTTAGGGAGAGTAATAAATGAGTTTGGATTTGATAAAATATGGGCAGTCGTTTTGTGACAAGTCATGTTGAATCTTGACTCATGATTCTGGAATGGGATGGAAAGAAATCCCATTGGTTGAGCTATGATGACAATAAGCCAATCAGAATAGGACAAAGAAAATAACTGTTTATGAAAAGAAATGTTAAAAAGTTAGGATTGGATACGAGAAGAAAAAGTCTAATAAGCTTTTTTACCATTATTTCTGAATTCATCCAATTTGTTCTTAGAATGATTTACATTCAATCTATGTGCATAGCGATATCAGATGGGGGGTGTAAAAATAATTTTAAAAACAGTATTTTCCACCTAAGGTAAAATTAAGCAGAGAAATGGAAAATTTCATTAGAGTTAGAAATATGTTTTAGAATATGACGTCATGGACAGGAAGTCTGAAATGAAACGTGGTAAAGAAGAGAAAGAATGATATTCCTATTTGACCTGTAAGCTGATTGTGTTCAGATGCTTTTTTCAAAGCTCTGTCTTGTTTTGCCCCTCTAGGGAGGAAGCAAGAGCAAGCTTAAGTAATGTTGTAAACGAATAAACTAACAGAACATGAGTCATCGAGCAGCAATGTTGTTTGCTCTTGTTTCTTTTATTCGGTTACATTATTGCAACTACAGAAAATTTTGCTGACACATCACCACTACAACTACCTTTACAACTAGATGTAACTATTCACTTACATGTCGAACAGCTGTTTCTATCAATGAAGAAAAGAACGGACAATCTGTAGATATCAAAGAAGCCCCCATGCTATGTTACATTTGTAATCTGATTAAGCAATCTGTTTCAAAATCATATTTACCTATAAGAAAAAAAAAATTAATTATCTGGTAAATTCAGCTTTTGAAATCTGTCCTGCCAATAACGAGTGCTAAAGGATATTAAAAAAGTGTGCTCTATATTTTAAACTCCAATTATTTATTTTGAAGATTTCAATAAAGTCACGTGTCGTTATTCTTTCTTGTAAAGTAGTTAAACCTAAGAATTCCAGTGGAAAAAAGGAATTGTTCTTATTTTTGGTTCTGATTTGCTAAGAAGTTTTGTTACCTTGGTGATATCATTGGAGCACAGGATGGTGCAGGTGCCAGAGTTAGAAGTAGATGAAATTCAGAGAACTTCTGCCATTACTAACCAACAGAGCATTACCACAGTCAACCAAGGACATAATCTATCAGGCATGTGTACACAGTGTGATGATGTATCGAAATAAAACCTAACCAGTAGTGAGGGTTTAGGATATGCGCTGCATAGAGAGAAATGATATAGGTATGGTAGTTTTGTTTTACGGCATATCAACCCTTTTTGGGTTATTTAATGCCGAATCTGGTCATTATAGTAAAAGTTTTTATGCTTCAAGTTCTTTATATCTTCAAATGTTTAATCATCGTTTTTGGTTTGGTAGTTTTGTTTTATGGCATATCAACCCTTTTTGGGTTATTTAATGCCGAATCTGGTCATTATAGTAAAAGTTTTTATGCTTCAAGTTCTTTATATCTTCAAATGTTTAATCATCGTTTTTGGTTTGGTAGTTTTGTTTTACGGCATATCAACCCTTTCTGGGTTATTCAATGCCGAATCTGGTCATTATAGTAAAAGTTTTTATGCTTCAAGTTCTAAAAATAAAATAAAAAAGGGGAGGGAGAAAGGGAGAGGGGCTGTTGTTTTTGTTTTTGGTTTTGTAGAACATAATTAAGTTTTACAAAAAAAAAAAAAAAAAAAAAAAAAAACGTCAATGTAGGTGAATTTCGTCTCAGGGAGCCACAGGGCAACCTGATCTGGTATCACCAGAGAAATGATATAAGAATGATACAATGGATGTGTAATGTGAGTCTTAAAGGCAGGCTTAGATCTGATGAGCTCAGAGGAAGTTTAAATCTAGACAATATACGAAGCAGAACATGAGATTTCGATGGTATGACCACGTTAAAAGAATGGATGAGAGTTCTTGGGTTAGTAGATGTAGAACAGTTGAGGTAGCAGGTTCAGTTCACAGGGGAAAGCCAAGGAAAACATGGGAGGGAGTGATAAAAATGGACCTGAGGGAAAGAGGGATAAATAAAAACCTGGACAGAGATAGGTTACTTTGTAAATACATTTCTTAAAGCTGTCCAACACATGCCACCATGTAAAATGGATGTTAAACCAAATACGATGTTGCTGCTCACGTTTTAAAGAATTATTAAAATGATTTCTATGATTTTAGAAAAATGTGCTTACCGTTTAAAATAGTATGAGAAAGAATTTGGAAGAGCGCTGCCGGTATTATGAATATGGGGTTACTAATGTAGAAGAATACAATTCAAGCCTCACCTTGTGTTCAACTTAAAAAAAAAAAAAGCATGAGTTGTCTCCTCCTGCGATCACTACTCCTTGAATAATGTAAACAACTATTAAGATGTAAATTCGTATGATTAGCGTGGTGCGGCTTTTGACCGACTTGATTCCGTTGTTGACATTGGTTTCCTCCGATTCTTTCTAGAATCAGGTTCTTATAAGATGGAACACATGAAGGTTGCCAACATTCAAAAGTGAAAGTGGTGCGATTGAAACCAACATCAGTCTATAGCGGTATCAACTTCACCATGCCCACCTCCCATTAATAATAATCAGTTCTAAGTGACGGTCTTTTCTGGAGGTTGACGGTTAAATCCGCGGTACCGACGTTACTACGAATATAATTTAAAAAAAATTACTTAACACTTCTTTCTGGTCATGGTTGACAGAACGAGAGAGAGCTACCCCCGTAGATTAAATAAAAGCTTCTGTTTAAAATTACGTACAAATTCCCGAGTTTGACAGAAAGATTCCCCCGAGTTCGACAAGACGCACCTGAAGACGTTCGGGAGATTACATCGGCCGAAACGTCGTGAGAATAACATCCAAGATGAGAACAGGAGGACCCAAATAATAAAATATAAAATTGTAGTTCTTGCCCTCTTGTTTATTTGTCCAGTGTCTCAGGGTACAACCGTCAGCTAGTGGCAAAGTTCTTTGTTAAAACAAAATTCTCCCCTCACTATATATCTCTCTTCAGTTTTCACCCCTCTTGTAAATATACATTCTCGGATCTCTAGTCACATGACTCCTTCCAAAGGGATATAGTAATTTTTGAAGAATTAGTTTTGACATGGTCTTTGCAGAGAGCAAAAGAATTTCAGACTCCCGCTTGACAAAATATACAGACAAAATGTCTATAAAAGTAAACGTCTTTTCTTTTCTCTTTTGAGGTACATTTTGTTCCACTATTCTTATTTCTGTTACACTTGAGCGAATCTAAATGTATTACTGTTTAATACCGTTGACATATTTTTGGATTATACATACATACATTCTTATCTAAATTTGGAATTTTGGCTATTCACCTGCCAACTTATCCATCTATATAATTCCACCGATGACAAAATTTTAATCTTTGAAAAGCCTGACTTAAGGAAAGAAAAAATAAACATGTTTTTATCAAGTACACCTTGCACTGAACAACCGAAGATGAAATAGATTTGTCATTCGCACATCTTTATCTCTTTTCCTTCATTTATCTAATATATATATATATATATTATATTTTCTTTTAAAGAAATTGAATAAGAATTACTTTCTTATCTGTGAGATTTTTTAAATTCTTCTTTTTCTCATCTTCAATCACTTTGTGTCACGTATCGTCTCATAAACAAGGCCCCTTTCATTTGGAAATTGTAGCATAAATTAGGACCCATCATTGGGGTGTAACACTAGAGAAAAAGAGATTGATTCTAATTTTTGTCTCTTTTTTTCCTTAATGCAGACACTCCTTTGCCGTCACTTGACCATTAAGGTTTTGCTTGTGCACTTCATGACGTCATCTACGCACCTTGTCTAAAGGTCAATCTTGCATTGTTTTCTTCCATTTGTGTGATGATAAAACTATACAGTGACGAAGCGAATGGCACAAACATTAATGCTAAAATTATACGCCGCTTGCGTAACTGGGCCAGATCAAGGTTGGTAACATGTGCAAAATGCAAATTTTCCGATGCGCATAAGGCTTGGAAAAACAAATAAAAGGGTTTTGATCTTTGAGGCTTGGCAAAACAAATAAAAGGGTTTTGATTCTAGAAGCTTGGCAAAACAAATAAAAGGGCTTTGAGGCTTGAAGCTTGGAAAAACAAATAAAAGGGCTTTGAGCCTTGAAGCTTGGAAAAACAAATAAAAGGGCTTTGAGCCTTGAAGCTTGGAAAAACAAATAAAAAGGCTTTGAGCCTTGAAGCTTGGAAAAACAAATAAAAAGGCTTTGAGCCTTGAAGCTTGGAAAAACAAATAAAAGGGTTTTGATCCTTGAGGGCAGTTCACTTCAGTTTCTAGGTTGTGGTGTTGATTAAACCAAGGGTCCCTTGAGAATGTAGTGCTTGTATCTTGTTTTTTCACTATTGAGTCACCATTTCAAGAACAAAAGTCGTAAGGATAAAGGTTAATGAGACGGAATGAATGTCAGTTGAGAGATGAAGAATATTATGAGAGGATTGAAAATGATGAATGAAATGCTTATAGCAAGAATCTGTTGACATTGGATTTGAAAGCAACCCTGTTGTAATCTGCAGAGAAGCAGTCCCATGATAATGTGTTCCACAGATCAGAAGGTCTTGCAAAAAACTGTTTGTGGAAATTCTGCCTGACGCTAGGCGCATGGAGGAAGAAATGGAAAGTTTTTTTTCGTTGTGGTGGAAAGGCGAGTTCTTGCTGTGAATGTCTTACAAGAAGGAGAAAACAGTCGAGTGTCTTCCATGGAAATAACAATAGAGTAGAGAGAGACTTGCAACGTCTCTTCTGTGACTGTAAGATTTTACTAAATTTCAAAGTGATTTTGGCGATGCCGTTACAGACCTGACTCTTGCGATAGTTCCATCAAGTCGGTGTCTTACCTGTATGACAGAAACAAGTTTTTTTGTGACAGTTTTCAACTGCCCCCATGCTGTCAAAAGACCACCATCTCTGGGAACTTATTTTGATGTATGCATTCTATGACACCCTTTTATTCTAATAAAAACAAAATATAAAAAATGGCCTTTCTGAAAAATGAAAAAAAAAAAACAGATACTCACGAGAACTGGTTCGGCAGCCGGATTACCATTATTGTTTGCGGAGTATTTTTCCAAGTGCTTATAGTATTTATATCGACTAAGAGCAGCTGATGTTGCTGGATCATAATCCGGTATTTCTGTGTCTCTCAGAGGGTTTGGAAATGCAATCGGCTTCCTGAAATCAAGATGTCATTTTCGAAAATTAAAACAAAAACTTCTTGCCATATTTACTAATTATACGTTAAGAATCTTTAAAAAATTGATTTTTTGTAAATTTGATTTTAAAATTGTTTTTTGATACTTTTATTTTTGTAACATTGAATTTTTAATCTGAATTAAAGTGTGTTTGGAAAAACTTTTAAAATCCATATGAATAAGAAGTTAAGAAATAAATAAGAAATTACAATTGCAAGTAGACCTGGTAATATAAAATATAATCTTAAATAATGAAAAAATTAAAAGGTACTCTTATAGAGAATGACCCGCTTTTCCATAGCTTACTGTAGTCAACGTTCGAGTAGGTCTCAGAAGCACCCGAGAGTTGACGAGGCGAAGACTGCCAGACAATAAATCCAAGAAAAGTTGCAAATTAAAAAATGTTAGACAAAGAAAAAACTAAAATACATATATAAAAATAAAGAATGAAGAAACCATAGCTAAACAACTGTTATTAATTAAATATTTTTTTTTTGTCAAATGTTTTTAAATAAAATGTTTTTTTGTGCAACAAAAAGTTTCAAAAAATGATTTTTTTTATATTACAAACAACTGTTTTTAATCAATTTGTTTTTTGTTTTTCTTTTTACATTTTTTCAATGTTTTTTCTTTTTAACATTTTCTGCGTTAGAGTTTAGGGGTAGGGTTAGTGTTTAGGGTTAGTCTTTCGCTAGAAGTAATCGTGGCTGACAGAACTCAATGAGTCCTTTGGGAGATTAAACAGATAATAGGAATTCATTTTTTTTTCACGCGCTGCAGATTGTAGAAATTAATTTCTTCCAAAAGTTATCGTCTGCTTGCTGCAACCTGATTGGTTAATAGTTTTGTCAACTCTCGGGCGCTTCAGAGACCTGCCTGAACGTTGACAACGCGAAGTCATGGAAACGCGGGTCGTTCTCTATAAAAGTACCAAATTAAAATTTAATGACTTTTAGATAATTTGTACTTAAGTTAACATATACATAAAAACCTGTTTGGTCATCCATTGAGCTTAGGTTAGATTGTTTAAAATCAGGAGAAAGTGAGTTTGCAAAGCCAGTTTAATTGTTAAAAAATAAGACAAAATCAGTCTTTCTGCTATCGGTTAAATAGTGTTACTACTTGGTGATATTTAATTTTTGACTCATTGGCAAAAACAGATTTCAGGAAAAGACAAATATTTCACAACAAAAAATAAATGTTTGAAAAAATAATTACAAACAGTTTGTAAAAAAACGCATAAAATATTTCTGCTTTTAAAACAAAATATATTGGTGTCCTTTTGCTTTTTTCATTGTGGAAGTGTGGTAAATTGATACCACGGCCCCCAAACTTTTACAATTAATCCTTTTTTTCATTACACTGGATTATTAACTCTATAATTATAACCCATCAAGATTTTTGATCACTCCTGGAGGAAGAACCCCTCCCTGGTTTACGACACCATATTGATAACAGTCATTCAGGGGTTTTTGCCGCTAGGCACTGCGGGTTGGCGACACTATTTGCCCATAGCTAGGTGCTATACAGCGCCTGGTATTCCCAAATGGTCACCCATCTAGTACTGACCAGGCTCAACGGCACTTAACTTCGGTGGTTATGTGTCATCATATATATATATATATATATACACACACATATAATTATGGTTTCTTACAAAAAATATATATTGAAGTATATATTCTTTATAATATCCGAGAATGTTCCAAATTGCAAGCTCAATGAAATATGGCTGTGGTCGTTCGATGATATATGAAGATTAAGAAATTGAAAAAAACAGATGAAAGGTATGTTTATGGATTGGTTGTTCCTTTGGTCATTGGAATGCATCTATAATATATATATATATATAATATATATATATATATATATATTGTTGTTGTTGTTGTTTTCCCATAATGTCCGGGGACGTCCTCGAGGAGTCAGGCAGATAATCTATCTGTCCTAACTTTTTTGTGGGCATGATAGAACCTGGTAGTGCGCATATACTCTCCAGGCCACATACAGCACCTGGTGTTCCCAAATGGTCACCCATTTAGTACTGGCCAGGCTTAATGTTGCTTAACTTCGGTGATCTAACGGGAACTGTGAAACCAGTACTTACCGAACCTTTTGAACATTGGAATTATTATCAGGACTGATGTTTGTCCGTAAAGCTGCAGGTTTCGATCTGGATCAGAGAAAGTTTTTTAAAAATTACAAAAAAAAAAAAAAAATGGCGGAAAACAGCAAAACTTAATTTTCACATGCGTTCAAAAAATATTTTAAAATCAGCTTTGAAGTTTCATTCATCCCTTTTTTTACAGCACAAATTTTTTTTTATCATTTAATGCCGAAACATTTCCAATTGGAAATGATTCATTAAACACAAGTTGTTATTTTACCCATAGTTGAGGGAAGGGGAGGTGTCTTACCTTTCTCATTGGTTGGTTGGTTATTTTATTTTGTATATGACTGGTTTGTAGATTAATTCGTTTTTCAGGCATATATTTTGTAAACAAATAGTCTGTAAAAGATAGATTCTTTTTAACCCATAGATGGAACCCTACCAAGTACTACCACTAACCTTAACCCTAACCAAGTACTACCCTAACCCTACCAAGTACTACCACTAACGCTAACCAAGTACTACCACTAACGCTAACCAAGTACTACCACTAACGCTAACCAAGTACTACCACTAACCCTAACCAAGTACTACCACTAACTCTACCACTCCGTATCTGAGTGGACCTGGTAACTAAAGAGTGACTTCCCGAAGCACCCAAATTAGATGCCTCACCAACGTACATAGTTTAAGGTGATATGCCAAGACATCTACCCCAATAATCCTCTCTGGTGCTACTATATCAGGCTATCTGAAGATATTGTCTTCCTGACCCAAAATGCACCAAACATTGATGTTTTATTGTTTTTTATTCTCTTTGCAAAACTCAATCATGTTCTGCAAAATCCAAAACATAAAAACAACAATTTCCCTCCCTTCTCTATTTCCTCCATGCACTCTACTAACCACCATGAATAAATACTTGGACATAAAGCACTTGAAGCATAACATCTTTCACCAAAATGACCGGATTCGGCATTGAATAACTCGAAAAGGGTTGATATGCCGTAAAACAAAAACAAAACCAATAATCCTCACTCATATCAATGTTTCAGCCGCTGTAACCTCCGGGCTTCTTCACGTGTATCTTTTTCAACTCTGGAATATTTCTGTTGAACTCGGGAATCTGGACAGAATTTTGAACGGAATCCTTTATTTAACCAACGGGGGTAGCATGCTTACGTCGTGAATTACCAAAAACTTCCCTCAGTCATGGTTGACAGAACGAGAGCAACCCACCCCCGTGGATTAAATAAAGGGTTCCGTTCAAAATTCCGTCCAGATTCCCGAGTTCGACAGAAATATTCCAGAGTTCGAAAAGATACACCTGAAGAAGGCCGGAGGTTACAGCAGCCGAAACGTTGTGATGATAACACTCAAGATGAGAACAGTAGTCCGAATAATCCAAATTATATAAATCAAGAATATATGGTGAATTAACAGTCAACATTTATACGCATGTCAGTGCTATGGTGGGAGTGAGGAATCAGAAATGCATGTTATAATCAATGACTTCACTAAAAGAATACAATTAAATTGACAACATGAAATTCACTTACTTAATCTCTTGCTTTTTGTCAAAGGCTGGTTGAATATTGACATTGGCTTCCACTGGCAATCCACTGTTGAACAAAAAAAAAAAAAAGAAGCAAATACAGTATAATTAAACATTCAGTTAAATATTAGTATGAATAAATTTTACCAAAGACAAATTGATTTGTTCATACTGCATCATGCGTAATTATTTCCCTTAAATGTACGGCCATTTTGTTTTAAAACATTATTTGCATCGTTTTTCATTGGACTATTGTTCTTATCATTGCTATTATTTCCAACTACCTTTTAGCCGGTGTATTGTTTACCAACAGTGATGCTTTTAACCTCCACCAACGCAGAGTTTATGTGTTTGGTTGAGTTTGTCACTATCTTTGTGTACAACCTATCGTTCACATCGTTTGACCGTTCGTCATCAAACTTGGTGAAAATATCAGTCTTGCTCTAACTGATTTAATTTTAGGATATCTAGACCAAAGGTCACAGAAAAGGTCACACCTTTGTCGATAACTTTGGTTCTATTCATCATAAGAGCTTGCTACTCGACCCATATTGTAGCCAATGAAATTCCACATCTTATATAACTTTGACCAGAATTTCAACTTAACGCCATGGAAACGTTCATAACGCAAAAACTATTTATTTGATGTTTGTTACTGTTTTTTTTTGTTTTTTTAATGTTATTACTTCAGACAAGTCATGAAACCACTTGATGTAAAGAGCTAAAAAAAAAAAAATAATTAAAAGAATGAGATACTGTCATAAAACTAATTAAAAGAATGAGATACTGTCATAAAACTAATTAAAATAATGAGATACCGTCATAAAACTAGTTAAAAGAATGAGATACCGTCATAAAACTAATTAAAAGTACGAGATACCGTCATAAAACTAATAAAAAGTACGAGATACTGACATAAAACTAATTAAAAGTACGAGATACTGTCATAAAACTTATTAAAAGAATGAGATACTGTCATAAAACTAATTAAAAGAATGAGATACTGTCATAAAATTAATTAAAAGTACGAGATACTGTCATAAAACTAATTAAAAGAATGAGATACTGTCATAAAACTAATTAAAAGAATGAGATACTGTCATAAAATTAATTAAAATGAATGAGATACTGTCATAAAACTAATTAAAAGAATGAGATACTGTCATAAAACTAATTAAAAGAATGAGATACTGTCATAAAACTAATTAAAATGAATGAGATACTGTCATAAAACTAATTAAAAGAATGAGATACTGTCATAAAACTAATTAAAAGAATGAGATACTGTCATAAAACTAATTAAAAGAATGAGATACTGTCATAAAACTAATTAAAAGAATGAGATACTGTCATAAAACTAATTAAAAGAATGAGATACTGTCATAAAACTAATTAAAAGAATGAGATACTGTCATAAAACTAATTAAAAGAATGAGATACTGTCATAAAACTAATTAAAATGAATGAGATACTGTCATAAAACTAAAAGAATGAGATACTGTCATAAAACTAATTAAAAGAATGAGATACTGTCATAAAACTAATTAAAAGAATGAGATACTGTCATAAAACTAATTAAAAGAATGAGATACTGTCATAAAACTAATTAAAAGAATGAGATACTGTCATAAAACTAATTAAAATGAATGAGATACTGTCATAAAACTAATTAAAAGAATGAGATACTGTCATAAAACTAATTAAAAGAATGAGATACTGTCATAAAACTAATTAAAAGAATGAAATACTGTCATAAAACTAATTAAAAGAATGAGATACTGTCATAAAACTAATTAAAAGAATGAGATACTGTCATAAAACTAATTAAAATGAATGAGATACTGTCATAAAACTAATTAAAAGAATGAGATACTGTCATAAAACTAATTAAAATGAATGAGATACTGTCATAAAACTAATTAAAAGAATGAGATACTGTCATAAAACTAATTAAAAGAATGAGATACTGTCATAAAACTAATTAAAAGAATGAGATACCGTCATAAAACTAATTAAAAGAATGAGATACCGTCATAAAACTAATTAAAAGAATGAGATACCGTCATAAAACTAATTAAAAGAATGACATACTGTCATAAAACTAATTAAAAGAATGAGATAATGTCATAAAACGAATTAAAATAATGACATACTGTCATAAAACTAATATTTGAAGATATTAAAAACTTTAATCATGAAAATTAATAGTAGATAATGTCATAAAATAATTAAAATAATTTCCTAAAACTAATATTTGGACAAAATTAAGAGCTCATAGCATAAAAACTACTAGCAAAATGACTGGATTTAGTAGTACATAACTTGAAAAGGGTTGATATGCCATAAAACAAAACAATCAAACGAGTCTGATCTTTTTTTAAAAATTTCTTTAAAAATGAAAATTTTACAGAAAAGGAAAACAAAAGACTAAATTTTTACCTGTCATGCGTAACAGTGTCATCAAAATATGGATCCATCGTCTGACCCTCACGGATCTGAATGGTGGATGGATGCCTCCTCGGTTCTTCATCTTCATCATCTTCATACCTTATGGAAGGACTCAGGAGAGTCGCGGTGTCACTGTCACTCATTTTCGTTGTTTTTTTTTTTTGTTTTCTAAATGTATTTATTCGTTGCAGAACAAATGTTCAACTAAGAAAAAAAGAAAGAGAAAAAGACTGGAAATTAGGATTGACAAAATCTTTATAAATAAGATAAAATGTCTGTCTGTCCACTTATAATTCAGAAAATAACTGGGTAGATTTCAACTAAACTTTGTAAAGTTGACTTAACTCGATAAGTCAACTGAAGATAATAAAAAAAAAAAATGAAAGAAAATATAAATAAATAAATAAAAAATAAGATTTAATAAAAAAAAAAAAAAAAAAAAAAAAAATCGCTGTAAAATATTGAATCGTCCTCCGTGACAGACTACACTGCCTTGAATTGCTGGATGTTTTATGTGAAGACAACAGATTCGACCCTTGTGAGTTATGGAAAGAACAGCTGATTCCAGATGAGTAATTTTCACACCAGATAGGAGGAATGCGTCAGGATGGTTTGAAGATAATGAAAAGTAATGATGTACCATGAGAGAGAAGAACAGATGACATGGGGTGGGGGTGAGACTACGAGCGATTTTTTTAGTAGGTCATGTAGGTTGGGGTGTGTCGTGATCTTGTTTTTATTTTCTAGGTCTTGTATTTATTGATGCAGTATTTAGATTTCAGTTTTCTCATGGTTAAGGTCTAAGGTCGTGTTCTGGGGAAAGATGACAGCCACTTGCTCAAACAAAACAAAACGGTACAACGACGATAAATTTAGATCAACTGAATTATTAACATTATTAAATGAACAACACTTAAATGTATTACTTGGATTATTCAAATTACTATTCTCATATTCGTTGTGATATTCGCAACGTTTCGGTTGATCTAACCTTTGATCTTCTTCAGGTGCATCTTTTCGAACTTTAGAATTTTTATGTCGAACCCAGGAACATATACGGAATTCTAAACTTAAAATAATTAACTAATTAACACTTTTATCCGGTCACGGCTGATGGAATGAGAACAATCTACCCCCATGGATTAATTAATGGGTTCAGTTTAAAATTCTGTATAGGTTCTCGCGTTTGACAAAGATTCATAGAGTTGTTAATTTTAAAGGCGTGTAAAAAGCAGGTACAAATCTATTCACTCGAATGTTATTTATTTGCTATTTTTTTCTTTCTTTTTTTAAAAGCATTACGTTTATTCAATCACAAATAAAAAATAAGAAACAAATATATTACACTGATCCATTCGGTGAAAAAGTAAACTATAAGATTAATAATTCAATAAATAATTAATAAATCCCTTATTCGTCACTTGGACATTGTTTAGTTCAATTTCAAGAAATCCCGATTCCTTATAGAAAATCGTATCACAGTCAATAGTTTTCTTAGAATGTCCGGCTTGGCAGGCCGAGAGCAGACTCAAGGTGTTTCCATGAATAATGGCGATAGAGAGGTGCTCATAAAGCCAAGACAATTCGCGATTGTCTCCGGTGTTGCGCGTCATTAATAGGAAGTCGCGCATGGCATAGCCAGTCACTTGAATTAACGTTTTATTTTAACCAGGTATTTTATTACACACAACGTTTTGAACATTTAATTGTATGTTATCTTTCCACCCGGGCAGCACCGGGTAATCTTGCTAATTTTAGTATAAAAGACGCCATCAGCAAAAAAGTAGAAACCATTGAAACAAAACAAAATTATTTCTATTATTCGGAATACCATTCGCATCTTGGTTGTTTTATTATTCACACCGTTTCGGTCGATGTAACCTCTGACCTTCTTCAGGTTCGTCTTTTTAAACTTGGGAATGTTCTAGTTGAACTTAGGAATTTTTTTTAATTCGGAAACCTGAACGGAATTTCGAACTGAACCCTTTATTTAATCCATGGATTTGGGTGGAAGTGTTAATTTGTCATCCTTAAAGGATTTCTTCCTCATCTTCATCATCCGATTTTGGTATTTAGGCTGCTGTGAATGTCTCAGACAGGAGCAACATCATGCCGGTTCTCCATGCCATCCAGTCTTTTGGTGACCCCGACGTGATAAGTATCCGCGATTTTGTCTGCTATTTCGGCTTGCTCTAGCAGTGTTTTCTCGTCTGAGAAAGTGATGAGGAGTTGTGCCATATTCACTGGTATTTTTTTGTGGCCTCTGTTCCGGTGTCAAATGCGGGTCTGGACGTTTACCTACACCAGTTCTGGGGGTTGTAACACCAAATGCTTTATAAAACATGTTCGGTAGGAAACACACTTCGGTGTGTGAGAGCTTTGCAAACAGCGACTTTTTACCTACATAGATAGTTTGTGGTCACCGCCATTTCCGACATGGTTGATTTACTGCACCTTTCTTCTTCTTCCTCTTCATCACTGCCGCCGCCATAGCCGTGGCCCTCGTCGTAGCATTAGCTGCTGCTGCCGCCACCTCAGCCGCCGCTCGCTGCTGTACGTGCTTTCGATCTGAGTAGATATCTGTACGTACAACAAAATCGCTGTGCAACCTAGTTGTCATAAAATGCTTTCATCCATCAGCTTGTTTCCGAAGAAACTTTTCATGAAATGGAGTAGTTACGAGGGTTTTCTATCGCCTATCTCGATGTTATTAAAAAGTTCTTTTAGCCGAGCAGTTTTGGATTTTCCGATCCTTAGTAGAATTGTTTCTTTCGGGATTTGATAGGTTTTATCATCTGGTGGATTTTCCATTAAGTATTCCACTTCCTCTGCAATTTCCGCGGGTAACGCTTCGACGACATACGCAGACATGCATTTTTGTGAAGTGATTCTTCGTATATCAAAAATGGCCTGTAGCTGGTGAAACCAAACTCGTGGTTTAAATTGAAAGTCGGAACTTTTATCTGGATATAATTTTCCGTTCCCTTCGTAACTTTTATCTGGATATAATTTTCGGTTCCCTTAATTTTAAAAACATCGTTTGAGTTCATTTTTTATTTTTGACAAATATAAACTACTCCGTGGGTTTTATATCTGCAAAAGCGTTTCCGAATAACGTAGCGACAGCTTGTATATTTTTTTTTCTTCCCTCTGTACTCCACGTGCTGGACAGGGAGAAAAAAAATAATAATGGCGCCGTCTTCTCAGGTTTTTGTTTCTGTCTGCCTTTAGACGTTAGGGTGTTTCAATCATGTCGGGCATCACCAAATTTGTAGAGGAAGTGGAGGATTTAATGGAAAATCCACCAGATGATAATCCCTAACAAATCCTGAAAGAAACAATTCTACTAATGATTGGGAATTGATACAGCTTTTCCTCTACAATCGAAGGGTTGACATCAGTCAGGTTGTATGCAACCGTATATTTGCCAAAGGGTTAAAAATGCTACTGAACAATCAATTCTAAGTGACAGTCTTCTGGAGGTTGAAGGTTCAATCCTTACCACAGGCAGTAATAACTAAGAATAACAAATTAACACTTCTACCCATTCATGGCTGATGGGATGAGAACAACCTACCTGCATGGATTAAATAAAGGTTTCTGTTCTGAATTCCATATAGGTTCCAGAGTTCAAAAAGGTGCCCGTTAAGGTCAGAGGTTACATTAGCGGAAACGTGAAAATAACAATGAAGATGAGAATAGTAGTCTGAATGATTCAAATAATCAATCCTCATCTCAAAAATTAAAAAAAATATAATTCTAAAATTAGATTTAGAACACCGTGTCATCTTAACCACTCGACTAACAAGCCCAATGGTGACTGAAGGGTGAACCTGTACAAATACTTTGACTCTCAGGCTCTGTGAATTTGAGTCAACCAGCAGAGCGTTACCACTGTCGACCAAGGGAAGAGTCTATCAGGCATGCGTACACAGTGTGATGCTGTATGGAAGTGAAACCTGGAGGGTTGAGGGTTGAGGACATGCGTTGCATGGAGAGAAATGATACGATGGATGTGTAATGCAAGTCTTAAAAGACAGGCTTAAATCTGATGGCAGTATAGGGAGATATGTGCAGAACAGGAGATTTCGATGATGTGGCCATATTGAATAAATGGATGAGAGTTCTTGAGTTAGTAGATGTAGAACAGTTGAGGTAGCAGGTTTGTTCACAGGGGAAGACCAAAGAAAGTGATAAAATGGACATGAGAGAGAGAGAGGGATAAATATAGTCCTGTCCAGAGGTAAGTTACTTTGGAAGTCAATGCCAGCATGCAAAATGGACATTAAACCGAATATGATGATGATGACGATGAGGAGGAGCGAATATGGTGAACATGTTATACAGTAAGCACTGAAATTTATTTCTGGCAGTATATTATGCATATCGCTGCTTTTTTTGGTGACACTAGTGTTTATGTGGTTTACACCATTGAATAAGAGGTTAATTTAGTCCAAGGAGTTGAAAATAAAAGAAAACCACAAAGAAAAAATAAGACTCTGCCATGAATCTTTGTTTTTACTTCCATTGTAAACCACAATCTCCTCGAATTGGCATCAAGCAGCAAACACAGTGAATATAATATATAAAGTAAAGTTGGTATCGTTTTTGATTTTTGTCATCACTAGATTTCTTCCTACAAAATCAATATGATTCATCAGTTCTTTTGGAAGCATCATTTGTTAAAAATAATAAAACCTAATTCGATATAAATCCTTCCAGAAAATACTTTGACCAGGTTAAGAATATCTTCATACAGACGCCATGTTAAAAAAAAAACTTCATATCACTATAAAAAAAAATCAATTTGTTTCTGATTCATCGGTTTATATATATATATATATATAATATATATATATATATATACTAGAAGAATACCCATCTAAAGATGGGTAAAATTAATTCCCTGAACAGAACAGTTATGTACCATTTTTATGTCCCCATACAAAGTTTACAATCAAGATATAATGATACTAAACCGTATGTTTACAATCCTTATTCCAATTTTCATCAAAATCCATTATATGATTTTGATTTTAGAAAATGTCTAAAATTTAAGGCTTTAGCTGAAGTGTTCTTAACAACAAATTGAAATTCAAGGAATTTTGCTTAATTTGTGTCAATGAATCAAATAAATAAATAATTCCATTCAATGCAAATCTGATACATTTGAATTGTCTAATAGGAGGTTGTGCTCATATTAGGCCACCTAAAAACCCTTAAAAATATTCCAAAAGAAACTGAAATTTGTGGAATATTTATTAATTGATGTCTAATACCTATTGTTAAAATTTCACACAAATCGGAGGTATCTGAATTTTTGCAAAGGGTTTCTCCCCCCCCCCCCACACACACTTTTTACTTCCTTTGCATAAAATTAAATTTAACGACTCCTTATGCCTACAGCTGTGTTCCAAAATTCATAATGAGTGGTCAATTATTTTAGAACTGAATCCTGTACATACAAATATATAAACATATACACATACCTAACTTATATATATATATATATATATATATATACATATGGACTGCTGCCTGAAACTCGAAAGATTGCTTGACGCTTTGAAAACCTTAAAAAGACGAAAATTCTGTGTTGTTCAACAAAGCCTGTTTGAGTAATAACTTGCTGCCTAAATATACATACACACATATATATATATATATATATATAATACTGAGCATCACTGGTCACAGTTGGAAGTGGCCTGGATTCGAGTTTTGAATCTTTGAGTTAATACACTTGCTACATTTAGCCAATGATGATACAGCTGTCTGTGGATGACTCAGTAATATATATATATATGTGTGTGTTGTCTGCTAATCTACAGTTCGGCCTTTTTAGTATGGACAGAATACACTTGTTCATTGTATGAATCTGATTTCCCTTTAGTGTGTGACAAGTGGACAGAGAGACAAACAGGATACGTCAAATAGTTCATTGTATCGACCAGTCTTTGGTTTGACTTGGTAGAACTAATTGAAGGTTTGTTTTTGTTTTGTTGATCTTTTTAATTACAAGACATTGTTTACGTTTCTGGATAAACTGTGTCCTTTTCTATTTCTGCTCAAGCGCCACCTAGTGTTGACATTGTTACTAACAGCTAAGCCTTGCAACAGGGTAGACAACATTCAATTCAGTCTAGAAAACAATTGACCACAACAATAAAACGGCAATAATCATAAATTTGATCCGGTCATTAAACACTACTTAAGCAAGATTCCCTGAAATTCAATTCCGATCAAAATCCATTAGGTTTCTGAATTTTTGAGATGAGGATTTTGTATTATTCAGACTACTGTTCTCATCTTGAGTGTTAGTCTCACGTGAGAATAACACTCAAGATGAGAACAGTAGTCTGAATAATACAAAATCTATTAAATCATTTTGATTCTAGAAAATGTCTAAAATTTAAGGCTTAAGCTTAAGAGGTCTTAATAAAGAAATTAAAATTCAGGGAATCTTGCTTATTTGGTGTCTAATTTTTATGGATCAAATTTAATGCAAATCTGAAATACTTCAATTTTCAAAGGCAAGGTTGTACCCATACTATGCTCCTTAAAAATCCTTTAAAATACTCCAAAGAAAGTTAAATTTACGGAATATTTATTAATTAATGTCTAACACCTATTGTTAAAATTTCACAAAAATCGGTACTATCTGACTTTTCATGAAGGGCTTCTACCCCCCCCCATCTTGAATAAAACTAAATTAAACTAAATATAGCCCACATTATCCACACTTACGCTTAATAGATGTGCTTCAAAATTCATAATGATCGGTTAATTAGTTTAGGTGTGAATTATATACATAGAAATATATTAACATACACATTTTGGATCTTCATGCATCAATCCAATATACCGTGTACACGGTGATGGTCATTTGCGCCATCAAAATACTTTGATGCCGCAAATGAAATCCCTCTCTTTTAATTGGCATGAAATGTGAAGCAACATTAAAGGTTTCTTTTGTTCCGGGCAACACTGGATCACCTTGCCAACATAAAAAAAACTTACTTCATTGAGATAAGAATGATTACACACTACTGGAGATTTGAGGGATTTATCAACAATAATCTCTATCTCTATACAGTTAGGTATGTTTATATATTTGTATCTAACAGGATTAACTCCTAAACTATTCAACCGATCATTATGAATTTTGGAACACAGCTGGCAAGTGAGGCTTGAGGACATGCGTTGCATGGAGAGAAATGATATTAGAATGATAGAATAGATGTGTAATGTATATCTTAAATTAAAGAAAGGCTTGGATCTGGATGAGCTTAGAGAAAGATTCAATCTGGACATTATAGAGTCGATTTCTCCTCAAGAACAGAGCCATCCATGAGAATCTCAGGAAGAAAAGGGACACGCCTACGATTGAAAGACACGAGCTGAGTCTTAACTGGATTAAACAAAAATCATTTTGTACTGTAATCCACAACTGAACCCAGGTCAACTTCTAGATCAGATGCATATTTCGACTGATCCGTGGGAGATGGGCAAGAAGCAACACCAGAATAAAGAGTGGTATTATCAGCATAAATGTTAATTTTCTGAACAATATTCTCTGGAAGATCATTTATATAGAGAAGAAACAGTGTTGGGCCTAGAATAGAGTCCTGAGGAAAACCAGCATTGATAGGAAAAGTTACTCGCAAGTTCTGATCAGAAAGAAAACCATGAGAACCTCAGGAAGAAAAGGGACATCCCTACGATTGGTATCAAAGAAGTAGGTTTTTTATCTAATCATTTTAGCTCAGATTAGACGACTTATATAATTTTCTCTTAAAGAGTCCGGCCGAAAGGGGGCTATAAAATAATTATTTAACAATAAATATTCAATTATTATCCACATACATGTACCTTTCATATGTGTTAGTTCGCCATAGCATCGACTGAAGAACGGTTATACTCGATATTTTCAGGGCCAAGTTTCCAGATTTTGTGAAACCGCAAGTATTGATGGACGATCAAACTAATGTATAATGTGCTTTGAAATAAGAATGTATTTTCTTACATAAGTACTTGAGCATTCGGGTCATTTCTCCTTTACTAAAACACACAACATTGGAAAGAAGATTTGTTTAAAAGAAAATGGCGAACAAAAAAAATAAAAATAAATAAATAAAGATAATTTTATTTAAATGAATTGCTAAAATTATGAAAGGAAATGGTTGAATGAAAAAAGAATTATATGTTATTTTTATGCGGAATTCGAAACAATGTAAATACATTTATCGTAAACATCTACAACCCCTCGTCTCCATCTCTCGTCCTTTGACGGAGACAGGCCATTGCTGATAACACTACTACCAAAATCATGTTTTTTTCATTCTCTGCTTGTTCACATCAACAGCTATGCCACAGCGGTAAGATGTGACACAAGGTCGGGAAAGTGGGATTTGAAAAGCCAGCGCCCTCGAGAAAGGAGAGGACTCTGGTCTACAAAAAAAATGCTTGGACAGCCCCGTCGGCATTCCCCGATTAGCAATAAACTAACCCTTCTCAAAGGCAAAGACTGGGAGGGTGGACCTCCTAGGACTGCACAGGACAAACGATACCAGTCTATAGGGTGTAGTATCCATTGGAACAGATACTACACTTTGATCTTAGCCAAAAGGCCAAGAAGCCCTATCCAAATTAATATTCTGTATGATTTTTCTACATTGCTTTCTTCATCTTTAGGAAGTCTTTCAATAAAGACGAAACGTTGATGAATACATAAATCACATAGCTTTTGGCTTTCCTTTTTTCATTTTACATTATATATATATATACAGAGTGAACCAAAAGTAGGTGGACAGTAAAAAACATATTCCTTTTTGATTTACACAGCTTTGAAGTCTGCCTCTTACGCTTCGACAAAAAAATGTTTTTTACTGTCCACCTACTTTTGGCTCACCCTGTAATATATATATATATATATATATATATATATATAGAAAAGAGGGTAGTGCAGTATTAGTGCAGTTCCAACGAGAGAAAAGTATATATGTAAAGGAGTAAGGCTACCAACATTTGTAGAATGTTTTTTTCAACATTTATTTATTATTTTGTTGTTTTACCATTTTATAATTTTATATAACGCGTTTCAAGCGGTGGGCCGCTTTCATCAGATATGAAAATCCATTTGAAGAAATGTCTTTCGATTTGAGTAAATGTTGTTTCATTTGAGGAATTTGTTATTGTTTTTGCGCATGCGTAGGTTTGCGGGTGTGTGGGTATCTTTTATTTTTTATTTATTTGCCATTTTTCCTGCTTCTCTTGGTCAAGTGCGTGTTACCCATCCATGACCCATCGGTCATCCCAGCCTCCTAGGTGCGCCGGGTTTCTTTTGAAATTAAATACTTTTTATTGCTTTTTGTAGTCTCCAAGAGCGAAGTCGCGTCTGTGTGTGTGCGCGCGTCCGCATGCGTGTGGTCTAATCTTGGGTCATGGATGGGTAACACGCACTTGACCAAGAGAAGCAGGAAAAATGGCAAATAAATAAAAAATAAAAAATAAAAGATACCCACACACGCGCAAACCTACGCATGCGCAAAAACAATAACAAATTCCTCAAATGAAACAACATTTACTCAAATCGAAAGACATTTCTTCAAATGGATTTTCATATCTGATGAAAGCGGACCACCGCTTGAAACGCGTTATATAAAATTATAAAATGGTAAAACAACAAAATAATAAATAAATGTTGAAAAAAACATTCTACAAATGTTGGTTGCCTTACTCCTTTATATATATATATATATATATATATATATATATATATATATATAGCCACACTGAGGAGGCATAATATGACGAAACAGTAGAAGATTACCCGTCCCAGTACATTATCTGAAGTGAATAATCACAAAGAATGATAATTGTAATTTGAACTCTTGTTTGTACGGTATCTTGTGTTTTTTTTTCTTTTTTTGTTAAATTCGAAATACTACAAAGAAAACTGAACTTGAAACTTTGACCCACCATCAGTGGATTCGATAGAGTTACAAATTATTATTTATTCCGTGATGGACATCATCACTCCAGCTTCAGTGAATTTAAAATAAACAAAGAAAAAAAAGTAGGTTACGGTCGAATTCTTGTTATAAACACACAACACAAACTTTTTCACATTCTTATAAACAAAAGAAAATGTTTGTTTATAACCGTTTTGAACAAAACAAAACTGTTGAGTCGATAGACTATATACTTTGACCCCAGTCGGAGAAATGGTCTTCTCTTAGTAATCCTCCACTCTATAATAAAGAGCACTGTGTATTTATTTGTAAATATATATTCTTCCTGTCACACAAAATCTGCTCGAGAATGAAGGAAGGGTAGACCCAAATCTATTTCCACAACGTTTTCTTTTTGTTTTTCCTTTTTGCTTTTTTTTTTTTTATAATGGAAATCGCTTCAGACAAAGCATGAAGCTACTTGATGTAAGGAACTAATAAGGACGAAAGATGATTATTGCAAAAACAGGAGATTCCTATTGGCCTTACTCTTGAAAAGACCAAAGTTATAGGTAGGAGGAAAACAGTCAGCAGGAAGAGAGTTGCACAAGTCTGCAGTTCTTGGAAAAGAAAAAGAAGCTACTGGAATAGAAAGTTGTATTACAATGAGGTATCAAAACAGTGAATTGATGGAGACCACTAGACCAACGAGTCAAACAATCTGGAACAAAAGAAGCAGAGAATAGTTCAGACATTTCTTAAGAACACATGCCATAATAGTATTTATAGAAAAGACTGAGACTAGCAACATCACGTCTGTGAGAGAGGGGTGTAGAGAAGAAAGGGTAGGGCCAATCAAATTACAATACTTTTCTGCACCTTATCAAGAACCCTCAAATGGGACAGATTCATCAACCCAAATGATAACAGTACTTCATACATGGTCTGATAGTAGATTTGTAGAGATAGAGAATAGCCTTAGGTGTGAGAAAGTGTTTGGAGCGATAGAGAGAACCGACTTTATGAGAAGCAGAAAAAGAAATGGATCTAATGTATGAACTCCAAAAAAGATTTGATGAGAGAGAAAGACCAAGAAGTTTCAGAGTTGATTTCTCTTCAAGGAGAGAGCCATCCATGAAAATCTCAGTAAGAAAAGGGACATGCCTATGATTGAAAGACCCAAGTTTAGTTTTAACTGGATTAAACGAAACAAGTCATTTCGTACCCCATTTTCTATAAAGATTTATACGTTTTTTCTCTTTCCCTTTTTTTTGTTAAACTTTCCAGTTTGAGACGTTTTGGTTTTATTCTTATTTCTTTATGTAAACCACAATTATTCTCTTTCAATCTCATTTTTAACCTCTAACGTCTTTGATATTTTTAACATCCGGCATCATTTTTCTAATGTCTAGCCTCTAGACCCTACTTCCTAATAAGTAAAGGAAGAAAATAAAAAAAGTCATCGGTTTGTGTTTTTTTCTTTAGGCCATCAGAATTATTTTTTTCAATTCACAATAGTTCAGTTCAGTTCAGTCCTATCCCAATGAAAAAAAACAAAACAAACCATTACAAGATTTACATTGTAAAGCAAACAGCAAGTCAGACAACCCTCACCATTTTAAATGAATTTGGAAAGAACTCTTCCACTATAAATAAAAAGTCAACAGTAGGTGTTAGGGTTAGGGTGTTTTTTTTTCTTTAGGCCATCAGAAATGACTTGTGTTTTTTTTTCAACTCACAATAGTTCAGTCCTATCCCAACGAAACAAAAACCAAAACATCACAAAATTCATATTGGAAAGCAAACAGATGAACGAGATGAACATTGATAAGTTGTATACTTTGGATTATTATTTTTAAAATAATAAAAATAGTAATGTAGGGTTCAGGGTGGCAAGCAGGGGTTTCTTGGGTTCATCATTTTTTCCTCAGTAACGCTGGGTATTCCACAGGTCCCGCTAATAAATAATGCAGGTGACAAACACAAAGCAACATCTTGTCCAATAATTTTAATACAAACATATACCCAATGTAAATAAACAAAAAAAAATATGATGGCCGATATACGTATTAGTAGTCAAAATAAATTTGTAGTAAAAAGAGAAGTACATATAGACAGTAGCAACAGTTTTGTGATTATCTCTCTCTCTATCTCTCTCTCTAAGATGGTGGCAATTCTAAAAATGAGCCGTGGGTGAACGTATTCTAAAAAAGCATTGGGAGTAATCTTTGTGTTGCTGAATAGTGTATCCTACTATCTCTTTATATCAGTATGAAAAGAAGGGGTTGAGTTGCAAGAAAAGACGGATTAAATATTTTTGCTATTATAAGATATTCAAAATAGATTCTTGTTGAGATAACAAATGCATAATGGATCTACAGACCACAGAAATCGACGTTATTTTATATATATGATATAAGCAATAGACATGAGAGGAGGAGGAGGTAGGTAAGGAGATAGGTAGGTAAGTAGTAAGGAAAAGCAAAACGTAAAGAAAGTCAGACAGAAAGACAAGAAAGTCAGACAGAAAGACAAGAAAGTCAGACAGTAAGACAAGAAAGTCAGACAGTAAGACAAGAAAGTCAGACAGTAAGACAAGAAAGTCAGACAGTAATACAAGAAAGTCAGACAGAAAGACAAGAAAGTCAGACAGTAAGACAAGAAAGTCAGAGAGAAAGACAAAATAGATAGAGAAAGACAAGAAAGTCAGACAGAAAGACAAAATAGATAGAGAAAGACAAGAAAGTCAGACAGAAAGACAAGAAAGTCAGACAGAAAGACAAGAAAGTCAGACAGAAAGACAAGAAAGTCAGACAGAAAGACAAGAAAGTCAGACAGTAAGACAAGTCAGACAGTAAGACAAGAAAGTCAGACAGTAAGACAAGAAAGTCAGACAGAAAGACAAAATAGATAGAGAAAGACAAGAAAGTCAGACAGAAAGACAAAATAGATAGAGAAAGACAAAATAGATAGAGAAAGACAAGAAAGTAAGACAGAAAGACAAAATAGATAGAGAAAGACAAAATAGATAGAGAAAGACAAAATAGATAGAGAAAGACAAGAAAGTCAGACAGAAAGACAAAATAGATAGAGAAAAACAAAATAGATAGAGCAAGACAAGAAAGTCAGACAGAAAGACAAAATAGATAGAGAAAGACAAGAAAGTCAGACAGTAAGACAAGAAAGTCAGACAGAAAGACAAAAAAGTCAGACAGAAAGACAAAAAAGTCAGACAGTAAGACAAGAAAGTCAGACAGTAAGACAAGAAAGTCAGACAGAAAGACAGAATAGATAGAGAAAGACAAGAAAGTCAGACAGAAAGACAAAATAGATAGAGAAAGACAATAAAATCAGACAGAAAGACAAAATAGATAGAGAAAGACAAGAAAGTCAGACAGAAAGACAAAATAGATAGAGAAAGACAAAATAGATAGAGAAAGACAAGAAAGTCAGACAGAAAGACAAAATAGATAGAGAAAGACAAGAAAGTCAGACAGAAAGACAAAATAGATAGAGAAAGAAAAAATAGATAGAGAAAGACAAAATAGATAGAGAAAGACAAAATAGATAGAGAAAGATAAGGGAGAGAGCTAAAGGGTTAGTAGGACAAAATTACTATGATGAAGTTTTTTAACAAATAAAGATAACATAAGTTTAATTTGATTTGTGCAGTTATTTACTTTTTTCACAACATTTTATACAAACTGATTTAAATCATATATATATATATATATATATATATATATATATATATATATATACATGGGTTGGACAAAATAATGGAAACACATTGTGAATTTTGCACTAATTTTAAATTGAAAGAAATTACCAAAATTTTGGTTTCGTTATTTTATTTATGGTTATTGTTGTCCTGAATTAATTGATTGAATTTATTTTTTTATTTCAGATCGTGCATATTAGTAAGAAAAATTTCAATGACAGATCTATCAGATTTCAAAAGAGGGCAGATCGTTAGTGCTACTGTAACGGAAGTGGCTGAGATGGTGGCCGTATCGAGAGGAACTGTCTCGAAAGTGATGACACCATATGAGAAAGAAAAAACATCCTCCTCTTAACAAAATTCTGGAAGAAAGCCAAAGCTATCTGAAAGAGATCGTAGAGCCCTTTTAAGGATTGTGAAAAAAAGCACAAAACCACGGCACCCAAAATTAAAGCAAATCATCCTGTTTCAACAAAAAAATGGATTTCATGGGAGGGTTTCAAAGTGTTTCCATTATTTTGTCCAACTCCTGTATATGAATGATATGAGAATGATACGGTGGATGAGTGAACTTTAAAGACAGGCTTAGATCTGATAACCTCAGAAAAGGATTAAATCTGGACAGTATAGGGAGATGTGTACAGAATAGGAGACTTCGTTGGTTTGGTCACATTGAAAGAATGAATGAAAGTGTGTAGATGAAGAACAGTTGAGATAGCAGGGACAGTTCACAGGGAAGGTCAAGAAAAACATAGGATGAAGTGATAAGGATAAACTTGAGAGAAAGAGGGATAAATAAAAACCTGGCCAGAGGTAGATTAGTTTGGAAGTCAATTTCTAAAAGCCGTCCGACACATGTCAGTACAGGTAATTCCATGTCAAATCATCTAGGGCTTGAAACCCATATAGACAGATTTTGTTGTAACTTGCACCACAGATAGACATCATAAAAACTAAGAAATTCTGAAAATTTGAGCATGAACTACAAGCGGTTTTCCGATTTAGAGCATTTTCTGTTTCACGTAAATCATGCGAGATGTCGCCCGGGCGACATTTTAATAATTACTTGATTTTGAATATGTTCAGTTTGGAACATGATGTGACCCTGAAAACTCACACAGATAAGTTTTTCAACCTGAATAATCCAAAAATGTCATCAGTTTTGCTCAGAAATGAAGCCTGGTGTCAAATATGCCATAACGGTCATATCTGAACGCATATACCATACACTGGACAAGGCAGGTGAAGATAGGACGGTAGCGGTTGATATATAGTTTTTGACAAGGTTTGGCATAAAGGTCTTCTCATAAAAATTAATTCATATGGTATTACTGGACGAATATTTAATATAATTAGATCCTTCCTATCTAAAAGAAAGATCTAGGTTGTCTTTGATGGCCGCTCATCTAAACAGCATGACATAAATGCAGGTGTACCCCAGGGATAGATCCTTGGACCTTTATTATTCCTGATTTTCATAAACGACCTCCCTGATGACATTGTGTCTGAGATGAGCATATTTGCTGACGACACCATGCTCTACTCTCGTCATGTGGGTAAAACGGATGTGCACATATCCAAGGCAATGGTTGAGTCTTTAGAAAGTGACCTTCAGTCTGTAATGAAATGGGGGTCATAAATGGATGGTAACATTTAATGCTGCTAAGACAAAGCTCCTTTCTTTCAACAACTAAAAGAAACCTCTTACACTACCGATTGTCATGGCAAATAACACCCTACCTGAGAGTCCAAAGTTAAAACTCCTTGGCCTAACATTCACAGGTAGTATGAATTTGAGCCAATACATAGAAGACATTGCCAAGGCTGCTGCAAAGAAGGTTGGTTCCTTCTACTGTGCTAGAAAACTTATCACACCTGACATAATCCTATATCTCTACAAAGCCACCATCCGCTCATGTATGGAGTATTGTTGTCACATCTGGGCTGGTGCATTATCTACTCGTTTCTCCCTCTTAGACCATGGCACAAAAAGGAGTATCTAATCTAATAGGTCCCCCACTATCCATCAAGCTCCAGCCTCTCTCCGATCGCCGCAATGTTGCATCCTTGTACTTGTTTTACAAGTACTTCAATGGAATGTGCTCCGATGAACTTGTTGCTCTGGTGCCACCTCGACCAACCCGACAATCAGCTAAATCCCATCCATTCACTGTGAAGGTCCCCAGATGCTGGAGAGTCTTCTACTCCAAATCTTCTTTCCTCAAGCTGCCGGCTTTTGGAACTCCCTCCCTGCTCCCCTGACTGTACTGACATGCAGAAATTTAAAACTAATGTGAACAAGCATCTCACTGCACAGCATCCAATTCAGGATGACCCCCAAAACTTTCACCCTAATTCTCAGTAGCCCCTTACGTCTACAGTGGCAGCATGCCTTGTTTGAGGTGAACTGTTATAAAAAAATAAAAAAAAGTAATTTTTGTGTATGCATAAATCCATCCTCAAAAACGTTACACACCTTGTACATACGCATGCACGTATAGACAAATATGCCCAAACCTTTAGTTACACGAATGTCTAATCCAATTTCACTATAATTTAATGCAATAATATAAAATTAATCTTTATTCATGAAGAGGTCACCTTTCGTTTCGGAATTTTTGAGATGAGGATTGATAATTTGGATCATTCGGACTACTGTCCTCAATTTGGATGTTATTCTCACAACGTTTCGGCCGATGTAACGTCCGATTTTCTTCAGGTGCATCTTGTTGAATTCAAGAATGTGTACGAAATTTTAAAGGAACCCTTTATTTAATCCACGGGGGTAACTTGCTCTCGATCTGTCAGCCAAGACCGGATATAAGTCTAAAGTATTGTATTGTATTACTAGTA
This sequence comes from Sepiola atlantica, assembly GCA_963556195.1. NCBI lineage: Eukaryota > Metazoa > Mollusca > Cephalopoda > Sepiida > Sepiolidae > Sepiola > Sepiola atlantica. The sequence continues at coordinate 192,093,185 of OY744522.1, forward strand.
TTGCATAGACCTGTGTTGCAACGGATAAAAGTGCTAAGTAATAATCAGTTCAAAGTGACAGTCTTCTGGTGGTTGAAGGTTCAATCCTCAGTACGGGTGATGATAGGAATACAATTACAAATTACTTAAGACTTCTACCCGGTCATGGCTGACAGAACTAGAGCAAGTTACCCCCGTGGATTAAATAAAGGGTTCCTTTAAAATTTCTGCACAGATTCCCGAGTCTGACAAAGATTCCAGAGTCCAGCAAGACGCACCTGAAGAAGGTCGGAGGTTATATCGGCTGAAACGTTGTGCAAATAACATCCAAGATGAGAACAGTAGTTTGAATAATACAAATAATATATGTATTTCGTTTGGTATTTCTTCAAATTACATTTCCAGTTTTTTGCCTGTTCTTAATATGGTATCCGACAAGTCGATTTCAGTGTCCTTAAATGACTTTGAGGGTCAACTTTCATGTAACATTTTACCTAAAAAATGAAGTGATTAAAACATACTAATATATAATTTACTAAAAAAAATATATCGAGAAAATTTGGAATAAAAGTTCAAATTGATCGGCGCTAAAAATCAAAGCACAGTTATATTTCAAGTCAGGAAATAAAATTGATTGTTGGTGGTAGATTGTATCAAAAATTTAGACAAAGGTTAAGCAAATCAGTTATGATATTTCAATGGTCCTTATGCTTTCAATTTAATATCATAGCATACAGTTTCGTTTTTTGTGCATTTGTATGTGAGTGACATGTTCACCATTAAAATTGATTTTATCTATTAATATTAGAAAATGGGGCACATGTTCGTCTTTTCTCACAGTCCGTTTTTCACTACTTTTTACTGACCAGTTTTTTTTTTCTTTTTTCTGTGTACACTTACCTATCAGGCTGCTAGAGAATTGCGGGGTTTTTGGAAATTTTTTTCAAATATTTTACATTTTAGGAGGGGGGATCAGTTTCTAATATTAATTCAACGTAGACTGATCCCCTCTTTTTGACCATCTCCATTTAAAAAAAAATCTTTTTCGGCGTACAATTACCTATCATGTCAGTAGAGAATTCCGGGGTTTTTGGAAATAAATTTAAAAAAATTGAGATTTTAAGACGGGGGATCAGTTTTCAATGTAAATTCAACGTAGACTGATCCCCCTCTTTTTGACCAACTCAAATTTTAAAAATTATTTTTTTGCTTACAATTACCTATTATGTCGCGAGAGAATTCCGGGGTTTTTGGAAAGAAATTTAAAAAAATTGAGATTTTAAGACGAGGGATCAGTCTTGTTCGTCTTTTACCATAGTCCGTTTTTCACAACTTTTTACGTCTTAAAATCTCAATTTTAAAAAATTTCTTTCCAAAAACCCCGGAAATATTAGAAAATGGTCGACATGTTCACCATTAAAATTGATTTTATTTATTAATATTAGAAAATGGTTGGCATGTTCATTAAAATTCATTTTATCTATTAGGAGGCCATCTTCCCAGGCATTATCTCCTCTTTTTGGAGTGAAGTTGGTTTATTGCCAATTATCCGAGACGCTCTCACTGGAGAATGCTGCACACATCTAGAGTGCCCCTTTTTAGGCGAGCTGCATCCACCACTTAAACTGACCTTGTGTCAAATTTTGCTTTAGTTATAAGGGCAGGTAAATACGCCGTATTATTCTGAAGTAATTTCTCAGCGTTTAAACTATCAAGTAGAAAGTAATTTCTGGCTTGAATTAAAGTTTAAAAAGGTGAAAGTCAGGTCGACCCATCGACTCAAACACGTTTCTTTTGTGCTCCTAAACAAAAGAACAACTCATTTTCTCACGCTGTCCTGTGGTAAAAAAGAACAACAAAATTCCAACAAAAAACCCTAAAACAAAAAGGATCCCGCCAAAATCAGTGCCCTTAAGCTTAAAATTACAAAGTCAAAAAAAAAAAAAAGAAAAAAAAAAAAGAAAGGTACGGTTCAATTGTACTATAGAGACCATTGGAATATCTCACCTAATTTCGGTTAGTTTTCACCAACAATCCACTTTTTCTTTTTAGCCAAATCCATTTCACTGTAAATCAGGTGGGGGAACTCAATTACAATTCTACCCACAAATGAACCATAATACTTGACTTCGACCTGTAATTACTTTTTTATTAGTTTAAATGCTTTCAAATCACTTTCTAATGTTCCATGGTTACACAGAAAACAGCAGCATTGTTTTTTATACATAATTATTTTAATAAAAACAAAAATGTCAGACACATATTTATCATATGTCCATAGGAAATTCGAAAGTGATTTTAAAGCCTTTAAAATAGCGGAAAGAAGGTCAATTTGTAAATGAGCACCCTTAGCACAAAAAAAGACAAGAATGGGGATCAGTTTTGCATATAAATTTAATGTAAAATGATCCTCTATTTCTGGGGCATTATCGAACCAGAGAGCGTTTTAGGGCAGTTAACCAGATTTTTTTTCTTTTTGGCTAAAAAAACAACAAACTATCCAGTGGCTCGGAAATGGGTGATGATTTTACATTAAGTTTATGTGCGAAACTGATCTCCCACTCTAAATTTTAAAATAATATATTTTTAAAATTTTGTCCGCCAAGCTTTTCATGGTGTTCAATCGCCTAAAAAAGTAGAATCTCATTTATTTTGAGGAGGGAGCAGGGGTGATTTAGCTGAAGGTGTTCATCTACAATAATATCTCAAATTCTCCCTTGAATTAGAGTTAAAAAAATTTTTTTTTTTAGAAAGAATCAATATTACATGAAATCTTTATGGATATTTTTACTTCATTACATCTTAAATTGCAACATTATTTTAACACAACAAATCGAATAATCGTATAAAGAATTTCGTATTTTGAAAATTATTTAAAAGAATAATATTTTTAAGAAAATAATTATAAAAATATTTGGGCAAAATAAGTTAATCACTTAATTTTAGAGTTTAGAGATCAAATTCGTGTACGAAGGTTCATTTGTGCCCTTAATTCAAAGTGGAGGAGTTAAAAATCTAGTAAAGAAACATTTATTTAGTTTAAATTAAATTACTAAAAAAAAACAAAACAAGTTGTAAATAAAACGATAATTATAATTAATATATTTCATAACATTTATTAAGGGATGTTGGCAACCTTCACGTGGTCCCTCCTGCAAGACTGCCGACAACAGAATGAAACCGGTCAACAAAGTTGTACCATTCTGATTCATACGAATTTACTTTTACTTTATAACATTTATTTAATAATATTTTTAAATTGTTTATTTACTATCTCTACAAATACAAAATATGGAGTATTGTTTTACTCCTCTCCAGGAGTTAGGCACAAGGCCAGTTTTATCTTACTCCCACAAGTAAGATGTGACCCAAGGTCGGGTCGGGAAAGTGGGGTTTAAAAATTGCCTGGGCAGCCCCGTCGGCATTCCCCCGTAGGGGCGCCTCAGGCAGTAAGCAATAAACTTACTCCTCCCCAAAGAGGAGAGACGAAGCCTGGGAAGGTGGACCTCCTAGAACTGCACAGGACAGACCCATAGACCGGCGTAAATCAAGCCCCGAAGACCAAGGAAATACCAGTCTATGGGGTGCAGTATCCATCAGAACAGATACTACACTTTGATCTTAGCCAAAATTGTTGCCATATCTGGGCTGGTGCATCATCCACTAGTCTCTCCCTCTTAGACAAGGTCCAAAAAAGAGTCGCCAATTTAATAGGTCCCTCACTATCCATCAAGCTCCAGCCCCTGTCCCATTGCCGCAATGTCGCTTCCTTGTTTCTGTTTTACAAGTACTTCAATTGACTGTGCACTGATAAAGTTGCTGCTCTGGTGTCCCCATGACACAAATTCACTAGACCAACCCGACAATCTGCCAAACCCCATCCATTCACTGTGGAGGTTCCCAGATTCCGAAGAGTTTTCTACTCCTTTCCTTGTGCTGCTGGACTCTGAAACTCCCTCCCTGCTCTCTTGACGGTACTGACATGCAGAAATTTAAAACTAATGTAAACAGACATCTCGCTGCACAGCTCCCAATTTAGATTGTAACCATCTGTATTAGAGTTATCAGTTAATAAATGTTGCCAAAATGTTAATTTAAGGGGTTTAGGGGGCATAATATTGGCAGAACCTGACATTTCAGAATCAAAATATTTGCGATTTGCATAAAATTTGATAATCAAGATTCCATATACCATAATCCTGTTGACACACCAACTCTCACTTGATCACTGAAGTTAAGCAACATTGAACCTGGTGCGTACCAGATGGGTGACCATTTGGAAATACTAGACACTATGTGAGAGCAAAAACTAAATCTTGTTAAAATCATCTCGTCTGAGCGGGATAAACATGCGACTGGAGACTGCTTGTGAATTTGATATTCCTTAGAAACTTCCTCTGAAGGAAGAAGCCAGCTGAACCCATCCAGGAAGAAAGATGCCCTTAAGTTCAATATCTACTTAAGACCCCTTAAGCCTAACCCCCAAATTTGAGATATTTTTCTAGAATCAAAATCATTTAATGGATTTTTATCTAAATTAGAATAAGGATTCTAGGCAGACGGTTTAGTAGCATACATATCTCGATTTTAATTTTCGTAAGGGGACATAAAAGTGGTACAAAACTGTTTTACAAATAGAATTCATTTTATTATTAACCAGCAAAATACCTGCATTGTGACGGATATTTAGTGTTAGTATATATCTATGTAATAAAGTAAAGTCGATTTTTCCCCTGTCACTTATGCTATTATAAGTTTAGAACCAAAAGCTTCATATGCTAATAAGTTCCCAAAGCTACCTAGGCAAAGTCCTCATGTGTGTTTCCAGAAAATATCTGTTCAAACTCTATTACATATTCTCCGGGTAAGCTGTTTCTCCCAAATAAAACTCTCAAAGAGAAGGTTGCGACCATTTTCACTCACATCATAATATCCTCCTCCTGCCTCCAGTATCACCAGGGAAAAATTGGTCATAGCTTAATAATGTCATGAACTCTGTGTTTCATTTTTCATGCTACTCTTTTTCTTTTACCTACTATGCATTTTCGATCAAAATAATGACTGCTCCCTTCTTCCTTCCACATTCCAGAATACTACCATACTCACTTCATTATTAATACTTATACGTATTGACTTCTTTCTTTTTATGTTCATTTCGCATTTATAACATCATACGATTCACATAACAACAAAATAATAACATTACCGTGGCAGTCCAGAGAAATTAATTCAGATTACTTACTTAGAACTCTGATTTTATTCGAGAATAGCAGATTATGCTTACTTCCGAACGTTTCACATTCGCCTTTCTGAAAAACAACAAATGCTCGCTAAGACTTTTAGACGTCTGTTTTGGTAAGCTTTTCGATTATTTTTTTTGTTATAGTTACTTTGTTTTACTGTTATCGTGCCGATATCGATCCCGAACCAGTTTTCGTGAGGTTCGACTCGGAAGCGTTCGGCTGTCCTACGCAAACGCCCGAGAGTTGACGAGCCGATTTGTACCAGACGACAATTTTGATACGGTGCTGCGTCCTATGATAATAATGTTTTGCTTGTTTTTTTGTTTTTTTTGTTAGGGTTAGGTTTAGGGTTAAAAATATTTATTTGATAACAGTAATTTCGCTCTGTTTTGCTTGTTTTATTTGTTTTGTTGTTTAAAAAATTTCTTGCAACTATAACTAAAAAATATAGGACGCAGCAACGTATCAAAATAAAAAAAAATTTGATAACAGTAACTTCTTTTTTGTTGTTTCTTTTAGAAAATTTCTTGAAAATATAACCACCTAAAATGTAAAATATTTGAAAAAACTTTCCAAAAACCCTGGAATTCTCTAGCAGTCTGATAGGTAAGTGTACACCGAGAGAGAAAAAAAAATGGTCAGTAAATAGTTGTGAAAAACGGACTAAGGTAAAAGACGAACATGTGCTTCCCCCCTCCCCCTATTTGGCATAATAGTCAGTGTTACTGTCCGATAATGGACCAGGACACCGGGGTTCAATCCTCGGTAGAGTGATAGCAAAGACGAAATAAAAAAAAAAATGGTACTTAATGCTTCGTTCCTAAACACTCAGCACTATAAGGTCAGCGTCAAGTGTAAGCGGAGCAATCCAGGTAAAGAAGTGGCGCCCTCCCCTACATCTCAATGTAATAGCCGAAAAAAAGACAGCCATCGGCCCGGGGTTACCTTCAACTACAGGTGATCTATTTTATAACTTTTTCATTATTGCTTATAAATTCGTTAAATTTTTGTGTGTAAAAAAATGTTCAAAGTTTCTTTTGTCTGTAAATATTTTATGTGTACTAAAATTTTAAACTAACAAATATTTTTACTGCAAGATAAAAAAAAAAAAAAATCAACAACAAATCAAAGAAACAAGAAAAGTAATGGCTGCCAGTGATTAAAACTTTGTATTTTGAAATTAGAATTTTATTTCTGGACAAGAAATACAATTTAAGACAAAGAATTAATTTTAATGGCCCTATACTACAATTGCACTCAATTATTGATATAAGTAATATTTGAAAAATAAACAACTGTAAATAAAAAACACTGAAAAAATAATAAAAATAAAACGTGTACATTTTTTTTGTTACTTGTAATGAATGGGTACCCAGAAGATTTCAGTACTTACGGAGTCAGTTCTGAGTATTGACGGGTATTCATTGAGTCTGAAGACAGACAATACGAATAAAAAGACGTAGAATAGACGAGTTAGAATAGACGATAGGAAATTTAAAAGCAGTGTAAAAAAATGTAAAAGGCAGACGACACTAAAACATACGAATGCAAAATCAGGTTTAGGATTAAGGTTTTAATTTTTTTAGCCTTCCCTCAAAAGTGAAGTTGAAAAAAACCTTCGAAAAAAAAAAAAGGGGGGGGGGGTATTGGATGCTTATACAGTTTAGGGACCATGCTATTTTTTAGATAGGATTTTAAAGTTAAATTCAATTTTTACGGTATCTTTTGTGTATGAAATTATTACGTGAAAGTACACAATAGTTAATCAACCCCCCCCCCCCATGTTAAGAATGGGTTTCTAAATTATAACGTTATTATTTCAGCACGGTTCGTAAACTGCATAAATAAAAAATAAATACTGATTTGAAGAAAATTATTAAGGTACTTTAAAAGAACGGGTATCCAGAGGATTTCAGTACTTACGAAGTTAGTCCCGAGTATCGACGGAGAACCCCCGAGTCAGTACAAAGTATTGACGAAGAAGCTCGAACTTTTTTTTAGTTAACGGAAACTGATTTCTTTTTCATTGTTTGCCCGGATGAGGATACTGTTTTTAAGCGTTAAAGGTTAGGGTCAAGTATCCATTCTTCCCATGTTAAGAATGGGTTTAATAATGATAAGAGGATTTCCAGTCCCGGAAATAGCTGAAGCAGTTTACGATTTGAAAACCACCTTTTTTTTTCTCAACTTTATATATATATTTTTTTTTGAAAGGCTAATTAAAAACAACAAAACCCTTAACCTAACCCTTCGCATGCTTTGTGTCGTCTGCCTTCTTACATTTTTTCGTCGCTTTCAAATCGTAAACGGCTTCGGCTATTTCCGGGACGGACTTGGAATTCCTCGAGGTGCCCATTCCTTACAAGTACAATTAATTATAAAAAAGAACAAAAAAAAAACAAGATTATTTAGAAAACAAAAATAAAACGAAAATGTTAGGCACTTACCGGAATAATTAAACAAACCCCCAAAAAACGAATTTCACAATAAAAAAAAAAAAATGTGAATGTTCGTATATTTGACTAATTTTGTTTACTTACAATTTTTTTTTTTCAGATCAGACTCCTTCTTTGATGTAGCGAGAAGACACACTTATATCCAAAGAGTAGATTTTAGATAGGATACATCGACTTCTAAATTTAACGTAAAACACGAATGATTTAATAGAAAATACATTTTCCTTAGTTTGAAGAAGACGAGGCGTGAAGTAAACAGACAAGTGCGGCCATCTTAGCCGGTCACATGATAATCGTCAAAGGCAATCGAGAGTGATCTCCCCTTCTACGCATTTCCTCTTTTACCACATGACTTCATTGAAACGGAATATGTTTTTCCTCCACATAACTAAATTTACTGCATCAGTGTGGCTAGAATCAAAGTGCAGAGTAAATGTGGTATTGTGGTGACTAAGATGATTCTACTTAAGAATAGGATATACATTTTTTTTATCATTGTTGACCAAGGATGACTAACGACACCCAATTACTCCACACTTGTGATGGCCTTGTGCGTAATTTGTTCCAAACGTAAAAATTTATATTTTGTGCAAATAAATATTTTAAAGTGTAATATCTGTTCTGATACTACACTTCATCTGTTCTGTTCTCGGGCAGTGTAAGAGAAAACATTCTAGACTGAAGCAATTTTAATGTTTGTTCTAATCCAGTTCCCCTTATAGGGGAGCTGGATTTTCACCACATTAAAAAACCGACATTGAGCTTAACTTTGCTCTCGGGGGGGGGGGGGGGGAGTACATAGGCACTAAATTGAATTTCTAATGGAAACTGAACATTTGTAATCATATGACCATATAGAAAATTACAAGGAAACGTAATATTTTCATCACATGACGAAATTGAAGTCTAAAAGTTACTGAATCTTTCTATCATATGATTTTCAATGAACCCCTTTTTGTTTTTTACCAAAATTTACTAATTTAGAAAGGAAACGATACCCCGTTTTACATGATGAAATTGAAGATGAAGGTACAAAATAGTTAACAACTCCTCATGTTAAGAATAAGTGTCTAAATATTAACGCTATTATTTAGAAACCCATTCTTAAGATGGAGAGGAGGTGGGATTTGTTAAATATTCTGTACCTTTACTCAATTGAAATAAAAAAAACGAATCATTATATATATATATATATATATATATATATATATATATATATATATATATATATATATAATGTGTGTGTTTATCGTTCAAGTTTTAAAGTATTGTATGGAAAGTTAATAAAATTGAAATATAAGCCAAATTAGCAATACAAGAAAAAAAAAAAAATTAATCTTGTATTGCTAATTTGGCTTATATTTCAATTGTATTAACTTTCCATGCAATACTTTAAAACTTGAACGATAAACACACACATTACTCGACAGCGCGTGCCAACGCATCTCTCGTTCGACACCGGTTTTGAATCCTACCCGCCATTTCATAACAGCAAGGCGATGACGTCGTACCATCAAAGACGTTTATCAAATTAACAAAGAAATAAGTTTCTTTATTCTTGTTTTTTGATAAAAAAAAAAATAAAAAAATATGACTCAATACTGATCACCCCTGAAGAAGGAATTTTATTCCGTAATCGATTGGATTGATGTAAGAAAAAAAAAAAAAAAAAAATTAATCTTGTATTGCTAATTTGGCTTATATTTCAATTTTATATATATATATATATATATATATATATATATATATATTTGTTTTTTTTTTTACATAAAATGTACTAAATAAAAATTAATCTCTCCGTAGTATCTGTTTTGAAAAAAAAAAACGAATCATATATATATATATATATATATATATATATATATATATATATATATATTACCTAAAATGTACTAAATCAAAATTAATCTCTCTGTAGTATCTGTTTTGTCCTTAGTCGAAAGAGGAGAAGTATTTCTCGACTGGGGGAATATTTTTGTCTCTAATCCAGAGATCATCTTTTTAGGGAGCTTGATATCCTCACATAAAAAATGATCGTGTCTAACTTTGATCTTGTGTGTGTGTGGTGGTAGGGGTAAATTAATAGGGACTAAATTTAATTGTATCATTTTTATCACGTGACTAAACTGAATTTTAAAAGAAATATATTTTAAAACCTAAAATAGATTAAATTGGAAAGTAAAGCGAAAATAAATTTAAGTTTATATTTGATTTTTATTAACTTGTTCCAATAATTGTATTCATTTTCTGATATCCGAGCGAAGCGTTATACAATACGTTGAACATACAGAATAGTTAACAAAGGCCCTCCGCTCTTCTCATGTTAAGAATGGGTTTCTAAAAATAACGTTAACTATTCTGTTCATACGGCTATAAATACAAATGTATATTTCAAAAGTAAGTTTAAGTTTTAATCAGTTTGTAACAATTACGAATTGCTTAAGACTTGTTCGGATCGAGGAATGATGAAGTGTGTGATGTATGCATGTGTGTCGATGGAAAAACAGTTCTTGAAAAGATATAAGAAGAAATGAATCTGGCGTGGGGAAAGTCTTTGAAAGCCGTACACAAAGAAAATGAGTTGAGAACTCTTACCATTGTTTGACCACGTGTGTTGGTAGTTGTTGTGCCGATGCCAGTTGAAAAGACAAGAGAGAGTGAAACGGAGCGCTAGTGTCAGCGTCGTTCTGCCGAGGCTGGTTGAGTAAAGAAGAGAGAGTGAGAGAGAGGGAGCGCTGTGTCAGCGTCGTTCTGCCGAGGCCTGTTGACAAGAGAAGAGAGAGAATTTCCGTTTGCACCTGGTTTTATAGTCCGAAGGGCAGATAACTCTGGTGTCGCTTTCCAGCGCCACCTGTTGGTGAAATGGCGACACCTAACGGCTAACCGGTGCAGTTATGTTTTGAAAGGACGAGGTAACTGCTACAGACTTCTACACGGTCACGGCTGCCGGAATGAGAACAATCTACCCCCGTAGATTAAATAAACGGTTCAGTTCGAAATTCCGTGCAGATTCCCGAGTTCGACCCAAAGATTCCAGAGTTCAGCAAGATGCACATGAAGAAGGTTGGAAATTAAATCGGCCGAAACGTTGTGAGAATAACATCCAAGATGAGAACAGTAGTCCGAATAATACCAATAATAACAATCAATTCTCATCTAAAAAGATTCCGAGACTTCATGTTGGATTTTTCGAATATGACCAGTTTTATTCACCGTTTCGCGTATACCAGTCAACTAATTTTTTTTTAATGTGATTAAAAAATGCTTTTTAATTTTTTATAAAACATGCTTTTCAGTAAAATGATTTATTTAGGAAAAACGCTGAAATTCATTTCATTGTAAATAATAAGCGACCATGCACTCGAATGACTCGAGAGGGAGTATCAACTAACTCAGCATTTTACAATTAATAAGCCAACTTTACTAAATATAAACATTAGCAATGAGCGATAATAACGGGACAAAGTTTGTTTCTCGTTCGAATTCATTGAATAAAAGATAATTATTCAATTAATCAGGTGAACGAATTCAGAGTTAAGTCAACAAAACTGATAAACTCACGTTCGATCGAGTCTTGGATCAATTCGAGCATAGGGAGAATTGAAATTTTTATCTGCATTTATAGAAGTGATAAAAATTGATATCTATTTCCTTTGGCGAAGAGCAACCCTAATAACGTTGTTAAGGCTAGGGTTGGGGGTTAGGTTGTCAAGTCACACGATGACCAATCAAATATATGGCTTAGCAACTTCTACCGGACTTTCTTATGACTCCATCCTTGAGAGTTCGCAGACCAAACAGAAAGCTTCTAGACAGCTATGAAAAGGTATATACTCCCTTCTGCCACCTGTCAACTAGATACCTCGAACACGGTTATTATCACGTGTGGCGAAGAGAGATGCGATTCGAACGAATGCCGAAAATCGACTGGCTTGAATAGCAATCCTCTTACTTTCTACATTCGTTTAATATGCTCTCCTAGTCTGGTGGAGTATCCAGGTTAGTGCTCATATAATATAGTGTAGGGTAGCTATACAGAAGAGGATCTTATTTTGGCTTCGGATACTGTTATTTTGAATATTTGGCCAGGGTTTACTTGTAGGGGGACGTATGCTCATGCCAGGTTGTCCTGACAAACCCTTGTACAGAGAGACCTTAGACACTCGAGGACAGTGACTAGTAGGCATTCAAGTTCTTTCCAGTAGGCATTCAAGTTCTCTACCCCCAAATATGTAGGCGTGTGTGCATAAAACAAACAACACAAACAAAAAGTGTATATATATACAATTACCGAGGCTTGCAACAATAACAAAAAACAAAAACAACACAAAAAAGCCCAAACAAACACAAAAATATATAATTGTAGATCACAAACAAACAAAAAGAAAATAATTAACACAAACAAAAAAAAAAAAAATATTTGTACATCACGGATTAACAAAAAACGCCACCGAACTAAACCCTTTCGAGACGAGGCATACAAAAAAACCCTCAAAACTAGAAAAACAACCAAAGACCAAATAATCTCACCGCGAAGACAAAAAGAATAAAAAAAACCAAGTTATTTCGAAGTCCGATTATCACTCGCGTATATTTCAATACGTTTCAAGTTTTATTTTCATGTCAAAGTGAAATGATAAAATCTTTCATAATCAACTTCAGCTCGACTAAGTTTCTTACTCAGCAAAAGAACAAAGAACAAAAAACAAACAAAAAATTACAAAATTTGAATTCTTCTACCAGTTTACAAACAAGCTTTATTGAGTAAAACAATCTAAAACCTGAAAAAAAAATCAATGCAAAATGAACGCTTGGATTCTAGTTAGGGTTAGGGTTAGGGTTAGGGTTAGAACAATAATAAAAATAAAAATTAACAAAGAGTCAACCTCGAACACAAGTACTGGTACGATTCTTTTTAAAAAACATTTTTTTAAAACTTAGTTCACCCCAAACAAGGCAAGTTGGAACTGTAGACGTAAGGGGCTACTGAAAATTAGGGTGAAAGTTTTGGGGGTCATTCTAAATTGGGAGTTGCGCAGCGAGATGCTTGTTCACTTTAGTTTTTAAATTTCTGCATGTCGGTACAGATGGAGAAACAGTAAGCAGTGAGGGAGTTCCAAAGGTCGGCAGCTTGAGGAAAGAAGCTATTGGAGTAGAAGACTCTCCGGTATCTGGGAACCTCCACAGTGAATGGGTTGGATTTAGTTGATTGTTAGGTTGGTCTAGTGTATCTACGTCGAGAGGAACTCTGGATAAGCAAGTTCATCGGAGCACATTCCATTGAAGTACTTGTAAAACAAGTACAGGGATGAAAAATTGCGGCGATAGGACAGGGGCTAAAGCTTAGTGACTAGTGAGGGACCTATCAAATTAGATACTCTTTTTTGGACTAAGAGGGAGAGACTGCTGGATGGGGCATCAGCTCAGATGTGACAACAATACTCCATGCATGGGCGAGAACAGGTCGAGAAGTGAGGCTTGCTGATCCACACGATCAGGTAGGCAGGTCGGGAAACTGACAGTCTGTGAGAGGGTGTGCGCTATGCACAAACTATACATGGAGTTATCAGCTGCATCTGTCTAGCTGGAGAATCCAAGCCAATCACGGTATGTACAGTGAAATCTCAAATACATGTATTTGGCCACTCGAGCCAAGTGAGAGTGCTGTATCTATGCTTTCAGAGACAACCGGTACAGTCCTGAGTCGAAGGAGAACGGTATAAGAAATATAAGTAACTAACGCTATGCTGTAAGGTTAATCTAAAGTCTATGTTCTCTAGTCAAAGGGAGGGTGTTCCGAACATAAACTCCTAGCTCGTGCATATGTTTGTCAGAGTCTTTATGGTAGAGTGGGAAGTATTCAGTCATGTCAAAACAGTGTGAGGAGATTAAAGGTTGTAGGTTTGTTTCGCTTAGTTCTATCCAGGGAGCTAACTAGGAGAATTATTTTTACGTCATTAATGTTGGTTCTAAGCCCCCGGATATTTGTGAATGCTAGCCTCAAGAGTAAAGTCGAAGATGTTTTTTGGTGGGTGTCTGGTTTAGGTTTGTTTCTTTTTCTTTGTATTGTCATTTTGGTTTTAGATAGGTGCTTGTTTGGTGCCAAAAAGCTCACACAACCAGACCATTAGTCGAGACTTGATCCATGGGGATTATGGCGTCGGGAAAGCCTACCAAGGATAACTGTAGGGTCCATTTCCATGCGCGACATGGCACGTACAATTATCCATGATATTATACAACTGTTGATGGTGCAGCTGCTCTTAGCGCTACCTAAGAGTTAGGGCTCCTGCACTACCAGTCGGAAACAGCAGCCAGAGGAGATTTCTAACCTGTACCCTCAACCTGTCGGTACAAGAGCAACCCAGACTAGTCATGTTAGACTTAGTGACACAAATATTTCCCCAAGTTGCTCAGATAGAGAGAAAGATAGACGGTGTTCATTGTCCTAGTCAGGAAACATGGCCAAGCACTGGGTGTCTTTGAGGTGTCACTACGCTATTACCTGTATGCCTGGCTAACAGACAAAGTAGTGCAAAACCCAGGGTATGGGCAGAACCCATCTACTCCTTAAGCAATTTTAGGTTTGCAAACCTGATATTTTGTTCGAGACTCCAGCTTTAGGAAGGTTGTCGATCCGGACTAAAGAGGCCCTCTCTCTCAACGGTTTGCTACCAAGACGTAAGTAGTCAGTAGCAAAGTTTTTCTTGTCCTTGATGAATGAGCTGACAAGATCTATGGATCCATCACACCGAGAGGGATAATCCTGCACCCGTGTACTAGTCAGGTATTTCAGAGACCCTGTAGGTATTAAGAACAAACAATTTCTCTCTCTCTCTCTCTCTCTCTCTCTCTCTCTCTCTCTCTCTATATATATATATATATATATATATATATATATATATATATATATATATATATATAATGGTAATAATCCAGGTGAAAAATATCCACAGGGTGGTAATCCAGAGAATTTTAACCGGGTTTATAAAAAGTGCTCAATATCAAAATAGAGCTTTATATATGATAATTTTATTTACACAGACATGTACAAAATCTGCGACACTGGCATGTCGATGTTATCGATCAACAGTTACTATAAACTGAGATCTCATCAGGAAGAGTTAGAATCCAAATTTGGAGAGAACCAAATTTCTCTCCAAATATGATCTGAGGTTAAGATCGGATTTTAACTTTGCCTGATGAGATCTCAGTTTATAGTAACTGTTGATCGATAACATCGACATGCCAGTGTCGCAGATTTTGTACATGTCTGTGTAAATAAAATTATCATATATATATATATATATATATATATATATATGTAGCATTATATAAAGTGAAATAATAAAATAAGGTGCGAATCAAATTTTATGAGAATTCAATGTTCAGGCAAAGTACCTTAAAGTCCTTAACTCATGAGTTTTCAAAGAAAATTCTTCTCCTCAGAGGACCATTACCGCAATGACATTACTGCAGGTAATAAAATTAAACTTTGAAAATATATAAAAATATATATAAAAATACATAAAAGTATATAAGACATCAAATATATCAGCCCAAAACATACTTTTTTTGTTAAAGCTATACAGTTCATCCAAGTCATACAATTTAAAACATATTCAGGAAAGATATCCAAGAGGTTGATTGAAAAGTGATCTAGGTGGTGAGTGGTAGTCCAAAAGCGAAAATGTTATCCAAGCGGGAAGTCAGTTTGCAATCGATGCAGTAAATGACAGTGAAAAATGTATCCAAGGTGTATGCAAATTAATAAAACGATAAAGAAACCAAATCATATGAAAAGTTAAAAAAACTCACTTGGTGTTGAATATTATAATGTTCAAAATTCAGGGTTCTTATGAGCTGATCGGAATAGTGCAAACCATAATTTCCTGGTTAGATGAAAGCTCCGCTAAATCCAATTCGAATAAAATTAAACTGACCTGATGTATTCGGCCATTTTTTCTTCCGGGTCCGATAAAAATTATTCCAATGAATAAAATTACATTCGAAGGTAATCACTCTCCCGCAGGCCAAGTAAACAGAACTTCTTCTCCTCGATAAGAAAGCTACACTAAAGTTGTTGAATATCTACTTATTCAAACGACGTTTTCAGAACGGATGTCGAATGTCTACGTTAACAAGGAAAAACGTTATCATATATTGACAGATATGTGAAATCAACTATATGTACACCGGATGTTACTTGTCTGGGTCAAATCAGTTATGTGTATAACTGAAATTATAAGTCTAGGTCACAGAGACAGGATGTGTAAATTTAGGTCAAAGCCTCCAAAATACCTACACATCCAAAATTGCTATTTGATTGTCTGCCTTAAGCATATAAACCAATTTCACACATCTAGCCCTATCAAATATTTTAGAAGATTTATGAAATTAATAATTACGAAGTTGTTAAAATATTTACATTTTTTAAGTTGTAAAAGTCTAAATTTAAAAATTTAAAAATTTAAAAATTATTAAATTTAAAAATTGGAAAATTTAAAAATTTAGACTTTTGCAACTTAAAAAAATGTAAAGAGATATTTAGGCATTTTCAAAGTCTAAACCCTCATGATTTAAGGATTTTAAGGTACTTTGCCTGAACATTGAATTTTAATAAAATTTGATTCGCACCTTATTTTATTATTTCACTTCATATAATGCTATTTATGCTCTATCCAGTATATTGAGCTTCAGTTTTATCCGGATGTTCACTAAGTAAAGATATTAGTTGCCTGTTATATCTTTTGTTGGATTATATATATATATATATATATATATATATATATATATTATAGGATAAGTTTTACACGTCATCTCCCAAAGATAACAGAAAATTGAAGATGGGTTTCCCTCTCATAATTGAGAATAAGACGAATCTATTGGCGAATCCATTCAAATTTACAGGGCTATGTGCTGTTAGGAATAATTTGTAGGACGGCCACTTTGCAAATAACCTGGTGAGAACGAAGATGCCATTTATCTAAGAATAAATCTGAGGGAGGGGGTATCCTTCTATCGGTTGTCAGACCTTTTTTCCTATTATTTAAGCTACCTGTTGTTTACAAATTTTTGGTTTCATTTAACCTCAAGAACAATCGAAACAGGCATTTCTCCGGTCAGTTGGGTGAAAATAAGGCACACGGAATAAAACAAAAATAAAATAAAAACATATAAAATAAAATGAAATTTCATAAGCTAATAAGTTATAATTAATAAAAATACCAGTCATATTTAAAGCATGCACAGAGAACTTAACTGAACTTTGGCGATTCTGACCAAGAACAGAGGGTCGTCCCTAAATAGCCCACATAACAAACCCGGTATGTTACTATGTATTTTCCTAAAAATACAAAACCCTACCTGGTCTGTGACTTGAACTGAATCAGGAGTCCCATAGTGATGTCGAAATTCTTTTCCCTATTCTTTCTAGTCTAGTCCGATTCTGTAAATATTTAGTAAATTGTGTCAACAAATTAACGTTCTCACACACACTAATTCTTTTCCAGAATTACTAAAGCTAAAAAATAATGAAGAAACTAAAATCTGACGTCATATTAGTGCGTGAGTCATTGATCGTGTATGTTGGTAAGTGGAAATGTGATACTGTGTGTGTGGGGGGGCATGTGCGTGCGATAAAGGAAAGCTTGTACGTACGTTTTGAAGTGTTCCGTTATTCTTGTTGACCCGTCTAAAAGTCCAGGAGTAGAGGAGAAGCCTACCATCTTCTGTGTTCTTTCGATGTGCGTCCCTTGGATCTGTCTGTCTAACTCTGATTATTTCCTCGTTCTTTTATAGGGGCAATGGAGTTCGCGTCTACTTACCAATTTAACATAGACGTATTAGATTTTGCTTTTGAAACGATATTTATTGGTTGGGAAATATTGATTTAAGACGTGTTGTTACGAACTCTTGCTTTTTTTAATTGAAGAGGAGAACGTATCCCAACGAAGCAGGGAAAGTAAGAGGGTAGAAAGTCAAGCCATTTGTTTTTTGGGGCATTCGTACGGATCGCGTCTCGTCCACCACAAATCCATAGCTTGTTGAGAATATATAGATTCATACCTTTCTCAAGAATATTAATGAAAGTGATGCAGTAGCCCCGACAGAATTCGAACTCGTATCGCCGATCACACAATTCGCGCCTATAAGCACCACAGCACGCCACTCCCCACACAAAATGTTGATATACCACAAAGCAGCAAACAAACAATTATATAAATCGTTTAAAATAGTTATTTTTCTTTCGTCATTAAAAAAAAAAACAGACACAAGATTGTTGATATGCCTAACGCATAAAAATAAATAAATAAATCATTTACAATAGACATTTGGCATTCAACGTACAAAAAGGTTGATATGACGCAAAAACAAAAAAAATTCAAATCATTTAAAATAAGTATTGGATTTCGGCATTAAATTACATAAAAGATTTGATATGCCGCACAACAGGTGAGTCAAACCAATACACAATTTACAATAGGCATATTTTGTCGACATTAAATAACCAACAAAATGGTTGATATGCCGTACAACAGGTGAGTCAAACCAATACACAATTTACAATAGGCATATTTTGTCGACATTAAATAACCAACAAAATGGTTGATATGCCGTACAACAGGTGAGTCAAACCAATACACAATTTACAATAGGCATATTTTGTCGACATTAAATAACCAACAAAATGGTTGATATGCCGTACAACAGGTGAGTCAAACCAATACACAATTTACAATAGGCATATTTTGTCGACATTAAATAACCAACAAAATGGTTGATATGCCGTACAACAGGTGAGTCAAACCAATACACAATTTACAATAGGCATATTTTGTCGACATTAAATAACCAACAAAATGGTTGATATGCCGTACAACAGGTGAGTCAAACCAATACACAATTTACAATAGGCATATTTTGTCGACATTAAATAACCAACAAAATGGTTGATATGCCGTACAACAGGTGAGTCAAACCAATACACAATTTACAATAGGCATATTTTGTCGACATTAAATAACCAACAAAATGGTTGATATGCCGTACAACAGGTGAGTCAAACCAATACACAATTTACAATAGGCATATTTTGTCGACATTAAATAACCAACAAAACGGTTGATATGCCGTACCACAGACAAATCAAACAGGATCAATAAAATCTTAAAACAGAATCAACGAACCAATTCAAGTTGAATAATTCCAGTAAGTAAATATTAGAGTTATCCCCCTTACATAACAAACCGCTGAGAATTCCTTTTTTTGATATTTGAGTGATGTAGAATAATGGCTGTCAGAGGTTCTGTACTCTATCTATAATATCAATAAAATTATGTGACTACTTCTCGTATGCTTGTGTGTGTGTTTTTTTGTATCTGCGTAACTTACACATTATTATTTTGTTTTCACTAATAATTGATAGGATTTTGAAATTTAAATTCGGTCATTAAATTATTAATTGAAGCAAGTTATTATAAAACTATAACTAATTTATTAAAGTAATTTGTATTATTTGGATTATTCGGACTACTGTTCTCATCTTAGATGTTATTCTCACAAAGTTTCAGCCGATGTAACCTCCGACCTTCTTCAGGTGCGTCTTCTCGAAATTGGGAATTTTTATGTCAAACTCGGGAATTTTTATCTCGAACTCGGGAATCTATATGGAAATTCTAAAACATGTTATGGTAATGTTTTAATCTGTATTAAAAAAATGATTGAATGCAAATTGCGCCGAAAACTTTTAATTAAATGAGGATCTGCTAAGAATTTGAAAACTAGTTTAAACGACTCTCTATTCGACAGTTTACATGCTTCCAAATTCCATTCGAATTTTGAAGGGCCACAAAGTAGTTAATTCCTTTTTTTTTCAACTATTAAGAAAAGATCAAAATGGCTAACTTGTTTACGAAGAAACGGAAATGCATTCTGGTGGATTTAATTTTGTAATCAAATTATTTTTGTTAAATAGGATTATAAAAAGTTCATTTTAATACTATATTTTATTGCATTTTTGTTTTTAATAAATAATCGATTAATAGTAGAAAAATGATAATGTGTCAATCACGAAGAGGCGAGAAACACAGACACATGAGAAGTGGTCATATAATTTTATTAATATCGAGATTATGAAACAAGTTAACGTATGTGTGTTTTTCTTGGGTAAACGTTTTTATTCACTAATGAGGCATACCTTATCAAGGCCAGAAGCCACACGAGGATAAGGGTTAATAAGATTGAGAGAGTGACAGTTGAATGACGAATAGTATTAGTAGAAAATGATGAATGAAATGAACAAAATTTGATTACTTAAGAGGACGGTTTATGGCGATTATTTGTCGACATTGGATTTGAATACGACCATGTGTAGTCTGCAGGGAAATAGTCCCGTGGTAATGTGTTCCACAAATGTGAGATTCATGGATAGAAACTCTGTTCATGGAAATTCTGTTTAATTTTGTATGCACAGAGGAAGAAAGTAACGTTTTTTTAGTGATGGTGAAGGTGAGGTCTTGCTGTGAATGTCTTACAAAAAGAAACGAGAGTTCGGAGCTCAGTCGATTACGTTTGATGGGAATAACAGTGTAGTATTGATTTACTCCTCTCCAGGAGTTAGGCACAAGGCCAGTTTTTATCTTACTCCCACAAGTAAGATGTGACCCAAGGTCGGGTCGGGAAAGTGGGGTTTAAAAATTGCCTGGGCAGCCCTGTCGGCATTCCCTGGTAGGGGCGCCTCAGACAGTAAGCAATAAACTTACTCCTCCCCAAAGAGGGGAGGCAAAGCCTGGGAAGGTGGACCTCCCAGAACTGCACAGGACAGACCCATAGACCGGCGTAAATCAAGCCCCGAAGGCCAAGACAATACCAGTCTATGGGGTGCAGTATCCATCGGAACAGATACTATACTTTGATCTTAGCCAAAAGGCCAAGGAATAACGGTGTAGTAGAGAAAGACCAGCAACGTCTTTTCTGTGAGAAGAGAAGAGATCACCCCCCCCCCCCACTAGATTGTGAAGTAGATTGTATATTCTGCTAAGGCAAAGAGAATGCTCTGGGCGGTACCATACCAAATGTGCCAGTAATACACCACCGAAGACGTATCTAACTTTTATATAGGTAGAATATTGCAACAGGAGGCAGTCACATTCTGGAGCGGTAGAATGATCCAACCATTTCCAAGCAAACTTAGTAACAGATTACATGTAAGTCTTCAATTTCAGATCTAGAGGTAAGGTTCATTCCAACTGAAGTAAAACAAGGGTCTGAGCATTGGTGGTGAAAAGAGAGATGCTTGGTTTTAGAGGTGTTAAAGACAATAAGCCACTTTTCCCCCATTGCACCACGTGCTCCAGGTAAAAAAAAAGTAAATCAGCAAGATCCTGATCACTAATGCTCTTCAAAGTGCTGCCATAGACCGTTGTGTCATATGCATAGATGTCAACAAATGAACTCCGAATATAATTTTGAAGATCATTTATAAAGATAAGAAATAGAGTTGGGCCCAGAATCGATCCTTTAGGCACGCTGGTGTTGATACTATGTGCTTCTGACTTCTGCCTATCAACTACAACTTTTGTAGACCTATCAGAGATAAAGGATTTCATACTTGAGAAGACGTTGTCAGGTATTCCATAGCCAGCAGGTTTGTGAAACAACCCTTTGTGTTAGACCCTATGAAAGGCCTTTGATATATCTAGAACTATTGCCATAGAAACAAAGCTCCTGATTGATTCACTGATCCTATACGATATTACAGTCAGCACGACAGCGGTTGATATTGCTTGTCACTAAGTAGATTCCGTTTGTGATTGACAAGCTCTTGATTTATCACAGATTGCAGCAACTTACTCATTAAGACTGATTAATTTGTGCTGAGATGCAGAACGCTGATCACCAGTATTTTTAACCAGAATTATTGCTCTTCTCAAACCGGGCAAAGATCCAGCTCATGCAAATATTTTCTACCCAATCTATCTGCTTGGACGCCTCATACTCAACAGGTTGACCTCGGTTGCTGAACCAGCCATTATCCCCCAACAAGCTGGATTCCGGCCTGGTAAATTCAAAACGAACCAACCCCCGAATCTCACTTCATTCAGCAAATTGAAGATGACGTTCAGAAAAGACTGATAACATGGGCCGTCATTGTTGATCTATTTGCCGTGTATGACATCGAACCACAGTCTCCTCTTGAAAAGGTCTTGGAGCTAACAAAAACGTGGCACTCACTCATCGAAGCTATCTTGAAAGATAGGCGCTTCTATGTTACCATAAACAACAAGCAAAGTCAGTAGCGATGACAAAGGAACGACTTCACTCAAGGTAGTTTTCTGACCCATCTATAGTATAACATCTTCCTCAATGGACAATAACACTGATGGGTTCATCTATGCTGAAAACAGCTGTGCAACATCCCTAGAGAGTACGTTCGAAGCAGCAGAAGCAAACTTAAACTCCGTCTTCTACTATGGGAGCAACCACCTGCATGCAAACCCTATGAACACTCAAGTCTGCTCGCTCGATCTCAGGAACCGAGAAGCCTACCGAACTATTTACACCACATGGTCTGAAATATAATTTGAAACCCGCACTGATTCTTGGCATAACCCTGGACCACACCCTCTCATTAAAAGAACATATAAAAAAAAACAGATAATCGAAAGTTAACTCCGGAAACAACATCCTACCGAAACTGATCAACTCCAAATGAGAAGACCACAGCACACGCACTAAGATATACTGCCTTGGTCTGGTGCTATTCACCTGCGAAGTATACGTGTCCTGTTTGGGAGAGGTCAACCCATGCTAAAAAATAAGACTCAGCTTTGAACAACACCTGTCGCTTGATCACTGGTTGCTCGAAGCCTGACAAGCTGAACAACCTGTATCTCCTCACTGGAACTGCCTTTGCAGATGTGAAACGAGAAGTTTCTAGTTGAGTAGAGATCACAAAAGCCACCAGTGATAATCGCCATCTCCTTCAAGGATGTGGATCAACTGTCAAACGACTGAAGTCAAGGAGGACCTTCCACAGCTATGTTCAGCACCTAACAATGTAGCAGTCACCAATAATGACTACTTTTGAATGCGTAATCACTGTTCCCTGTGAGCTGGCTTGTCCAATCAAATCACAGGGCACAGTAATATCGTTAGTTCTCTAAGGGACTACTTATGTCCCCTTAGGGTTCGAGGAAAAAGAGGAGACGACCTCCCGGCACCAGCTTGTACACATCGCAGAGAGCACCAGCGATGGACGAGGAAACGCTCTCTCTCCTGCTGCTGTCGCCACTTGACGACTACTACCATCTTCACTTGAAGAAACCTAAGGGCAGCCCCTAAGAACTCTTATATTCTTCCTCTTCTTCAGACAGACACTGTCCCACTCTTATCTACCTATACCAAACGGTATAGGTAACATTGAGTTAATAAAACCCCTTTTTGTTATAGTTACAGAAATACTTTTCGTTGTTCCGTTTCTCTACGAGAAGATAAAAGGATAACCCCTTTCATCCCCATCATCATCCCATTACAACAATATCTCAAGAAGAGATATGTATAGAGAATGCCCCAGACTACTGACATGATAATTCTCCTTCTGAACCCCTCTCTTCTGGCTCAGAAGTACCGTGGGAGGACACTCAACCACCTGAGAACAGAAATTGGGCGATTAAAAGCTGCTATGGCCAAATGGGGGCTACAAAACTGACGCAACCATCTACGAATGTGGAGAGAAAGATTATGCGATGCAGCACTTCCCTGTCTGCCCTCTACTATCCAGCCAGTACAGCTTGAAAGATATCGCAGAGTTCAATGATATTGCAATAGACTGTGTAAAGAAGTGGGAAACACTGGAAGTAGGTGGGATTTGAAAAAAAGTTAAGCTTTATCAACTACTGTGGAAACCACCTCTGGGTCATTAATTATGGTTAGAATAGACATCTTACATCTGTTCAGTTTGTCATTCTCTAAAATCCACAAAAACCACGCCCCTGTTCATTAACTCTTGATTTAACAGATTTAGTATTTTGATCGTCGAATAGAAAGTCATTTCTGGCTTTAAAATTCTTAGTAAATTCTCAAAAGATTGAAAATTTTGGAAGCGATTTGCATCGAATAATTTTATAGCGATCAATACATGACTTTAACAAAGAATTATTGATAGTTTTATAACAATTTGGTTCACTTAATAATTTAATGGTGTTGATGGTGGCTAACGACACGGACTGAAAACCGGGGTGTGCCAAGTTCGAATCCATTATTGCCTAATAAGTAAGTATAAGCAAGAGTTTTTATTTCCAATTGCGACCTCACCTCGACAAGCGCCAACATTTTGTTTTCTCGTGTAGTGTTCAGATGTGTAGTTGGGATTATGTTAATTTAATGTGAATACTCCCCCTCCATTTTCGGGCATTTTCATTTTTGTGGTTTGTAAACGTGAGGTGGCAATGGGGGGACTCATTTAAATAACTGTTTTCATTGAATCGCGTGTGTTTAGTACCAAACTGTTCAATTTGTCATTCTCTAAAACTCATGTTCATTAACTCTTGATTTAACAGATAGGGCCTTAGAATCTTGCGTTTTCTGCAACCGATTTGCAGTGGAACGGGCAGTTTTCAAGGTTGTTTTGGTTTCAGGGCATCTATTCAGTTGATAGCTATTGAAATAGTGGTTTCTGTGAGGAATGGCAGTGCCACACTCAGAAGTTTACCATTGGTCTTGGATGGAATTTTTTTTAGAGAGTATAAAACTCTCAATACCAGTGATTAACCAATCAGATACACCGAGAATCTGTAAGAAATGTACGGCAAGATCCAGGCAAGGTAATGGGCATTGGCACCATTTTCAATCCTCTCATAATATTCTTCATAATACCTATGATATAAATAAACAAATAATTGCTGTATCAGTTTATCATTTATTTATCCTTGACGGGCAATGTTGAAAAGACATCAAAGCAAAAACTGTAAATCTGTAAATCTAATTAACCATTATCCTCAGGTGGCTTTTAGCCTAGATAAGTGGTGACTCATACAATAGTCGCAAAGGCACACTACTCACCGGCAAGGCCCAAGATTTACAAAAGTCATGAAACACCTCAACAAGGTCAAACACCAAGTCGGAGCGGCATTGGGCTGAAAGAGACAGTTGGCGTCGTTTGTGTCTGGTTATTCTGTTGACGAGATTCATGCGTTTTGGAGTATTGTTAATACAATTCGAGAGTGGAATATTTTAGTGTTTGCATTTTGAACTTTGACTCCAACAAGTTATCTCGGTGTACTATGGCGAGGTACGCCTAAGCAGCAATATGATCAAGCCATCTACTAGCGAGGAAGACATAGTAGCGTGGCTGAAAAAAGTGGATGATGTGGTGGGCCTACTCTGATTGTAATTCGAGGAAGATGCATTGGCTTTCTACTTGGAGATGAACAACAACAACAAAATGGACGTAGACCAGATAGAGGCCTGGGTCATTCATGGTATATAGGAGTTGACTGTGGTCAGGTAGTCTGGCGAAAAGGTGGACGTTTACGCGAACAAGCTCAGGTAGCTTGTCGAATTGGCCGGGTTTGAGAGAGTGTGTTTAGAAAGGCTTACCAAACTGGCTTTTGTTACAGGACACGACCAAACTGGCTTTTGTTACAGGACACGCCGATGCCATCTATACTGGACTCAAACAGACGTCAAAAACTGAGACCTTGACTATGAGTTAGATGGTAGCGAGAGCAATGATGCTGCCTAGAACTGGAGACCAAAGACATGTAGTCGCAGCTATGCACACGACTCACGGCAAAGCCATAGTTTCTACTAAGACCGTCCCCAGCACCGCCATAACCTGCTATAGGTGAAACATTTTTTAAAATTTTATAATTAAACAGAGACCACCACTTTATCAAGGCCGAGGCCACCCGTGGACAAGTGTTAATGTGATTTCTATTTATCCCTCCTCCAGGAGATTAGACACAAGTGTCATGTGGGTTTGATGGAAGCGTTTTTAGTGGAATGACTTGGATTTGAACCTGGTACACCCAGGTTCTCAGTCTGCGTCGATACCAACTAAGCCACTGATGTGAAACATCAAATGTCACATAGCAAAAGACTGTTGAAAGCATGAGCAAAATCGGACACTGGGCTAGAGACTGTAAGTGAAACGAGTAAGGGGGCATGGAATCAGTGCCAGACTTCTCCCTCGCCAGAATATAAATACGGCACTATCACATATAGCCTTTTATGTTGATCAGATGCATGTTGGGTGCTGATAGACCTTGGATGTTCACATTCAATAGTAGATGCAGATTGATGCCGATCCGAGAAGAAAGCAACTGTGGACGTTCTGTCGATTGAAGGCGCATCCCGTGTATGTTGCATTGTCGGAGTGGTCACCATTTCCACAGACAAAAACAATGCTATCAAGACTGATGTTCTGGTGGCACGATGATGACATGTAGAGGCATCATTGTTGGGCCAACGGGATCAGTTTGTATCAGCAACGCAAAAGTTTCTATGCGTTCAGCCCTCTCCATCAGTAAGTCTCACTGCATCATCACCTTCGACCATCATAGCCGAGAGTGGATCATAGCGTGGAAATCGTCAGATGGCAATGATCCTGAAGAACTGTACAATGGAGTGTCCGAATACTGGGTAATTGCAGAATATGTGCAGGAGCTCCGTTCGTGGATGGACAAGAGTTGGTTCGTGCCAAACCCGGAAGAAACGCTAGGACCTCCTAAGGGGTTGATTTCTTCTGATGGCTGTTATGCAGCGGAATAAGGAGATAAAATTTTGCAAGCTTAACAAACATGTTGACATATTCACGATGAACGCAGATGTCTGTATTGCATAGCTGCACAAATGGTGCCGAAAAGGGTGATACGTGTTCATAAGACGTTGTGTTGCCGTATCAGACCGTAAAGATTGAAGGAGAGAGACATGTCTAACATGCTTGGGGTTTGGACTGAATGTGCCCCCCATGATGTAGGCCACTATCAGCTCGGTGCTATAACAGGAGGAAGACATGGACCACACAACATCGGCTTAGATAGACAATATTCATATCGTCGAAGATGCCATGCTCGCATCCCGTATCAGGGAATATTTGGATCAACTTGGAATTGGATGTAAGGACTCGGAACTGTTGGAGGAAAGCGCACGAGTGCTGGGATTGACAATCTGGAGGGAAAGTAGCTGTCCTACACTAGAAGCGTGAAAACATGGTCCCAGAAGTTCCAAAAAGGTGCCGCAAAGTCAGTGCATCACGAAATTTGGCCGAGATCAGGTAACTGTACGATGCTCAGCCCACAGTCTGTTCCAGTGGAGGGAACGCTTCACCATATGAAGATTCTGACAGCTCAACATGTTCAGAGAGAAGGCCAGAGAGTCTGATACCTGACAAGTCGGACAGTTTACTCGATGATGAAAACAAACAACGACCCCCAAAGAATCCCCTCTTTACAAAGGAGCACCTGGCAAAAACAACCACCACCAGGATGTCGCCTTTGTGTTCATGAGAGGGGGTGTGGAGATAGTGTAGAGAATTTTAGGGGATTCAACACCTATGACTGGTGTGTGCCCGTTGCAAACAGAGAGATAGAGAGAGACAGAGAGAGCACGCAGAAGCGAACCTTAAACTCTCAGATTTCAAAAACTATGGTCGAAGGCAAATAAGTCATCGTTTTTGACAGTCAAAAAAGTGCGAGATGAAAATGAATGGCATTGATTTTTTTTTGCGTTTTGTTATGCCGCCGATGAGATTCAGGTGTTTTTGGTGAAATCTTTTGGAGCATAGTTACCACAATTTGAGAGATTTTTAGGTTTTTTTTGCGCATATTTTCAACTTTCACATGTATAAGGAAACTGAGGGCAGGTGTGCTCTTACTGAGATTACAGTAACTGAAGTAGTCAATAGCAGCGTCGAATTGTTACCCTATCCCTCTTAGTCTCAAGATTCAGCTCCATCTGACTTCTTACTGACTTCTAAACTCAAATCCCATTTACGTGGTCGCCATTTTGGAAACGATGACGTCATATGTTTCGGAATTTGTGAGATTAGGATTAATAAATTGTATTATTAGTATTAGACTATTGTTCTCATCTTAGTTATTTTTTTCACAACATTTCGGTTGATGTAACCTCTGACCTTTTTCACGTGCACCTTTATACCGAAGTCGAGAACATATACTGAATTTCGAACATAACCCTTACTTTACTTTATTTTTTTAACAAAGTTCACCCCAAACAAGACATGCTATAGATGTTCACCCCAAACAAGACATGCTATAGATGTAAGGGGCTACTGAGAATTAGAGTGAAAGTTTTGGGGGTCATCCTAAATTGGGAGCTGTGTATTGATTTACTCCTCTCCAGGAGTTAGACACAAGGCCAGTTTTTATCTTACTCCCACAAGTAAGATGTGACCCAAGGTCGGGTCGGAAAAGTGGGGTTTAAAAATTGCCTGGGCAGCCCCGTCGGCATTCCCCGGTAGGGGCGCCTTAGGCAGTAAGCAATAAACTTACTCCTCCCCAACGAGGGGAGGTGAAGCCTGGGAGGGTGGACCTCCCAGAACTGCACAGGACAGACCCATAGACCGGTGTAAATCAAGCCCCGAAGGCCAAGACAATACCAGTCTATGGGGTGCAGTATCTATCGGAACAGATACTACACTTTGATCTTAGCCAAAAGGAGCTGTGTAGCGAGATGCTTGTTCACATTAATTCTACATTTCTGCATGTCAGTACAGTCAGGGAAATAGGGAGCAGAAAGAGAGTTCAAGTGGCTGGTAGCACGAGGAAAGAAGCTATTGTAGTGGAAGGCTTTTCGGCATCTGGGGACCTCCACAGTGAATAGATGGGATTTAGCTGATTGTCGGGTTGGTCTAGTGTATTTACGTCAAGGGGGCACTAGAGCAGCCAGTTAATCGGGGCACAATCCATTGAAGTACTTGTAAAACAAGCAGAAAGTTGCAACATTGCGGCGATGGGACAGGGGCTAGAGCTGGGAGGACAGTCAGTGACCTATTAGATTAACAACTCTTTTGTGGACCTTGTCAAAGAGGGGGATCTAGTGGATGGTGCACCATCCCAGATGTGGCAACAATACTCTATGCAATGGTGGATGGTGGCTTTGTAGAGAGATGGGATAATGTCAGGTGTGAGGAGTTTACTAGCACGGTACAGGGAGCCCACCTTCTTTGCAGCAACCTTGGCAATGTCTTCTATGTATTCCAATTTAGAGAAGGTCAGATAATATAAACAAAAGTTATTTAAGATGTGGACTGTTGATGCCGAAAACAGAGAGAGAGAGAGAGAGAGACGGTTGGTATAAAAAAGTAGGTGTCGGTGTGGCAATCGCTCACACCCGAGACTCGTTTGTCGATTTGTAAATGAATTCAACTGTAGCAAAAACATTCTGTTATAACTAGTGTTCGGACAATTATTCGGAATCGGGAATCAGAACTTTTTGAGGTATCGGAATCAGTATCGGAATCAGAAAAAGTTGTGCTAATTTTCCGATGTCAAAAAGGATTCTTTTTCTAATTGTTTATTTTTTTGCTTTGTTTTGGTTTGAAATTGAATTTTCCATTGTTGGTACTAATGATAAAATGATAAATATTTATTGATTTTAAACTACCAGTAAAACTAAAATCTATAGATCATCCCCCCTTGTATTTTTATGTTTGCGAAAATATATGCAAATATTACTTGGGTGTTTTCATACGGTAATTGGAAAATTAAAAAAAAAACCCAAGAAATCTATATATAAATATTTAGAGATTTTAAAAGAATCAGAATTGGTAATTCTATCGGAATCGGAAATTTAAAACAGAATCGGTAAATGTATCGGAATCGGAAAAATATTGGAATCGTCTCATCACTAGTTATAACCGAAAGAAGAAAATGTCTTCTTTTATTTCTGTCCTACGAAGGGAAGCAACTTTGCTCCGACGAGAAACGAGAAAGTGACATGATTTAATCCCCTTACATTTGGTTGTTAGAATTACTCAGACGAACAGTACAAACTTGACTCATCGTGCAACAGTAATCTTTCGTTTGTCGATGAATGCATTTAAAACTGTAGAATAAAAACATTCTGTTAGAACAGAAAGGTAAAAAAAAACTCTTTCTTAGTTTATTGTCAGACTAATGGAATCAACTTTGCTCCGACGAGAGACAATTGGATTTTATAAGCTTTAATGTGTAGTCTCGCCAGCCGAATGTACATTGGAAGTCTCAGCTCAAGTGATTCTCAGCTTACTGACCTTTTCGGACTTTCTGTAAAGGATTCTTCTACAGGTGCTATGCGTTATTCACTGATACATGGCCTCCCAAACTGTCGCTACTCGTGTACATACAGTGCAGGGTTGCCAAATTGGCCTTTTTATGGCCAATTTTCACGAATTTGGCCTTTTTTAAAGCAGTTTGGCCAACGAAAATTTTGTTTGGCCTTTTTTAAAATTTGGCATTAATTTTGGTCTTTTTCCGATTATTTTATATAAATATTTACTTGATAATAATCATTAAAGAAAACGTAACTTTAAATCAGTTTCTATTTCAAAACTTGTAGGCTTTTTAAAAAATTTTGATCTTTTCATTTTCGATTCATGGATTTGCATGAGAAAAATAGCTCCAGGGCCCAAAATTTACATAAATATCTGAACATTTGTCATTTAAGGAAAGAAAGCAAATATTTATCTTGTTCTAAGGGTCACACTGAGGAAATCTAACTCCCAGATTGGCCTTTTTTTTGTAAACTATGATAACAAGGGTGAATATTCTAGAGTTCGTGTATGTTTATGAGACCTTTTGAAATGTTCAAATTTGTGTTGACATCTATTTGCTAAACGTCTATATGGCACCTCTAAGAGACTTCAGAGTTGAGTATTAAACTGGTCAGGGACAACTTTTTTCTTTATTGCTGGCGCCTTAGCCCTGTCCAGTCAGGTCACCTGGTCACTAAGTATATCTCCTCTGAAATAATTAATGTTTGACATTCTTTAAACTTAGTGCTTTGAACTTAATTGAATCAATTTTCAATTTATGGAAAATTTGAAAACTTATGACTGCTACTTATCTCTCATATAGCAACAGTTGTATTTGGAAAGATATATTTAAAAATAATTATATTCATTTTCCCGGATAAGTCCCTAAAATTTCATTAAAAAGTGCTCGTCTCTTCGAATTTTCTCATCCATTTCGCAATTTATTTAATTTCCTTTAGATTTGATTGTTAGAATTACCCAAAACGGACAGTGAAAACTGGGTCTATCGTGTAACACAAGAGGGCAGCATACAGGTGGTCATGCAGGGGTCTTCATTTCTGACGGCCACCTGGATTTAGGAAATGATAATTAAAATTCGTCGGAATGTATTATTGAAAAATAAAAGGTGCTTCTGCTGTTTCACAATGACATGTTAGGCCTCTCTTAAAAAATAGCAAAAGAAATGTATAAACTTTGTTATGTATTTACGTGGTAGCTGAAAAGAAGACTGTACACCAAAACTTATGCAAATTCATCCAGTATTTATTAGAATTAAAAATAAAAAACGATTTCGATCGGTTGTCGCCATATTGTATCTTCGCCCGATTTTATCATTAAGTTATCTCCCTTGCCTAAACTGGTTACAAAATGTCTAGCGATACGTAAAATCGTTTTCTTTTTCTTTTTCTTATAATTGAATAAATACTTGATGAATTTGCGTCAATTTTTTTGTACAATCTTATTTTCAGCTACCACGTAAGTACATAACAAAGTTTATACATTTCTTTAAATATTTTAATGTCATTGTGAAACAGCAGAAGCACCAAATAAAATGTAGGCGGGCGTCTATTTGCAAGTGATTATGGGGTGAAAGTTTTTTGCGAGCACATTCCACGATTAATTTGTGTTCGTATCATTTTCCTCCCTAAACAAACAATGAAATATGTGTGGATATTTAAATAATATCTACCTGGTGCCATTTTTAATTACTTTCTGAAACCTCAGCTTTTATTTGTCGATTAGCTTCCATTGTTATTCAGATCAATGGTTGAGCAGATGTTACCACTTGGACTATATCACTCCCCTCTCTACTCCTTAGAGATATTCGCCATCAACTTTCCTTCTCTCTCTCTCTCGCTCTCTCTCTCTCTCTCTTTCTCTCTCTCTCGCTCTCTCTCTCTATCTCGCTCTCTCTCGCTCTCTCTCTCTCTATCTCTATCTCGCTCTCTCTCTCTCACTCTCTCTTTCTCTCTCAGAAAATATTCCACATCAAACCACTCTTTTTCTTTCCCCTATCTCTTGCCTCTCACCACCTCTAGCGCTCTCTCTCCCCCCCCTCTCTATGTATTTACTACTCTTTCTATATCCTTTTTTTCTTTAATAACTCTCTCCATATATTTACTACTTTCCCCACTCCTCATTTCTCCCACCACCCTCTTTCAACCTCTCAACCAGTATGGTTCCTCTCAACTAACTCTCTTTTTCTTTTCTTTTTTATTATCAACGTATCTGTCACCACCCCTCCCTCCCACTTATTCTCTCTCATTACTTTCTATTCTTCTTTCTACTCCTCATTTAACTCCACCTCCCTTTTCAGTCTTGTCCTTCAGTTAATATTTCCCCTATCTTTTTCTTTCCTTCTTTTTTGGCGCTTCTTTTTCTCCCCTCGCCCTATTCCTTTCGCCCCCTCTCTTATTACTCACCACTCTCTCTACGCCCCATTGCTCTACACCTCTTCCTTCTCCCTCTTCCTCGATAACCACCCTCTCTTATACTATCCTCTTTCTTTCTTTTTTGACTTTCTTTCTTTCTTTCTTTCTTTCTTTCTTTCTTTCTTTCTTTCTTTCTTTCTTGTGAGTTGGTTTCTACCTCTATTATAGCTCTTATTCAGTTTAATGTGTTACTATAATCATTATCACGTGACACTTCTAGAAACAAAACGAAGCAAAATTACGTGTACCCGCATGCAAACGCACAAGGATTAAGTACAAACACCTTTATACACATATGCGCGCACACACACACACACACACACACACACACACACACACACACACACACACACACACACAAATATATATATACATATACACAAAATAAAATCTAATACGTAACGACTCGTTGAGGATCTATTGTTATCTGAGCCTTTTTGAAGACCGACATTGCTTGGGAAACACGTATTTATAAGCATCTCCTGGAATTGTACCAATGGCCTTTTGCAGGGAATCAGTTTTATTTCTCTGGGTAAGTAATTCGAAAATAATCCTTACGGTAAAAAACAAACAAAAGAAAATGGAGGTTTTATGATTTTATTTAAACAAAGTTTGTCTTGTTCTTAGACGTCATGACGAAATGGTTCACGTAATATCAACACTTTATATTGATCTTCCTCCCACAGCGGTAAGATGTGACACAAGGTCGGAAAAGTGGGATTTAAAAAGCCAGCGCATGAGAAGATGAGCCCTCTGGCCTATAAAAAATGCCTGGACAGCCCTGTCGGCATTCCCCAGTAGGGGCGTCTCAGGCGATTAGCAATAAACTAACCCCTTCTCAAATGGTGAGAAGGCAAAGCCTGGGAGGGTCGACCTCCTAGAACTGCACAGGACAAACCCACAGACCGGCAGAATCAAGCCTCGAAGGCCAAGACGATACCGGTTTATAGGGTGTAGTATCCATCGGAACAGATACTACACTTTGATCCTTAGCCCACTTAGGCCACTTGATTCATCGTTTTATTTATCTTCCTCCCACAAGGTAAGATGTGACACAAGGGCGGGAAAGTGGGATTTGAAAGGCCAGCGCCCGAGAAGGTGAGCACTCTGGCCTACAAAAAATGCCTGGGCAGACCCGTCGGCATTCCCCGGTAGGGGCACCTCAGGCAGTAAGCAATAAACTTACTCCACCCCAAAGAGGGGAGGCAAAGCCTGGGAGGGTGGACCTCCTAGAACTGCACAGGACAAACCTACGGCAGAATCAAGACCCAAAAGCCAAGACGATACAAGTTTATGGGGTGTAGTATCCATCGGAACAGATACTACACTTTGATCGCGACCAAAAGGCCACTTTTATGTCATATATATATATATATATATATATAGGGTGTAGTATCCATAGGAACAGATACAACACTTTGATCCTTAGCCCACTTAGGCCACTTGATTAATCGTTTAAAGTGTAATTATCTAAGTCAGTTCTAAAACAATGTAGGATCTTCTCTAGAAAAGACCCGCCCAAAATACCCCAGCACCCCCTCCTCTAAAAACAAAAACAAAATACTTACGCAAGATGATAGAATTAATTCGTGTCATTTATTTGCATACACAGGTCGTTTCACTTTGTTTCTGCTTCTACATAACTCGCACATATATATGTGCACCGTTCCGCGATGCGTTCCACGGTGGCGTTTATTCTGCATTTAGTACAACATAACTAACCTTAACCTTACCCTAACCCGACGCATGTTTAGACAGGACTCACAAAACAGGTCAAGAGATTATGCGCATACTGCGCATGTCTGGCGAAGCTGTTTCTCTTGCAAAACTCATTTTTACAAAAGATCATCTATCTATTTATGAATTAAGTATAGAATGAATTTGAAATTCGGCAGTATATTATTAGAGTATATTATTAGATGATATTATTAGAAGATATTATTAGAGTATATTATTAGATGATATTATTAGAAGATATTATTAGAGTATATTATTAGATGATATTATTAGAGTATATTATTAGATGATATTATTAGATGATATTATTAGATGATATTATTAGAGGATATTATTAGAGTGAACTTTGCTCATTAAAAGAGAATCGTATCATGCGTAGACAAATTCCATATATTGACAGATACTAATTTTCCACGGGGCTGGAACATAAGAACATACAACAACTAGGAAATAAGTCGACATTCCATTCCCGTAGAAAATTATTATCCGTTTATGTAGTAAGGTATTTGTATACGGAAATCACGTGCCCCTTTCGAAAGTTAGGTGTACTCTAAAAAAATATCTACCTCTGTATCTATATATTTATCTATCTCTCCACCTCCCACTTATATATATATATATATATATATATATATATATATATATATATATATATATATATACTAGAAGAATACCCGTCCCAGGGTGGGCAATATGAATTCCTCCAAATAACAGTTTTCCACCACATTTATGTGCCCCTATGAAAATTAAATTTAAGATATAATGATAACAAACCGATTTTGGGACAAGTATTCATCTAGTATATTATTAGATGATATTATATATATATATATATATATATATATATATATATATATATATATATATATATATATATATATATATAATGTAAAATGAAAAAAGAAAATTCGAAAACTATGTATATATATATGTATATATATTTATATGTATATATATATATATATGTATATATATATATGTATGTATATATATATATATTGTGTGTATTTAGGCAGCATATTTTCATTTAGGCAAACATTATTAAATAACACGGAGTTATTAAAAAATGAGCACAACAGTAAAGTCATAATTTGTAAAGACACTAAAACTAATACCGCCTGAAGATGATTTGCCGATTCAAATCGAAAGTACTTGCAAAAAAGAAAAAAGAATGGAACAAGAAACCATTGGATCATAATTACATCAATTTGACCGAAACATTAGATGGATAATTCGGAAAATTGAAAAAATAAAAAAAAGTTGCATCAAACAAAACCACTCCGTGTTATTTAATAATGTTTACCTAAATATATATATATGTATATATATATGTATATATATGTACATATATGTATGCATATATATGCATATATATATATATGCATGTATATATGTATATATATGCATGTATATATATATGTGCATGTGTATATATGTATATATATGCATGTATATATATATGTATATATATATCTATGTATATATATGGATATATAAGTATGTATATATATATGGATATATAAGTATGTATATATATGTATATATGTACATATATGTATATATATACATATGTATATATATATGTATGTATATATATGTATGTATATATATATGTATGTATATATCTGTATATATATGCATACATATATATATGTATATATGTATGTATATATATATGTAACTATATATATATATATATATATATATATATATATATATATATATATATATATATTGTATATGTACATTATTTACCAGAACTCTTCAACGTAAAAGCTCAATGACTGCTAAGATTTAACAATAGAGCATAAATAAGTAAACAATGGTATTTTAAATTCCAATAACCAAGTCTTTATTCATTTTTTTCTTGCCGAATTTCCAACTAATTCAATGCGCACCTTTTACACATGTTTCGTGCAGATAACGAACAACCAGTAATACACATCTTTCGTTAAAGCAGCTCATCAAGTGATACGATGGTCTTGATACGCAACCCCTACCATATTATTGTAACATCTTTGGACAGAACAGATGTTACACTTTGATCCTAGCCCGAAGACCAAGAAAGTGCATTTTAGTTCGAGTTTCACATTCTATACAACAGATTACTCAGACTAAATTAAAATATTATTTTTTTTGCATTGCATCTTCGGCAATCGGGTGATATCCCATTATTTAAAAAAGGTGTGGAAGGTGATAACGTAGGTACGAACATGCAATTGTCTTCACGTATTATTATATAGATTATCTATTTAATCAAGATTAAATAAAGGAGCGCAGATTTATTTTTGTCTCGATTTGGCTAAAAATATTCGCATTTTCTTATATATATATATATATATATATATATATATATATATATATATATATATATATATATATTGGAAAAAAGAAACAATGTTTCAGACAATATGTAAAAATAAAAATGGAATAAAGAATAAGCAATTCAACAACTAACAAAAATAAACTCAAAAACTCATCTTGTAAAGTTCCACCGAGATATTTCGGCCGTAGATACGACCATTTTCGATCAGTTAATAAACTTTATTTCAAAACGGAAAAGTTTTCAAATTTATACAGAGAATGCGATTGGAAGAAAATGTCACGTGCAGAGAACAACAAAACGAGGAGAAAAAGGAATGCGAGGAATGTTATGAAAAGAGAAAGAAAAAGAAGACGAAGAAGAGGAAGAAGAAGAAAGAGATACCAATCAACCAGTATCTTTAGAACGTCAGAAGAGAAAGCGAGAGCAAACGTGAGAAAGGGTAAATCGACATGTTGTTGTCGAAAAAAAAAGGGTTTCTATAATATTGCTTTTCCTTCGGCTAGATCGATTTTATACGAGATGAATCTAAATGAATACGACTCTGGCTAACTTTTACCCTTGTCTCTCTTCTTCCCCCGTCCCCTCCTCCCCTGCCTCTTCCTCTTCCCTTGTTTCGTCCCTCGACGTTAACTGCCCCAATTACTACTAATCCTGTAGACTTTTGACGCTCTCAGCCCGAATTCAATCAGCAGGCGATATCTCAGCACTGATTTTTTTTCTCTCTCTTTTTTTTTTCGACAACAACATATATATATATATATATATATATATATATATATATATATATATATATATATTGAGCTCTGTTCGGAAAATTAAAACTAGACTTTACGCAAGATCCCGACAAGGTTATTTGAACTCTCTCGGTTGCTTACTACCGTTTGCCCGCTTTCTTAGGCATAAATAGAACTTATATTCCCTTCTTTAAGTGACAATACCACATGGGCATGAGTTTAGAGCGCTGATTCTGTAACTGAGTTCGAGCCCTCGGACCGTCTGCAATTATCACTTCCTACGCTAATGATAGCTAAAGTTAGAAACGCCGCTTTTTATAGGTAAAAACAATTAAATATCTTCTTAATAAATACTATATACATATATATATATATACATATATATATATATACAATTATTTATAAATAATAGTTTCAAATTAACCCATATACACATGTATTTCATGCAAACCTGCACTCATCAGTATGGGAAGAGACAATCTCTGCCGGTCACACGGCTTTAACCCCTATATTTGGAAAGAATGATCTGAGTGAAGGACCAGCTTTTATTTCCGCCTTATGAGATCTCAGTTTCTAACAGCTGTTGATTGATAACATCGACATGCCAGTGTCACGGATTATGTACATGGCTGTATAAATAAAAAAATAATCATATAAAAGCTCTATTTGATATTAAGCACTCTTTATGATACCGGTTGA
The DNA here is from genome assembly GCA_963556195.1 of Sepiola atlantica. Taxonomy (NCBI): domain Eukaryota; kingdom Metazoa; phylum Mollusca; class Cephalopoda; order Sepiida; family Sepiolidae; genus Sepiola; species Sepiola atlantica. The sequence continues at coordinate 192,131,049 of OY744522.1, forward strand.
AATTCTTTGGATTTTTTATTTATATATATATATATATATATATATATATATATATATATATATATATGTTATTGTTCATTATCTATGTACGTATACGTTTCGTCCTTTTTTAATCTGGACTCATCAGCATAGAGATATGACTATTCACTACCGGTCGTACGATTCGAAACCCTGGATTACAAGTATTTTTCAACCCAAATCCAACGTCCCTAACCGCGCGGCCAATTCTAAATAGCTGATAAACAATGATAATTTTAACACTTTTTAAAGCGGCTTGACGTACAGGCATTCTACTTCTATTAGGGAAGGAATAATGCATTATAAAGCAAGTGACGTCATGCTGTGTTAGTACTACCATTACAATGCTCTACTTTTTTACGAGGAGCGACACATATAAATATTTGTTATTGTTTATTATCTATGTACGTATACGTTTCGTCCTTTTTTAATCTGGACTCATCAGCATAGAGATATGACTATACACTACCGGTCACGCGATTCGAAACCCTGGATTCCAAGTATTTTTCAACCGCACGGCCAATTCTCCCTCTCTCTCTCTCTCTCTCTCTCTCTCTCTCTCTCTCTATATATATATATATATATATATGTTTATATATATATATATATATATTATATATTATATTATACATATGTATATATATATATATATATATATATATATATATATATATATATATATATATTTAGGCAGCATATTTTCATTTAGGCAAACATTATTAAATAACACGGAGTGTTTTTGCTTGATAAGACTTTTAAAATTTGTTCAATCTTCCGAATAGTCAATTTAGTATTTCAGTTAAATTGGTGTATGTGAGTTCCATGGATTTCTTGTTTCCTTTTTATTTTATTTTCTCGCAAGTACTTCCGACTTCATTCATCAAATCATCATCAGGCGGTGTTAGTCTTAGTGTGTTTATAACTATGTCTTTACTGCTGACTTTTTTGTAATGACTAGTAATTTACGACTTTAAAATGAGCGTCTGTAATATTGAGATGTTACATGCGAACGTAATCACGTGCTAAGCGTGTGCAAAATTCAAAAGTATGTTTGCTTAACGGCTAAGAATTTAGTTAATTTCTATGCAAGACAATTTAAAATGTTGTGACTAGTTTTGTAATTCACATTATTGCTTGTTTGATGTTTAGTTTTCATGTAAATGGATTAATGACTATTAACTATTTTCATATTGATATCATGGTGTATTATTTTAATATTATCAACAAGGATGTAGGAAGGCGGGAAGTCATTTTTTCGTTTAGGTGTTTAGTCAAATGGAGCTAGTGTCGGAGAGATGTAAGGTGAGTCTTCGGGAAAGTGTTGTGGTAGTGAAACCAATGTAATAATTAGTTATATTATTATTGTCGGAGATACATTCCCCCATAGGGCATAGAAACTGATATGTGACATTGTTTTAGGCCTGATAAGTGGTCTACTTTTTAATTGATGACTTGAATTGATAATTATAGAAAATAAAGAATTCGAATAAAGAGCAATTTAGGGTTTGCGGTTGGAAGGTGGAGTTTCTCCATTTTCTACGGATGCCAAATACACATGTATGATCGTATTATTATTACTCTTTAGTGTGTCAAGACGTAGCAAGTGTATCCACGTCAAAATTCGAAACCCGAACCTCAGGTCACATCCAAATGTGAACAGTGGTATCAGGTGTCTTATCAACTGCGCCAACAAACTCGCAATTTAGTAGAAGTTATAGCGCTATTTGTATTTTCTTTGTTTACATGTATCTGTCTATATATCTACGTATATCAGTATATTTATATGTATGTATACGTATATCTGAATCTATCTATCTATCTATCTATCATTTTCCGTTTATATATCTATAAATATATCTATCATAGTCAATTGATATATATATATATATATATATATATATATATATATATATATATATATATATATATATATATATATATATACTAACAGAGCTACCCGGTGTTGCCCAGGTTCGAGTGTGGGATAGCATCATATGCAACATCATAGTAGAGAGAGTGTACTTTAGCAGCAACCTTGATGCTGTCAGCTAGATATCTTACTCAACGAGCTATTCAGATATATGTTAATACTCTTAAACTGACGCTAATAAATAGATTAATTTCATTGTGTAACATGTTTGAAAATTGTCATTAGCTTCTTTAATGGTCAGCCAGAGACGCAAAGATACTTCCATTTTGTTCACATGCAAAATTTGTGCATGTGAATACAATTATATTAGAAGTACACTTCCTAGTATGTCTTCGTTTTTAGGGACAAACATGAAATGACAAGTGTTCTCCGTGATTATATATATATATATATATATATATATATATATATATATATATATATATATATATATATAATTTGAATCAAAGGAAAAACAGTTTTCAGTGGAGGGGTTGTGTCCCCGAGGGCCATCTTGATATCAAAATTTGCTGAGATTTTGGGAATAGACATAATTTTTGGTCATTTACCTACCTATGGTTAAAATTCATTTGAATCAAAGGGAAAACAGTTTTCAGTGGGGTGGGGGTGGGGTGGGGGTTGTGCCCCCGGGGACCCCTAGCGTTGAAGTCATATATTTCTTATATAGCCTATGACCTTCACAGAGAGGTCAGTAGTCCACATGCCAATTTTTAAGAAATTCTGTCCAGCGGTTTGGGTGAACATAAGACACAAAGATCAGGCGGACACACACACAGACATAGTTACTAATATATATATATATATATATATATATATATATATATATATATATATATATATATATATATATATATATATATATATAACACTTCTTTCTATTTCTATCTTTGTATATATCTACATTTCTATTCTGTCTACTATTCTTTTATGTATTTATTCACAAATAATAATTTGTGCATATCAATCATTCTAAAACGTAAATTGGATGTAAATGATAAGAAAAATGCATCTTTTGTTGTCACATGTGATTTGTGTGGTCCGTATTGATTACTCATTAAGTACAATTAATATTATTACATCTGTTAAGTAACAACGTCTGGGGTGAATAATAAAAACCTAATTTTACTTTCAAAGAACTTGGCGATCATCTTGGACGTCATATCGATCTTATATATCTTCAAATAAAGTAACGACAGTTTACCCCTATCTCTTTTACGTTAATAGTTTTGTTAAAAGCCTTAAAACCGTTAATCAGTAAGTCTTCGCAAATATTGATGTGTATTCTTAAAAAAAATTAATTTCTAATCAATTTAATCGATTTTAATACTTAACTCATCACTATTTTATTTGTTCTCCTCATAGATAAAAAAGTTGAAGTATATTTCCCTCTCACAATCTGAATTACTCTGACTGTGACCCATTACACAGTGTAAAATATAATAACATAATTTTTCGATATTCACCGGTAGTAAAACATATTTATAGAGTTTTCATAATTATGTAAAAAAAAATTATACCAAGCCACAATATTTGCCAACGAAAGACCGAATAACAAGAAGTACTACGTGGGTATAACCTCCATAAATTTTAAAACCAGATACTATGACCACAAAAGCACATTAAAAAACAGAGAACATCGAATTAGAACAGCACTAGCAACACCACTATTGGGAGATCAAAGAAAATAATTGAATGGAAAATAATACGACAGGCCAGTACATGTAGAAATTTAGATGACCCATGTAGATTATGCCTGAATGAAAAATTTGAAATCCTAAACTTTAAAGATCCCCGAAATCTATTAAACTGTAGAAGTGAGATAGCAAACAGTAGCGTATACAGAAATAAATTTACATTAGGCTAACGATAAATAAATAAATAAACAAATAAGTAAAAAAACAAAACAAAACTAAACCCAAATTTAAAAATTAAA
>OY744522.1:192137429-192172429 GCA_963556195.1 Sepiola atlantica
GCATGAAGGGCTTCTCATAAAACTGCACTCATATGGTATTGCTGGACAAATATTTAATATAATTAAATCCTTTCTAACAAAACGAAAGATCCAGGTTGTCCTCGATGGTCGTTCCTCTAAGCAACATGGCATAAATGCTGGTGTACCCCAGGGATCTATTCTTGGACCACTATTGTTCCTGGTTTTGTATAAATGACCTCCCTGGTGCCATTGCCACTGAGATAGGAACTTTTGCTGACGACACCACGCTCTACTCTCGTCATGTGGGTAAAACCGAGGCGCACATATCTGAGGCAACGCTGAATCTTTAGAAAATGTTCTCCAGTCTGTAATGGAATGGAGTCAAAAATGGATGGTAACTTTTAATGCCGCAAAGACAAAGTTACTTTCCTTCAATAATTACAAGAACCCTCTTCAACCACCGATTGTCATAGCAAATAGCACCCTGCCTGAGAGTTCATCATTCAAACTCCTCGGCCTAACTTTCACAGATAACATGAATTGGAATAAATACATTGAATACATTGCCAGGGCTGCTGCAAAGAAGGTGGGCTCCCTCTACCGTGCCAGTAAACTTCTCACACCTGACATTATCATATATCTCTACAAAGCCACCATCCTCCCATGCATGGAGTATTGTAGCTACATCTGGGCTGGTGCATCATCCACTAGTCTCTCCCTCTTAGACAAGGTAAAAAAAGAGTCGCCAACTTGATATGTCCCTCACTATCCACCAAGCTCCAGCCCCTGTTCCATCGCTGCAATGTTGCTTCCTTGTGCCTGTTTTACAAGTACTTCAATGGATTGTACTCTGATGATCTTGCTGCTCTGGTGCCCCCACGACGTAGATTCACTAGACCAACCCGACAATCTGCCAAATCTCATCCATACACTGTGGAGGTCCCCAGATGACGAAGAGCTTTCTACTCCAAAAGCTTCTTTCCTCGTCATGATGCTGGACTTTGCTCCCTGTTTTCCTGTCGTTACTGACATGCAGAAATTTAAAACTAAAGTAAACAGTTCCCAAATTAGGTTACCCCCATAAAAACCTTCACCCCTTTTCTCTCAGTAGCTCCTTACGTCTACAGTGGCGGCCTTCTTTGTAAGGGGTGAACTATGTTAAAAAATAAAATAAGAATAAACAAACAAACAAACAAACAAATAAACAAACAAACAAACAAACAAACAAATAAAAACACACACATAATTACTTTAGAATTTAAAATGCAGGATTAGCTTCGCATAGAACTTTAACGTACATTAATTTTCTTACTAATCGTATCATTTAAGTTTTTGTTCACCCTTTTCTTTTAAAAATTATAGACTCATTCCCATAGAATTGTTTGATTAAACAAAAATACAAATCGGCGACTAGTCTACATCACCAAAAAAATACAGATTCACTCTTGGCGAAAAAAACGTTTAAAAACCGTTCGATTCAAATTCTGAAAAAGTACCAAATACACACACACATTCACACACTTATTTTTGAATTTACAGTGGGGAATTAGTTTCGCATATACCTTTAACGTAACATGTTGCTGTTTTTTATTAACTTACGAAATATGCCAGAATACATAAATATATAAATATTAACAATACCCGTACTTCGCGTAGTTTAATGTTGGGGATTGAAAATACTTGATTAAAAATACTTTTCCGGACAACGCTGGAACACGGGTCCCTCTAGTTATTAAATAATAACACAAATATACATGTATTCAATAACATCGAATATATTATTCCATAAAATAGAGGTGGAATACACAAGTTCTTAAAACAAGTAGGCATTTTAATCGATTCTTTTGTTCCCATGAGTAGAAAGATCAGTTTGGTCAAAACACTTGTTCACCGCGCACTGATGATTTGCACTGCTAGCAAACTTGCGGCTGAACTTAGAAAGATAACTGATATTCTTACTAACAATGGTTTCCCTGAGAGTCTAATTTCCAAATGTATTGGTCGAAAACTTGCGAAATCTAATGCCAACATTTTCTTTGGTCCACCCAAATGTCCTGTTTATTTGAAACTTCCTTTTATTGGTTCTATCAGTACAGGTTTTTCGGATGAAATGTCATCGGTTGTATCTCGTTGTTTTTATGCAGTACAGCCCCGTGTGGTGTTTGGCACCAGAACTGCCTTCCCCAGCCTTTCAGAAAAATGTACTTCCAACACTACAGAAAAGTTTGATAATATATAAATTCAAATGTCAGTGTGAAGCTGACTATGTTGGTCGTACTCTTCAGCGCCTGCATGTGTTCGCAGATCACGTGTCGTAAATAGGAGTATATCGACGGACACATCCGGGTTTTTACAAAGAACATCCGGGCGTTTACAGAACACATCCGGGTGCTCAGAAGTCCATGAGTCATCCATTGGACAGCACTTGTATGATAATAAAAAGTGCGGTGAGGCGTACTCCGATAGGTGTTTTCGCATTGTACAAAAGTCCCGTTCCAAACACCATCTCAAGGTGTTGGAGGCAGTGAGTGTTACAATGCGAAAGCCATCGCTCTGTAGGTAAAAATAGTTGTCTCACGAATTGGACTTATTTAGAGACTTCTAAAAATAAATAATTTGCCCATTACGTCCATATATTCCTTTTCGGTTTATCATGGCGATATTCAATCTCCGTTTTTTTTCCTCTCTCCACGTTACTCTTTTCGTCGTTTTTAAGCGATATTCGCCGACGTTTCCCTTGACAATGTGTCGGTTGAAAGGTACCTTGGGATTTAGTCTGTTAATTTTAGTTGATCTTTTTATTCTTTTTAAAAGTTTTTAATCGAATGTCTTCCGACGTTTTAATATATTACTTAATATTTCCTCACTTTGTTTTTTTTTCTTGTGATATTGTCCTCGACTCGCTATGACTCCGTTCATCCTATTTAAAACATTGATAAAGTTCTATACCATAAAAAAATTTGTCATATATACATATATATATATATATATATATATATATATATATATATATATATATATATATATATATATATATATATATATATATATAATATTTATATTTTAATATTTAATGTAATTTAATGTTTATTTATTATAATAAACTCCCTTGAGAAATTACAGTCGAGCACTCTCGGAGCTGCTAAAAATAGACTGTCATCAGCTTTAAAACAAAGTTTCGAATACGTTCGTCAAACACTCTCGACTAGTCTTCTGTCTGTGCTCGCTTCGAGGCACATATAGATCTTTGTTTCCCTTAATCACGCGACAGTTTTCTGTGGCCGAGTGGATATGGCGACTGTTTGCAAATTCTAGGCTGACTCTGTGAACTGGGTTCGCGCCTCACGACCATCTTAAATTGTTACATTCCTGCACTGATGAGAGCAAAAAAACGTAAAACTGTTAATAAAGATAAATAACATCCTCTGATGATAAGATCTCGATCTTTGAAAAGCCCTGGCTTAAGAAAAGAATAATAAACACTAGTTTATTACTGCATTGAACAATTGAAATTTGAAATAAATTTGGACAATCGTCGTATATTTATCACTCTCTCTCTCTCTCTCTCTCTCTCTATATATATATATATATATATATATATATATATATATATATATATATATGTGTGTGTGTTACCCTTTTCTGTTGGTTTGTTTTTTATGAACTGGACGATATCAGAAAAACCGTAAGTATTCCACCAGGGAAAAAGTCGGGATTAATCCGAAGACAACGGCGGCCATAGCTACACCTTTTTAAAGAGAGCAAATGGCATGAACACATTTCTTTCAACAGACCATGATTGTTGATAGAGAAATTTGATGCTTGTATATTATCTCCCCTTTCGATTCACTCCTCTAGAAATAAGGAAGGGAATTTTGTTTGACACCATTTTGTTGCCATAATGCAGAAGCACCAGACATTTTTATAACGATTAATGAAGAAAATCCAAATACTAGAGTCTACCAATGTCATCTTGATCTAGATAAAAGTGATCTCAGCGTGACGGCTGCTGACGTCACATTTAATGAATTAATTCGCCATGTTTTTTTTTTTAAATTATGTCTGATTAAGTAAAATCATTTGCTCAAACAAAAAATATGTCTTTTCTGTTTGTGTTCCTAAATTGTACATGAAATTATGAGAATGTACCAAAACTCAATTTCTTTTCTTTTCTAACGGGAAATGATTTATTTGAAATAGAAATATGGCTTATTAAAAGGAATAATTTCACCCCGACGAAATAATAATAATAATAATAATAATAATAATAATAATAATAATAATAATAATAATAATAATAATAATAATAATAATAATAATAATAATAATTTCAAGTCTCGAGCGTATGAATTGAAGACGTATTTTGGGTAGATATACAAATGTTATATTTATTGTTAATTTTAATTTTAACTAATAAGAAGCTTCTGAGATTTCAATTCGGGGTCGGGAGATAATATTTTTTGCGTTTTGAGTTGAACGTTATTAACACCCCCCCCCTCTCTCCAAAAAGAAGCTTGTCACGTTAGAGATAGAGAACAGTATTGACCGTTATTTTTCAGCTGGCGATAAACATTTCAAGTCTCGAGCGTATGAATTGAAGACGTATTTTGGGTAGATATACAAATGTTATATTTATTGTTAATTTTAATTTTAACTAATAAGAAGCTTCTGAGATTTCAATTCGGGGTCGGGAGATAATATTTTTTGCGTTTTGAGTTGAACGTTATTAACACCCCCCCCCCTCTCTCCAAAAAGAAGCTTGTCACGTTAGAGATAGAGAACAGTATTGACCGTTATTTTTCAGCTGGCGATAAACATTTCAAGTCTCGAGCGTATGAATTGAAGACGTATTTTGGGTAGATATACATTTGTAAATGTTTATATATATATATATATATATATATATATATATATATATATATATATAATGTGTGTAATTTGTTCAATATAGACTGAATGTTTGATAACTTTGCGTCAATTTATTAGACAAACATAGGAGGGGAATCTATCATCTTTTTTATTTTTTTTATTTAAGAATATCCTAGAAAACTTATACTATGTAATTAGGTAACATATATATATATATATATATATATATATATATATATATATATATATATATATATATATATATGTGTGTATGTATATATATATGTGTGTGTATGTATGTGTGTATTAGGTACGTGCAAAATCAATGGCCGATTCCCAAAATGTAAAAACATTTTGACCCTTCCTTCACTTAAATATTCAGGAAATCAACCAGATTTTATGAAATTCTCAATATTTATTAATCCACAATCACGGAATATAATGAAACCATGTTTTTTTGCTTTTAAATCTTGGTGAAAACATATTATTTTTTTAACACAAAATACACCTTTACTAAAGTTATAATTTTGTATATTAATAAAAAATACAATTTTCTTTTTTTTTTTTTTTTTTTTAATAAAAATAAAGCATTGTAAGGTTAACAATTAAAAAACATATTTAAAAAAAAATATATATTACGTATATAAATTGTATATTACGAAAAAGACCCCCAAATTTCGTGTTAACAAAATCAGTATAACTCGAAGAAAAATTTATTTTTGTAATTAGCGATATTATTGTTTAATCAATATTTTCACAAAAAAAAAAATAATATAATTGCAAAAAATATTTCATGTGATTTTAATGATTAGAATTTCTGGGAAAATAAAAAATGCGACATAATTATATATTTTCCCTTTCATACATGAACGTGTATCATCAGCGCAATTTTTTTTTTTTTTTAATTTTTTTTAAATTTTTTATTTTTTTATTCAATGTATAAATTGTCAGTGTAGTCATTAACTTTAATTTACTTTTTCACACTTAAAATAAAAAATACACTTTATTTTAAAAAGAATCAATGTAATTTATCGTTACGACACGTTAAGAATAAATCGAGTAACTAAAGTTTTAAATCATGTAAAAAAAAATGATAAAATTGACGCAGTTCGTAACGTAAAAATAATTTTCAACATTTAAAAGTTTTATTTCAAATTCTAAGAAAAAAAATTGGTAAACAGATGTCATCAATAATTAAAAACTAATACCAAGTTTAATATGAACCTCTTTTATTAAAAATAAAATAAGATGTTAATTGCGTACACTCACAAATATTTTAATTAAATAAGCATTTCCCTTTTTATTATAACAAAATAAGGGTACTTAAATTTGTTTGTAGCGTTAAAAAGAATAAAGAAATTAATGGATAATAATTTTTCAACTTCTATAAATTATTACAAAACCATTTTTATATATAAAGTTAAAAATGATAAATTATAACATTTTTTTTTCTTCAATATATTTTGCATAGCGATAGTCAATTGGTAAACAAAGTTGTTTGCCGATTATGTGACGCCGGATTTTACTAATTTATGACTTTTGGGGGTATAATTTTCCTAACTTTTAGTAAAATGTGGGATTTTTTTTTTTTTTTTTTTAACTCAATATCTTATGACTTTAATTTAATAATTATCTTTGAAATAGTTCCCAAAAACTTATATTTATCTTTCAAGGGATTTTTACAAGTAATTTTCCCAAAGTTCAAAATTCACTGCATTTTTGGGGTTTTCAGCCGCCGTGATTACATAATTTATTTATTTTTCACACGTAAATATGCATTTTTTTAATTTTTTTTATTTTTTTATTTTTTAAAGATTACGTTTAGGCTTTTATCTTTCAAACACAAGAGGCGGCCATTTTTGCACGTGCCTGGTGTGTATATGTATATGTGTATGTATATATATATATATATATATATATAATTATTATCTTTTTTATTTTTATTTATTTATTTATTTATTTATTTTTTATTTTTTGATTTATTTATCAATTATTCATTATTATTATTTATTTATTTTTTTTTTATTTTTTATTTTTTATTTATTTATTTATCTATTTTTTTTTTTTTTTTTTTTTTTCGTAAATGTTTCTTTATGTATGTGTGATAGTGCACCTTGAACCTCATGAAAATGAGAGAAACACTATCCCTGTGACAGGATCACAGGTAAACTAAGCCTGGGCCTGGTGTTGCCACAAACACTAAACCATGATAAATGTCTATAAACACAAATAAACGCCGTGGGACTCAGAAGAAAGATCTGAGTGTCATGATGGGCAGGTGCTCCCTCGATGGCCAACATGGGGGACCCGGTCCGCATCCTGCGAATGTTGGCTCCTTTAATTTCAGAAACAAGACAACGGACAAGAACCAGGTAAGTAACCTCTCTGATTCCAGGTATGACAAGGACACAGACCAGAGACAAGTAAACCAGAGCGAAAACAGCAAACTGGAAAGATATAGAAAGAAATGGACCATGAAAGAGAACAGACTGGTGATGGAGTGCTACTATAAAAGCCGCTACCCTATAGAAAGAGGCTACCGGAAACGAATGAAACATCTCTGGGACATTGCTAGTGACCCACATACAACGGAACAAAGGATAGCAGATCAAGCAAGACAGATCCTCAAGCGAGGATGGTTCTCGGAGATGGAACTGACGGAAATCAGACAGAAGGCTAATGGCGAAACGGAGCAAGAAACACCACCAAAGGAGAGACCACAGGAAGAGGACAGGCAAAACATACACACTGAAACTGAAGAGATTGAAGACTACGGAATCACAGAACCAGGGGAGATAGAAGACTGCGGAACCACAGAACCTGCTGAGATAGAACTCAATGAAAAAGAAGCAAGTGAAGTGGAGAACATAAGACGATACATGTTAGAAAACAAAACAAAACTCCCATCTCTCAGGAATGAAGTAGCGAAGAAGTTACAAGCAGAAACAGAAAGAGTAAACAGACTCCTCACACACATCCCAACAGAAACTATTACAGACCTAAACAACCTGATATATGCAGGGGCAAAATCGGTAAGTATGAAACTAAGAAACGAAGAGAATGGACAAAAGAGAGGACCGACAAAACCTGGATGGGAAATCAGACTGGAAACCCAGATCACCAAACTTCGGAAAGAAGCTAAAACCGTGAACAGAAGGAAGGAGGACATGAAACGATTAAGAAGCAAAAATCAGAAATGCAAGGAAAAACTAAATGAGAAACATGAAGAAATAAAACAAAGGATAGCAGCAATAGAAGGAAGACTGAGACGATACAGGTACAAATCAGAACAGAGCAAACAGAACAGGACCTTTGAAAACAATGAAAGCCAGTTTTACAAAAACGTAAATGGAGAAAAAACAACGACAGAGCAACTGAACCCAACAGAAACAAAACAATTCTGGAGCAAGATATGGGAAGAACCAAAAAAGCACAACAAGAATGCCCAATGGTTGAAAAACATGAAAGATCAACTGCAAGAAATCGAAGAAGGAACCGAAACAAAAATCAACAAAGAAACGATCAAGAAAACCCTAAGAAAAATGGCAAACTGGAGAGCACCAGGCCACGATGGAATACATGCATACTGGTTTAAAAAATTCACGACCCTGCATGAAAGAATAGCGCAGAAACTGAGCGGATGTATCCGCAAAACAGACATACCAGAATGGATGACAGAAGGAAGAACAACACTAATACAAAAAGACCCCAAAAAGGGAACGACCCCCAGCAACTACAGACCGATAACATGTCTACCAATAATGTGGAAAATTCTCACAGCACAACTGAGAGAACAAATCTACCAATCCCTGGACAAACGTGGACTGCTCCCCAAGGAACAAAAAGGATGCCGGAAAGGACAAAGAGGTGCACATGATCTACTATACATTGATCAAAAGACTCTGAAGGAGGTGAAGAGCAGACAAAAGAACATAACCATGGCATGGATTGACTACAAGAAAGCCTACGACAGAATCCCCCAAAAATGGATAATTGAATGCTTAAAAATATACAAGATACCAGACAGGATTATTAATCTCATCCAGAAAGCAATGGAAACATGGAGACTAAAACTGACAGCCGGAGGACAATACCTGTCTGAGATAAAAATACAGAGAGGCATTTTTCAAGGAGACTCTCTATCACCACTACTGTTTATAATAGCCATGATGCCACTCAACTACATACTCAGAAAGTGTGATGCCGGATACAGGTTTACGGATACAGAACAAAGAATAAACCACCTGATGTACATGGATGACCTTAAACTGTTTGCAAAAAACAAAACAGAACTGGAAAAGCTGATAAACACAACCAGGATATTCAGCCAGGATATCCAAATGGAGTTTGGAATAGAAAAATGTGCACTGCTAGAGATCAAAAGAGGAAAACTGGAAAAGACAGAAGGTATAGAACTCCCCAACCAAGAGGAGATGAGGGCGCTAGGAGAACAAGAGAGTTACAAATACCTGGGAGTTCTGGAAGCAGACACAATCAAATATACAGAAATGAAAGAGAAGATTGGAAAAGAATATCTACGAAGAACAAGGAAACTCTTAGAAACTAAACTATATAGCAGAAATCTAGTAAAAAAGATAAACCCATGGGCTGTATCACTAATAAGATACTCTGGACCATTCATAGGCTGGACCAAAGAAGAACTCAGGCACCTTGACCAAAGAACTAGAAAACTAATGACTATGCACAATGCACTGCACCCAAAAGACGACACGGACAGACTCTACGTGAAAAGAAATGAAGGAGGTAAAGGACTGGTAAGTATAGAAGACTGTGTGGAAGACACCAAAAAAGAGCTGGAGAAATATGTAACCCAGAACACGGAAAGACTGATCACCACAGCAAGAGACACCAGCCCAACAAACAACCCCGGAAGCACTGAACCCAGAAACAAAAAGACAAGAAAGGAAAAGTGGGAAGAAAAACAACTACATGGACGCTTTATAAGACTCACAAGCGATGAAGCCAATGAAAACAGCTGGGCATGGCTAAGAAAAGGAAACCTGAACAGAGAAACGGAATCTCTGCTGACGGCCGCACAGAACAATGCGATTAGGACAAACTTTATTAAAGCAAAGATAGATAAAACCCAGGAAAACAGCAAATGCAGATTGTGTGGACAAAGAGACGAAACGATAAATCATATAATAAGTGAATGCAGCAAGCTAGCACAAAGGGAATACAAGAACAGACATGACAGCATGGGGAAAGAAGTACACCGGGAAATGTGCAAACAACTGAATTTCGAATATGCAAGAAAACGGTACAAACACAAACCAGAAACTGTACTAGAAAACGAAAAACACAAAATCATATGGGATATGAATGTACAAACAGACAAACCCATAACAGCAAGGAGACCGGATATGATAATAATCAACAAGAAAGAAAAATCCTGCAAAATCGTGGACTTTGCCGTTCCAGCAGACCACAGAGTGAAGATCAAAGAGACGGAAAAGAGAAGCAAATATACTGAACTTGCCAGAGAATTGAAAGGAATATGGAACATGAAGAAAGTCAGTATAACACCAATAATCATAGGAGCACTAGGAACAGTCCCCAAAAACATGGAGAAAAGACTAGGAGAAATAGGAATCAAAGGGATAACTGAGACCATACAAAGGACAGTAATGATCAAAACAGCTACAATCCTGAGAAATGTCCTCGAATGCGGAAACCAACCCACATAAGCAACGAATGGAGAACAAACACATGGAAGCACAAAACAACAGAACCGGGGAAAATACAACCGAACGAGAGAGGCGCAAGCATAGGCTGACGCCACGAAAATTATGGACAGAGGGTCGAGGAGGGAAAGCGCAAAACCAGACCTCCACTGGAAGAGCGCGGACAGCTCTGGGACCTTGGGAAGGCTTGTTGCCACTCGGGCCCCAGAGGGGACCAATGGCCCTTATCAGCGGGAAATCGTTGGTAGGTGGCTGTTGCGATTACCGCAAGGTCATCAGCGGTGATGAACGAAAAGAGGTGGAGCATACTGGAGGCCTGAGGAGACTTGTTGTCACTCAGACTCCAGGGAATACCACAGGTTGTCGGCAGTGGGTGACCACTGACGATGACCAGTGTGATAACTCCTAGTGAGTAAATAATAATAATATTACGTCTTTATTTCATACTACGAAAATAAACAAATGTTAGAGGGAATGGGTACTCTTTCATGCAAATCTTTAATCAAGGGAGGCGCGAGAGCGCTCTATCCCTTAATAGACTACAGGAATGGCCTATGCTGGAAATCTCATTTCTTTAATCAATCATAACTCAAAAACCAATAAACCAAATAAGTTAAAACTTTGCACAAAATTTTTATTTGATAGGTTCTATAAGCGTGTAGAATTTCAGCATCATTAGTCACGACAACCCAGAGATCCAGGAAGTTAAATCATGAAATAATGTTATCTGTGTGTACGTACGTACGTACGTACGTACGTACGTATGTGCAACCCTGTATCTCATCAACTATTTGATGGATTCAGCTGATCTTTGGAAGAGATAGAGGTTCCAGGGTCTAGTTGATGGCATTTTAATTTCAGTTTACCATATACCTTAGTTTTCCAGAAAATTAAAAAAAACCTTATGAGAAGGCATTGTATTGAGGCATAGCCTTTACAAAAGTAGTGACATTCCATGAAAAATGCCAGTATACTGAAATCATATGCCCTTAATAGGGTTAAGATGAAAATTCATATACACTAAATGTACAAAAGCAAGGAAATTCCCATATTTTTACACTTTTATTGTCATTAAGGGTACGACTACATACCAACCAAACCATGATCTTGGCCTTTTGGCCAAGATCAAAGTGTAGTATCTGTTCCGATGCATACTGCACCCCATGAACTGGTATCGTCTTGGCCTTCGGGGCTTGATTCCGCCGGTCTATGGATTTGTCCTGTGCAGTTTTAGGAGGTCCACCCTCCCAGGCTTTGCCTCCCCTCTTTGGGGAGGAGTAAGTTTATTGCTTACTGCCTGAGGCGCCCCTACCGGGGAATGCCGACGGGACTGCCCAGGCAATTTTTAAACCCCACTTTCCCGACCCGACCTTGGGTCACATCTTACTTGCGGGAGTAAGATAAAAACTGGCCTTGTGCCTAACCTTCTGAAGAGGAGGTAAATAAATACATATCAACCAAACCATTTCATTATCACATCACTACAGTATAAATCTCTATGCATTAGTGGATGAAGTGTGTGAGGTGCGCTGAAGAAAAATTCCTACTAGTAAAATATATAGCCCTGTTGTGCTCGCATACCCTTAATGACAATAAAAGTGTAAAAATTTGGGAATTTCCTTGCTTTTGTACATTTAGTGTATATGAATTTTCATCTTAACCCTATTAAGGGCATATGATTTCAGTATACTGGCATTTTTCATGGAATGTCACTACTTTTGTAAAGGCTATGCCTTAATACAATGGTCATTTTAACCTTATCAGTCTGTATGTACATGCTCCAAAGAAGTTTGACATTGTCGTTCTCCTGTACCACTCCTGGCTTATGATCATACCACTTCTCATTGTGGTTTAATTCATAAAGTTTGCATATATTCCAGTGTAGTACCTGAGCGACATTGTCGCGTCTCCATTTTTTATACTGATGCTGTGTTAGCATTGGGCATTCAGATACAATAGGCACTAAGGTTTCTTCCCTTTCATTACACAATCGGAATATCTATAATTCTGCAGTTTTTTATTATCAATGTTTGATGGAATTAGTGCGAGTGGCTTGTTCTTGAGGTGCCATTAAAGTGCCATCGGTAGATCTTTTGAGATAACCCCTGACCAACCAATTGAAACTGTCATTATATCTAAATGCAGTATTCCTAAAGAATACACTGTGTAGTTTCTTTCCAAATAATTTAAACCGTCTCTCTTGTAATCTTTGATTCTTTTTTACACCAGTTCTTAGTATTTCCTCTCTTGTCACTTCACGAAGAAGAATCTCAGTACTTTCAGAAATATAATTATATAGACAACCTTCTTCTATATTCACAATATCCTCAACACTAAGTAGACCTCGACTACTTTCTTTTCTAGGTGGATGAAATCGATTTGCATCTTGTTTCTTTGCAAAAGCTCCATAAATTGTAAGCAATTTCCATGTTTTGGTATCCAAACATTTGAGCTCATCTACAATTATTATTATTATTATTATTATTATTATTATTTACTCACTAGGAGTTATCACACTGGTCATCGTCAGTGATCGCCCACTGCCAACAACCTGTGGTATTCCCTGGAGTCTGAGTGACAACAAGTCTCCTCAGACTTCCAGTATGCTCCACCTCTTTTCGTTCATCACCGCTGATGACCTTGCGGTATCGCAACAGCCACCTACCAACGATTTCCCGCTGTTAAGGGCCATTGGTCCCCTCCAGGGGCCCGAGTGGCAACAAGCCTCCCCAAGGTCCCAGAGCTGTCCGCGCTCTTCTAGTGAAGGTCTGGTTTGCGCTTTCCCTCCTCGACCCTCTGTCCATAAATTTCGTGGCATTAACCTATGCTTGCGCCTCTCTCGTGCGGTTGTATTTTCGCCGGTTCTGTTGTCTTGTGCTTCCATTTGTTTGTTCTCCATTCGTTGCTTATGTGGGTTAGTTTCTGCATTCGAGGACATTTCTCAGGATTGTAGCTGTTTTGATCATTACTGTCATTTGTATGGTCTCAGTTATCCCTTTGATTCCTATTTCTCCTAGTCTTTTCTCCACGTTTTTGGGGACTGTTCCTAGTGCTCCTATGATTATTGGTGTTATACTGACTTTCTTCATGTTCCATATTCCTTTCAATTCTCTGGCAAGTTCAGTATATTTGCTTCTTTTTTCCGTCTCTTTGATCTTCACTCTGTGGTCTGCTGGAACGGCAACGTCTACGATTTTGCAGGATTTTTCTTTCTTGTTGATTATTATCATATCCGGTCTCCTTGCTGTTATGGGTTTGTCTGTTTGTACATTCATATCCCATATGATTTTGTGTTTTTCGTTTTCTAGTACAGTTTCTGGTTTATGTTTGTACCGTTTTTTTGCATATTCGAAATTCAGTTGTTTGCACATTTCCCGGTGTACTTATTTCCCCACGCTGTCATGTCTGTTCTTGTATTCCCTTTGTGCTAGCTTGCTGCATTCACTTATTATATGATTTATCGTTTCGTCTCTTTGTCCACACAATCGGCATTTGCTGTTTTCCTGGGTTTTATCTATCTTTGCTTTAATAAAGCTTGTCCTAATCGCATTGTTCTGTGCGGCCGTCAGCAGAGATTCCGTTTCTCTGTTCAAGTGTCCTTTTCTTAGCCATGCCCAGCTGTTTTCATTGGCTTCATCGCTTGTGAGTCTTATAAAGCGTCCATGTAGTTGTTTTTCTTCCCACTTTTCCTTTCTTGTCTTTTTGTTTCTGGGTTCAGTGCTTCCGTAGTTGTTTGGTGGGATGGTGTCTCTTGCTGTGGTGATCAGTCTTTCCGTGTTCTGGGTTACATATTTCTCCAGCTCTTTTTTGGTGTTTTCCACACAGTCTTCTATACTTACCAGTCCTCTACCTCCTTCATTTCTTTTCATGTAGAGTCTGTCCGTATCGTCTTTTGGGTGCAATGCATTGTGCATAGTCATTAGTTTTCTAGTCCTTTGGTCAATGTGCCTGAGTTCTTCTTTGGTCCAGCCTATGAATGGTCCAGAGTATCTTATTAGTGATACAGCCCATGTGTTTATCCCTTTTACTAGGTTTCTGCTATATAGTTTAGTTTCTAAGAGTTTCCTTGTTCTTCGTAGATATTCTTTTCCAATCTTCTCTTTCATTTCTGTATATTTGATTGTGTCTGCTTCCAGAACTCCCAGGTATTTATAACTATCTTGTTCTCCTAGCGCCCTCATCTCCTCTTGGTTGGGGAGTTCTATACCTTCTGTCATCTCCAGTTTTCCTCTTTTGATCTCTAGTAGTGCATATTTTTCTATTCCAAACTCCATTTGGATATCCTGGCTGAATATCCTGGTTGTGTTTATCAGCTTTTCCAGTTCTTTTTGTTTTTTGCAAACAGTTTAAGGTCATCCATGTACATCAGGTGGTTTATTCTTTGTTCTGTATCCGTAAACCTGTATCCGGCATCACACTTTCTGAGTATGTAGTTGAGTGGTATCATGGCTATTATAAACAATAGTGGTGATAGAGAGTCTCCTTGAAAGATGCCTCTCTGTATTTTTATCTCAGACAGGTATTGTCCTCCGGCTGTCAGTTTTAGTCTCCATGTTTCCATTGCTTTCTGGATGAGATTAATAATCCTGTCTGGTGGTGGTGGTGGTGGTGGTATTATTATTATTATTATTATTATTATTATTATTATTATTATTGTTATTGTTGTTGTTGTTGTCGTCGTCGTCGTCGTCATATTATTATTATATTATTAGTATTATTATATTATTATTATTGCCATTATTATTATATTATTATCATTATTATCATATTATCATTATTATTATACTATTATATTATTATATTATTAGTATTATTACTATATTATTATATTATTATATTATTAGTATTATATTTTTATTATTATTATTATTGTTATATTATTAGTATTATTATATTATTATTTGCATTATTATTATATTATTAGTATTACTATTATTATGATTATTATCATATTATAATATTATTAGTATTATTATATTATTATTATCATTATTATATTATTATTATATTATTATTACATTATTAGTATTATTAATATATTATTAATATTATTATATTATTATTAATATATTAGTATTATATTATTATTATAATATTATTATTTTTATTATTATTATAATATTATTATTATTAGTATTATTATTATATTATTATATTATTATGTTATTATTTTTATTATTATTATTATTATTATTATTATTATTATTATTATTATTATTATTATTATTATATTATTATTATATTATTATTACATTATTATTATTATTAATATATTATTAATATTATTATATTATTATTATTATATTATTAGTATTATATTATTATTATAATATTATTATTTTTATTATTATTATAATATTATTATTATTAGTATTATTATTATATTATTATATTATCATTATATTATTAGTATTATTATGTTATTATTATTATTATTATTTTTATTATTATTATTATTATTATTATTATTATTATTATTATTATTATTATTATTATTATCATCAAATGAGTTTTATATTTTTTCGATCTTATAAACTTATTCCTCAACTATTAATGCATTGGTATCACGAAAAAGTTTATTTTTAAGAAGAAAAATCTCGGGAATTCTGTGTACATAAAAGGCTTTTAGTTTATTCGTCTGGGATTTTTAAGTTCTCTCATTGCAACTATGATTGGAAAAAGAGCCGAAAGCGCTTCATTGTCTATTAATTAGTCACATTGAAACGTTAGCAGAGTTCTTTCGGGCGCAAAGAAATGATAAATAAAGTTTTCATTTTATATATATATATATATATATATATATATACACTAGAAAAATGTAACCCATTGGGTCAGTCATTGAGATCTAGTTTGATTGTTGGAATCAGAAAAAAGGCGACGGGATAAACCATATCCCCTCCCCCAAAGGAGAGGTAATGACCCCCTTAGACCAAACCGAACTATACTTAATTCAAAAACCATAAATGTGCCAAGTATCTCTGGCTGTTATGAAAAGAATAGTCGACATAAAGACCCTGCATTTATGTGCCACCCAGGGCAGCAAGATGTGACACAAGGTCAGCTAAATGTGATAAAAACCAGCTCTTATAAACTGCGCACGTTGAAAAAGTAAAAAAATAGCGGTGAATGAATCCGTCAACATTCCTCGGTAAAAGCGTCTTGAAGGAGGAGATAATACCAGGGAGGATGGACTCCAAAATCCAAATCGAACCATGCCTTACCATGATACAGAATGATCAGCAAAGACACAAGACAGTTCATGTTTGCCAGAATGATGGCAACTATTCCCCCGGCTGATACGGAAAAAAAAACATTGAGTTTCAAAGCTAGTTAAAGATGAAAGTAGTGTAGGGACGATTAATCAGAACCGGAAAATCGGAACTTTTTTTAAGTATTGGAATCGGAAACATCTGAGCCTAGTTTCCGATTCCGAAAAACGTTTCTTTTATTTTTTATACTTAAATTTCTATTGCTTGTATTAACGATAAAATTATTTATTTTTTATTGTTTTAAACTACCAGTAAAACGAAAATCATCCGACCATCATTTTACTTGTGTAAAAAAAAAGCACAAAAAATTGCATAAATTCTCTAGATAACCTTATGGAGTTCATTTACAAGGTTCTGAAAAATGTTTAAACATTGAATAAAACATTTTTGTCAAGAAAAAAATAAGTTGTAAGTAAAATATAAAAAAAAATGTTTAAAAATGTTTTTTTTGTATGGTGGTCTTTTGTCCGGTGGGATTCTGTCCGATCCCTCAGCATTGAGAAACTTTACAAAACATGGCCAAAAAGTGTGAAAAAATGGGACGTATTCAAAGGCTTTGAGTGGAGTTTAATTAGGTCTAAAAGAATAAATAAATTCAAAGATTTCACGACTCTCTGCGAGAACACATTTTGGCGTTAGTTCTTCTTTGATTTTGAGTGAACAAGTGATTCAGTGAACTAGTTGTAAAAAATAGTTAACAAAAATAAAAAGTGGATTGGAATGGAAATAGAAGGTAATAAAATCAAATATTAATAATAATAATGATTCTTGGTTATTAATATTATTGAAGCCATTTGGCAGTTCAGTTTCAATTTTTTTTCTACATTATTGTTGTTTTTAGGATATTTTATTATTTTAGTCTATAGTTTTGACTGGGGAAAATACAATGTGTAATTTAATCTCTCTATGTCTCTGCCCCTGCGTCTGTCTGTCTGTCTGTCTGTCTGTCTGTCTGTCTCTCTCTCTCTATATATATATTGTCACGTCATACTACTATTGAAACTTGATATTATACAAGACTATATACCGACCTAGCACATGAATACACTTTATACTTTATTTCCCTATGCCAGTTTATTATCAGGAAATGGATAATTTCGAAGCGATAAAAGATAATACTATTTCCTGTAATGTCCCGCCAATCCCATATTATCACCGACCACGAGGTGTCGATTTCGGTATCCTACTGAATAAAGGTCGACTCATCAAGATACTTAAGCTTTACATACATCCGACCGTTTCACCATAATTGGCTGTCAGAACATACGCCCACACAAATCCACCTACGCATACAGTCACATGACCGACATCTATATAATTCCTAAAATGTGGGAACTCAGTCACGGTTTTCACAGTTTCTTCAAAACGTTATTATATAAAGAAGAAGAAACAGAAACGGAAGAAGAAGAAGACAGAGACGAGGAAAAAAGCAACGATAGCATCTATCGTCTTACGTGAAGGATTGGACAGAAGGCGCCTTGGAGAAATGATACGGATAATTTGAATATTCTGACTGTTTTCCATTGTTAATAAATAAAAGCTGAATTCGAATTATCGAAATGATTACAGAACCTAACAACTCGTCCTAATAAGGAAAATGTCATTATCATTCTCATAAAATAAACTGGAGTGACTGCATCAACTCGTTTCCTACTGCCTGCAATTATTAACCTGATATCCTGACTTGTGATCTCGGAGGAAGATTGCGTAGCGACAATCATGTTTTCAAGAACTTAGCAACTCCGTACCCTATAATGATCGGGCATTTACTTTGCTTAGTGACTCTTAGTCATTTTTCCAGCATTCACATACAGAGAGAACTTCATCACATTATGAACTATTGAACTCTTATGTGGATTACCTTCTGAATTGCTAAACGGTAATGCTCTCTTATAAACTTATATTGTATATTTAAGTCTATTCTTTTAACCCCTTTCGCCTATTAGACTTTGATTTTTTGTTTTTATATTTCTTTCCTGTATTTATGTAAATAAATATTTGTATTTATAACTTGGTTGTCTAATGTTATTTCGCACTTGTTTGTTTATTGCTTTTCTGTTACTTTCACAGAAACCTTGAATTGAAGACCCCTTCCCCTTTTTATTATTCTTTATTGATTACTGTGTTGCGCAAAAGCTTTAGTAGTCCCACCTACAAGGGATCATAACATTATATATATATATATATATATATATATATATATGATAATTTTTTATTTACACAGACATGTACAAAATCTGCGACACTGGCATGTCGATGTTATCGATCAACAGCTATTATTAACTGAGATATCATCAGGCAGAGTTAGAATCCGATCTTAACGTTAGATCATATTTGGAAAGAAATATGATCTAAGGTTAAGAATTATGATCTAAGGCTAAGATCGGATTCTAACTTTGCCTAATGAGATCTCAGTTTATAATAGCTGTTGATCGATAACATCGACATGTCAGTGTCGCAGATTTTGTACATGTCTGTGTAAATAAAGATAATCATATATAAAAGCTCTATTTGATATCGAGCACTTTTTATAAACCCGGTTGAAATTCTTTGGATTACTACCCTGTGGATGTTTTACCTGGATTATATATATATATATATATATATATATATATATATATATATATATATATATATATATTAAATTCCCGAAACAGTTTTTCATGGTAAACAACTGATGATCCCTTAAAATAGTGTTAGAAACAAACTAATATAATAAATGATTTTCCACTGAAAGACTTGGGACTATTAGTTTTATTTTTTAATTTTTTAATTTTTTTAAAAATATAGTTTTAATGGATGAGAAACTTCCGAGACTATATATATATATATATATATATATGTAACCCCCAATCTTGGCTGGGCTCTGTAGTGAGTAGTATTAACACAACCATCATTGTAGCACGTTCCTTCAGTAGTTGAACACTCTTGACGACGGCTGCGTATAACAGGTTTAATCTCTCGCTAATTTATCAGATTGTTCATAGTGGCCGAGTGGGTCAAGGCGTTGGAATTTGGATTATAGCATGACTCGTGTTCCGGGGGTTCGAACTCTGCGAACGGTATGAATAATTATCTATACACTGACGATTCCCGAAAAGATGAAACGCATAGGTATGTAGATAAAAACAAATATTTAACATTATATATATATATTTCTTTCCTTAATCCATTGATTTTCAAAGATATGCTCTTATCGGAGGAAATTCAACGGATAAACATTTGAAAATATAAAAATATAACAGACCTGAAAATACACACACTTTTAAAAGTTTAAAATAGGCAAAGAAAATCATCATCATTGAAGAAGCATAGCAAAGTTCGTTTAATCAAATGCGAGGATTTCAATCATGAAGCATGTGTATGGGTTGAAGGTAATCTAGACATTCGAATTTTTGAAAACGTCCCTTTTTTGGATATTTTGGTATTCAACTCCAAATGAGAGTTTGTTGAAAAATATAGAAGTATAAGTCTTGAATGAAATTGTAAAAAATTGATAAAATCAGAATGCAGAAGTGTCAAAAGCTATGATTTTACTTACTGGGCTGTGTAAGAATGTGGATGTAACTGTTCAAATCCGGAGCGAATACAAATGTGGTAATTCAAATAATTGTTAAGCTGTAATAAAGTAAAGTAAAAAAAAAAGATAAAAGGGCAAATGGAAGGACAGCGAATATTAATATGAGTAAGAATGGATGAAAAGAAAAGGGAGGGTTAAGAAAAGTAGAGTAAAAAGAACGGAGTGTATATGAGGGATGGAGAGGGGAGGGAAAGAGGAACGAACACGGATATGGAGGCAAATGGGGGAGAGGTTGCGCTAAACCTGATTTAAAGAGGTATGTTTTTATAGGGGAATAAAATTGATAAGCATAAGTAAGAAAAAATACCAAGAGTAAAGCGTGTTCAAACGATTTAAAATGGAAATGAGGTAGTTAGAAATTTAAATGTTAAATTAATTTCTTAAGAAGGTCTACAATAATATAGAGAAAAACCGATGCCGAATCAGATCATGAAATAAAAAACGTAAAGGCATTAAGAGGTTAATTTTACATTAATAAATATAATTAAAAGGGCCTTAAGTTAAAAATAGTTTTTAAGGATAACATTTAAAACTTAGTAAGTAACAAAAAATAAGAGGCAGTCAAATTAGCAAAATCATGAGTAAACAATAAGGAGTCGTCAAAAAGGTAGAAATAATAATAGAAACAATAAAATGTTTACGGCAAAACTGAATCAATCAATCAAAAGAATAAAAGATGATATCAATTATTGTAAGAGTGCGAAACTGTTCTAATAATTAAATAATAATAACAATAAAATGTTTACGGCAAAGTCAAACTGAATGATAATGTCAGTATAAATAAGGCATATACATTAAAGATAGAAGTAAACTAAAGAATAAAACATTATATCAATTATTGAAATAGTACTTTTATTCAATAACCTTATTTATTTCCTTCTTATTTATTTAAGCGCATAGTTAGCCATCTTGGATTTTGGCTTCCGCCGACGTTATTAGATTGTAGCCCCTGCACAAAATATTTCACACTATTTAAATAGAACACATTTAAATAATAATGATGATAATAAACATGAGTGCGAAACTGTTCTATGAATTGGAATCTTAACGTTTAACAGGAGATAATTAGCTTCAAAACAAGAAGACTGATTTATAGGGGATAATTAGCTTCAAAACAAGAAGACTGATTTATAGGGGGATAATTAGCTTCAAAACAAGAAGACTGATTCATAGGGGGATAATTAGCTTCAAAACAAGAAGACTGATTTATAGGGGGGTAATTAGCTTCAAAACAAGAAGACTGATTTATAGGGAGATAATTATCTTCAAAACAAGAAGACTGATTTATAGGGGCATAATTAGCTTCAAAACAAGAAGACTAATTTATAAGGGATAATTAGCTTCAAAACAAGAAGACTGATTTATAGGGGCATAATTAGCTTCAAAACAAGAAGACTGATTTATAGAGAGATAATTATCTTCAAAACAAGAAGACTGATTCATAGGGGGATAATTAGCTTCAAAACAAGAAGACTGATTTATAGGGGCATAATTAGCTTCAAAACAAGAAGACTGATTTATAGGGGGATAATTAGCTTCAAAACAAGAAGACTGATTTATAGGGAGATAATTAGCTTCAAAACAAGAAGACTGATTTATAGGGAGATAATTAGCTTCAAAACAAGAAGACTGATTTATAAGGGAGATAATTAACTTCAAAACAAGAAGACTGATTTATAGGGGCATAATTAGCTTCAAAACAAGAAGACTGATTTATAGGGAGATAATTAGCTTCAAAACAAGAAGACTGATTTATAGGGGGATAATTAGCTTCAAAACAAGAAGACTGATTTATAGGGAGATAATTAGCTTCAAAACAAGAAGACTGATTTATAGGGGCATAATTAGCTTCAAAACAAGAAGACTAATTTATAAGGGATAATTAGCTTCAAAACAAGAAGACTGATTTATAGGGGCATAATTAGCTTCAAAACAAGAAGACTGATTTATAGGGAGATAATTAGCTTCAAAACAAGAAGACTGATTTATAGGGGGATAATTAGCTTCAAAACAAGAAGACTGATTTATAAGGGAGATAATTAGCTTCAAAACAAGAAGACTGATTTATAGGGGGTCAGATTAGAAAGGAAAGAAAGGTCTTTCTTAAGAGGCAAATAAAATTACTTTATTTAAAGGGTAAATTGAATAGTCAGAATTAGCGAAGATATTATTATTAAAGGGTTCATTAAAATAACTTATACAAATTTACAAGATAATATTTATCAAATAAGCATACGGCTAGGATATAGTCACATAAAGATAATTAAAACGATGTAAAGATGGAGATAAAATATGTGTTGTTGGAATGATTTAAAATTATTAAAAGTGTACATTTAGTAAAGAATGTATTTTAGTACATTTAAAAGTAAATTGGATTAAAATGCTATTAATGATATTTTAATAGTGTTGTTAAGTGAGTAAAAGTATATTTTCTGATAAAGACTAAATTTATTTTACATTTTATAAAAACCGTATTCATTTTTATATCAACAAAAAAAGAAATGGATTACTTTATTAATTAGCAGGAAAAAGTATATATATATATATATATATATATATATATATATATATATATATATATATATATATATACACACATTTGCGTTAATTGAATAAAATCAAGGAAACAAAAATGATAATGTAATAAGCTCATAAGCGCTGTTGAACCTAGCGAAACCCGGATCTCAGAGTATCAAGTCTGTAGCTATACCAATTAGACAATTCCCGCTGGAATTTATAGCAGAGTAGAAAGTTGACCTTGGGGTTACTTTCCGCAGCCTCGTAACTCTCGCTTTCATTATTTTGTCTTATAGTCCTCACATTTCATGAGCGATGTTTCTGACAAAGGGGTGAGAATTGCTGTTTTCTGGGTCAGAATCTATCCATATCACACTTATCGTTACCTAGTTTTTGACCTTGAAGTAGTATTTTTTTGGCTCTTTACATCAAGTGGCTTCATGCCTAAGTGAATGTCTATTTTTAATATCCCATAATATATATATATATATATATATATATATATATATATATATATATATATATATATATATATATATACACCAAAGCTGAGTTAATCAACGTTTGTTTTCCTTAGGCTTTTTCCTATAGGTCTAACTCTCTAAAAGTTTACCTTTTAGTTATAATCTACATACATATATATATATATATATATATATATATATATATATATATATGTATATATATATACACATTTGCATTAAAAGCACTCTCAAAACAAAGTAATTTATTTTATTTTGTATTCTTACTATTTTGATTATTGTCACTACTATGCCTATTTTGCTTGTTATGTTCCAAAATTTTCAACCAATATCGTGAACCGCTTTTTATAGAAAACTCAAAGTGAGAAAGTATAAATAAAATGTCCCTTGTTTCGTTTTATTAGTTTTTAATTTTTATAATTTAAATACAAATAACATTAAAATGACAATTTTTTTGAAAATTAACCCAAAATATTTGGTTTTAACCTATTTGCGTTAATAAATATATATTTATAATTTAATAAAATTTCTATGATTTTAATTTTCCGTAAATGACTGATCTGAGGAAAGTAGCATTTTTTGTTTATTCAGTTTGTAACGTAGAAAAATGGTTACTTTCATCAGATCTGATATTTTATATAAGGGATAAGATTAAAGGATAGAGCATGATAATTAAAACGATGGAGATAAAAGATATGTTTTTGGAATAAGTTAAAATTATTAAAGGTGTAAATTTAATAAAGAATGTATTTTAATACATTTAAAAGTCAATTAGAGGGTCTGGATTAAAATGCTATTAATGATATTTTAATAGTGTTGTTAAGCGAATAAAAGTATATTTTCCTGCTTCGCATAGTTTAGTTGTGTTCCTAAAATTTGAAGTGATGAATATTTTACGGATCTCTTTAATAAGTATCGAAATAACGATATGGAGAGAGGGGTTAAAAGATATTAAGAATTACTTTAACACACGAATCTTAAAAGGATATATTATAATTCGGCCATTCTATTAATTGAATCGACTTGACTTTTAGGTGGAGATGATGTATCAGTTGGAGTTAATAATTGGCTATATTTAAATTTTGTTTTATGTCTGCATGCCGAGAGAAGTTCGTTTTTAGAGTTTATTATATTTTTACTCTTAGTAGCAGTGATTATCATTACAGCTTTGAAAGTACACAATTGACAAAATTTAGATCCTGGGGTTAAAGATTGAGATTTCTTTAGGATCGACCAGTGCAGTGGGTACTGGATATATTTTGATTTTAAAACCTAATATTATAAATTCTTATATTACCCTGGTTTGAACAATTGATCATTTAATAAATATTGTATTCTATCCAATTTTTATTCTCATCACTTATATGATTATACTATTGCCCTATCATATTTTTATTCTCTATCGCATATATCGAGCTTTGACTATTCAAGATATTTAATCTTTAATTTTAGTGATATAATCTTTATCTTTTTTTAATATTATATATATATATATATATATATAGGTGACGCCGGTTTGAATAAAAAAATATATAATACTATTACGAAACAATGGTTTAAAAAATATGTCTAAATACCCTTTCTTATTCAAACCGGCGTCACCTCGCCTACAGACATAACGAGATTTTCTGACCAAAAAGTCCATTTCCATCGGACGATGAAAAAAAAGAAGAAAAGAAAAACACACTTTGAAAATGAGAAGTATATTCTTGAAAGCTAAGATTAAAATAAATTTTATTTATTTTACACCACCATTGTTATGGTTTTTACAAAAATAATAATAATAATAATAATAATAATAATAATATATATATATATATATATATATATATATATATATATATATATATATATATTTATACATGCACACACTAGAAGAACATGAAGCCATCGTTAAAGAAAGAGGAGTTAACTATGAATTCGTGTATACTTATTTACTTTCCCCTTTTATTCAATAACCTTATTTATTTCCTTCTTATTTATTTAAGCGTATAGTTAGCCATCTTGGACTTTGGCTTCCGCCAACGTTATTAGATTGTAGCCCCTGCACAAAATATTTCACACTATTTAAATAGAACATATTTAAATAATAATGATAATAAACATGAGAATTTAATTCGAAAGTATATTAATTGAACATTGGTTCATAGCCTCTTATTATTTATAAAATTATTACAAAAATTCAGTAGTAATAATGCGATTTAACTTTGCGTTTTTTTGCATCATTTTACAAATATATTACTAATGGAAATTTGTTATTTGTCTGTCTGAAGCCAACACCATACTATTACTTATATTAATATCCAATTGTACTAGATTTTAATGCTAAATTCAGGGAATAGTGTAGTATCTGTTCTGTTGCCATAAGACATTACCCCCTCCTTTGGGGGTTAGTGTCGTGTATATACTGTGGTCATGATACTATCTTCACATGCATTAACTCCTATTTAGTGGGCAGCAGTGTATTATTTGTTCTGTTCACACGAGACCATCCTGCCAGGCAAAACTTGCTCTTTTGGAGAGGTAGTGTAGTATATGTTCAGTTGTCATGAGACAATTCTTCAAAGCATTACCTCCTCTTTTGGGGGTACGGGTAGCATACTTCAATAAAACATATTCCCCCATAGTAATATAAAAATAATAATAATAATAATAATAATAATAATAATAATAATAATAATAATTTGAATGGGATATGGAGCATGAAGAAAGTCAATATAATACCAATACTTGTAGAAGCACTAGGAATAGTCCCTTAAAATATCTGGGAAAAAGAAATTGAAATCTAAGGGATTACTGAGATCATACAAAAGACGAAAATGATAAAAACAGCTGCAATCTTAAAGAAAATCCACGAATGCGGAAACCAACTAACATAAGCTACGAACGGTAACCAGTCACCTGGGAATTACAATAGAAATAAAACAAAAACCACAGGAAGAACACTACCACATGAACCGAAGGAACAGAAACTACAAGAAATTTCATAAAGTGCACCCCCCCTAAAAAAAAGTGATGACACAAGTATCGGCTGATACCTAACAAGGAAAATAAACAGTAATTAATTCGAAAAAAATGCTTAAAAAATAAAAATATGTTCTTAGCCCCCAACACGCGGGGTGTTTTTGTAATTGACAATTTGAAACAAACAAAAAATATCGCAGTTTTCTAAAATAAAACTCTGTAAAATAAAATGGGTTTACCATAACATTTAAATAATTAACTTTTCCCTAATTTTTTATATTTGTATTATTCAGTTAATATTTATATTTTCTTTCTGATTGTCTTTTCTCATAAGGACTAAATTTATTTTTCATTTTTAAAAAACCGTATTCATTTTTATATTAACAAAAAAAGAAATGGATTACTTTATTAATTAGCAGGAAAAAGTATATATATATATATATATATATATATATATATATATATATATATATATATATATATATATATATATAAGGGAACCTATCTTTATTTATTGGCGAACCTATCGTTCTTTCCAAATATAACCTAAGAGAAGGATTATATTTTCATTTTACCTGATAAGATCTCGGTTTCTACCAGCTGTTGATCGATAAAATCGACATGCAAGTGTCGCAGGTTTTCTACATGTACCTATAAATAAAAATAAGCATATATATATATATATATATATATATATATATATATATATATATATATATATATATATATATATATATATATATATATGAGAGAGAGATTTCCATTATGGGGTGTTGAACTGAATATCTACGTTTACTTCCGGTTACTAAGCGAAAACAAAACATATAAACACGTGTCTGTTGCCTTTTCTAATTTTTATTCAAGTGAAGTATATTTTCCAAATATAACTTTACATTTAGACATTATAATTAATTTTCACATTTCAAAACTAAATTCTCAATGCGTCTAACTTCTCCTTTTCAAAACAAAATTAAATCCATCTACTTAGAAATGTTTATTACTTTAAAACGAAAATAAACAGTTATTATTCTGAAAAATATTTTGAAAAATACAAATATGGGATGCTTAGCGCCCCCCCCCCAATTGTGTTTTTTTCCCAAATTTCGTGTGTAAAACAAACATTACTTTCCACAAAATGACCTAAGAACATCAATACATAAAGTAAGTCTGTGTGTGTTTAGCTAGAACTCAGAAACTACATAAGATTCGCTTATAAAACTTATATATTGGGAGTCAATATTATCTCAAGCTAGTTTGGATAAAATACTGTAATATTACTTAGCTACGAGGTCGCCACGGACAAAAGTAGTGCATGGGGGTAATTATTTTTTCCACCCTTACTAGTAATTGTTTTAAAAACTACACTGAAACTAGATAAAACAGTCAGTTTTCTTTTTCATTCTTTCTTGCTTTCTTTCTTTCTTTTTATCATAGTGAACAAGTTTCCATACAGAGAGAGAGACAGAGAGAAAGAGACAGAGAGAGGGAGAGAGAGAGAGTAAGAAAGGGAGACATAGGGAGAGAGAGAGAGAGAGAGAGAGTAAAAGAGAGGGAGAGAAGGGGGAAGAGAGAGGCAGCTGTAGGGAGGTAGATAGAGAATGTTTAAATGGTGTTACACACACTTTTAAAACTCTATTTTGTTATCCCTGCCCCCGAGCAACGCCGGATAGCCTTGCTAATTCAATATATATATATATATATATATATATATATATATATATATATATATATATATATATATATATATATATATATATATATATATAATTTCTTTTGTGATCCTTATCCACTTGCTTACTGATTTGTCAAAAGTTATTCCGTATTTATTAAAGTCATCAATTTGAAAAGTATTAGTAAAGTCTATCAAAAAGAACGTGTTTATGCAACATACATTTTTGTTGTTGGATGCCCCAACCGGAAATGACGTCCATGCTGAAAGCGAAAATGAGGCGATTGCTCTCAACTCAAAATGGCCGATCACGTCGCTTGATAATTTTCAATGAACACTGCTTGAATAAGCGTTTAGTACGGATTAGTAATAACACGGGTATATGTTGAGCTATTTGTGCTGTCTTCCTTCTCTTTATGTTGAGCTATTTGTGCTGTCTTCCTTCTCTTTATGTTGAGCTATTTGTACTGTCTTCCTTCTCTTTATTTCCCTTATAAATATACTAGCAAAACTTACCAGCCCTCCGGGCAGCAATTAATTGGGAAGGGAGCGTTGATTAAAAAAATGTTTTTTACTCAGAGAATTCCATGATTTTAATAAACTTTAGTAAATTTGTCAGATTAATATCCTCAGCTAAATTACCCCCCCCCCCTTAAAAATGAGATTTTTCTTTTTAGGGTCTAAATTGTTAATATGTTTTTAACACTTAACCTAAGTTTGACTGAACTGCCGTAAAACTGGCCCGAAAAATAAAATTTATATTTGAAAATTTTCCCCACTTTAAATGATAAAATAATTATTTTTCTTTTCTTCTTTCCATCAAGTTAAAAAAGTAGAAACAAATGTTTTGGTGGGGAATTTAGCGGAGGATCGAGCGAGACAACCACACTCTCCCTCCCACCTCTATCTCTTATCGCTTCTGCTTCGCTCGCAATCTAAGACCACTACACTCTACCCCCACTCCGCTTTCTCTTATCGCTTCTGTCTCACCAGTAATGTCGTTAGTCAACGCATGGACTTAAGGTGTTTTAGATATTTTTCCGATTTATTTATTAAATAACTTTAATTAATTACTGTTAATATAGACGAAACTATTCCATATAGATAGCCAACATAAGGCAATCAGATTCCAAAATAATAATATTAAACATTAATTAATTATGGACGGTTTAAAAAATAGTTATGCTAATTAGGCAGTCAAAAGGTTCTCTCTTAATCTTTTATCTCTATTATATATACAGAATATCAAAAATGAAAAAAAACTTTCGCATTTATTCATTTATTTAGACATATAAATATATCTATATGTATAAGGAAGTTGATAACATCTTTGAAACACACATGAAAATGTATTTTTGAAAAATCAAATTGGTACAATTTTAAATGATAAAATCATTTATTCATTTTGTTTTGCAATATTTCGATGAATACATCTTTGTCAAGAGTTTAGTATTTTTTGTTCTTCTTTATTCAGGTGGTGTAAACCCCGAGGGGGCGTATCACGGTATGGTTTATATATATATATATATATATATATATATATATATATATATATATATATATATATATATATATATATATATATATATCGGAAGTTTCCCAACCATTAAAACTATATAAAGAAAAAAAAACAAAAAAACATTTTAGTCCAAAGTCATTCGGTGCAAAATTACTTTTGTAAGTCAATTTACTTTTAGCAGTTACTATATTAGTTTGCTTCCAAGAATTTACGCTAGTCTTAACATTATTTAAGGGATCATCAGTTGTTTACCATGAAAAACTACTGCTTTCCTTAGTAAGAATCCAAATTCAGGACATTAACATATACATGTATGAATCTAATTTAATTAAAACAAAACGGACTATTGGTTAAAACACCTTTATAAAATAGTGAAATACCCCCTCTTAGGTTTAATTTATTGACATTAAACATTAATAATTAATTAATTATGTTAGCACCGATTAATTAGATTTTGATTAGCATAACTTTTAGTCTTAAGGAACATTTTGAATTAAAATTTTTTATTAAAATAATTATTTAAATTTTATTTATTATTCTTATTTAATTGTAATTAATTAAATTACGCGTTATTGTTTTCTTCATTCATTGCTAGCTAAATCCTTATGAGCTTGTTTTTTCCTATCTTTAGATCTGAAATAACTTTTTTTCTCTTTTAACTTAACTGCATTTTTATTTTTTCATCTACTTATATGATTTTATTAAATACTGGCTATTTTAACAGGAATCTTAAGTAATTTATACGTATTTTTCCTAACTCTGCTTTTAAAAAAACAAGATGGCGTCTAACAA
Organism: Sepiola atlantica; assembly: GCA_963556195.1. Lineage (NCBI taxonomy): Eukaryota > Metazoa > Mollusca > Cephalopoda > Sepiida > Sepiolidae > Sepiola > Sepiola atlantica. Next base: position 192,167,757 of record OY744522.1, read on the forward strand.
CGATTAGGAAAACACATGTTCCGCATTGTAACGGTATCATTATGCATTCTACTTAAATGTAGGTGTTTTATTTCTGGATTTCGTAATGTTTCTATACTCGATCTTTGGACTACTAAAGAGTTACATATATAAACAATTCAGGATGTATCTATCTATCTATCTATCTATCTATCTATCTATCTATCTATCTATCTATCTATCTATCTATCTATCTATCTATCTCTTTTTCACTCTCGCTCTCTCTTTATATATATATATATAAAGATAATGATAATAGAATTAACGATAAGTGAAGTATCGTAAGGTGATCTATCGCGATACAGTAAAGCTCAATACGTTGAGTAGAGCAATCAATTTTAAAGAAAGAAAGATGAAGATAAAAAATTGCATAAAATTACATAAAATTACATAAAGTTACATAAAATTAATACAAATTTTATTACATCGAAAGCACAGATGAAAAGAGTTACATTAATCCTTAAACCATGATTTTTCAAAGATAAAACTCTTCTCAGAGGATAACATTTGGTAATGTGGTATTTATAATAAACAAATATTATCTAGTTCATTTTCACTTTGAAAAATTGAAGAATAAAACTAGAAAGGTTGGGGATGAAGAAATAAATGGCCGGGAAGGAGAGATTAGCAGTATTGAGTAGCCATTTTCGAAGACAAAAGGGGGCGCTATGGTGCAGATAGCAGAATAGCAAAAGTTTTTAGAATTGGAGAAAGTTATTTAACAATTTTTACAGGGTTTGAAGTAAGAGGTAGAGGGTTAAAAATATCTCATTTGGTCCGTATGGATTCGTTCTCCGTTATGTGTATAGTTCCGTAGAGTTACAAGTGAAAATTCTGGACTGGTATTTTAAATATCCAATTACTTTTGTATTAATTTTATGTAAATATATATATATATATATATATATATATATATATATATATATATATATTACTGGTTGTTTGTGTATATACGAAACGAACCGTCAAGTTATATGGATCTTTTGAATATTGAAAAATGAATAAAAAAACGGTCATTGGAATTTAGTGTCCTGTTAATTACACACACACACACACACACACACACACACACACACACACACACACACACACACGTATATATATAGTATACATTTTTATTCATACAAACATTATTGGTTACATATGTGCATACATGTTTCAGCTGTGATCTTTCTCGAGAGCCACCTTCCTCAGACCTTCAGAAAAACATTTATACTAAAACAGCTCTACTTGTTATTGGGCACTTAAGTCTAGGAAAAAAATGATACATGTAATATATATATATATATATATATATATATATATATATATATATATATATATATATATAATTTAATTATCCACGGACAAGTTTCGTCGTTTACAGCTCATAAGCGCTGTTGAACCTAGCGACACCCGGATCTCAGAGTTTCAAGCCTGTAGCCCTACCACTTAGCCAATTCCCGCTAGTGCTGGAATTTATAGCAGAGTAGAAAGTAACTATCGCTTCCATTATTTTGTCTTCACATTCCATGAGCGATGTTTCTGACAAAGGGGTGAGAATTACTGTTTTCTGGGTCGGAATCTATCCATAACACACTTATCGTTGCCTAGATTTTGACCTTGAAGTAGTATTTTTTAGCTCCTTACATCAAGTGGCTTCATGCCTTGTCTGGAGCGATTTCCATAAAATAAAAAATAGATGTCATTTATTTGTTTTGTTTTTTCGTTACTTTTGAACCAATTCAATTATTTATACGAAATATATACATAATTTAATATTTATAAATAAATATTAAATTATATTTAACTACAGACGACGTCGTTTCGAGCTTTTTACTCTTATCAGTGTAGGGAAGTGATACTTTCAGACGGTGATGAGGCGCGAACCTGGTTCACAGAGCCACCTTTGACTCGGCACACGTTCACTCTATTAAATCGTTATACAGAGAATTTAAGTTATATTTATGCCGATTACAGCGTAAACATAAAGACAGACTAGAGAACTGAACGCACTTACCTGGAGTCTTGCTTTGTAGCTAAGTGAATGTCTATTTTTATTTCCCATAACATATATATATATATATATATATATATATGTCTGTAGGTAATAAATAATTAATATTTATTTATAAATATTATTATAAACCCCCTTTACTAAACGCCGGGCTCTCTGAGTGAGTTTAATAACAAGCAGTACTAATAGCTTCATGCGAGATCCAACACAGTTTGTTGTTGTAAGATCACTTTCACTGCTCGTTGTGAATACCCGCCGACTCGGTATTTACAAATTAAATTCCTCCTTTATTGTTAGCTGATTCGCTGTGGCCAACGGGGGAACGCTCTTAACTACAAATCAGTGGCGATCTGTGATCGGAGTTCGAGCCCGCTGACCGTCGAAAATTAACATTCTGCACTTAAGATTGCGTTAGTATCAAACATCAATGTCTGTAGATATATATATATATATTAGGGTAGGTCGATTTTACACTTTTTTTTAAATATTAAAAAAAGGCACGTATCGAAAGTTGTATATAGACCTATTAAATACTCATGCAAAAAATTAGATAAAAAACTTCAGCGGTTTTTTGAGCGTTTGGTATCAAAGATCGTAGACAAGAATATACTGAAAATTCCTCGTTTTTGCAAGATTTGCTTGAATATTGGTGTGAAAACCAAATAATTTTAGCATTTAAAAGCAGGGAATGTCCTTTTATTTTATAAAAATGATATTAATTAAAGAAATCTTCAAATTAAAAATTTGCCCCCCCCCCTCATTTTCAGTATCTGCTTTTGTAAACTACCTTTTAACGTTATGAATTAAACAGTAATATTTGAATACCTAAAAAAATGATTTTTTTCTGTTATAAGTGAAAATATAACAAGCAAAGAAATAAGGAAAAACCTAACACTATTTTAATGGAGCTTAATATTGAGAGTCAAATTGCTCCATATAAGACCCCTTAGACAAAAATGCTGGTCTCAATTTCTGACTCAAAACTTTGGCTGTAATGTGTTGATGCCTTGCTTCAAAACCATATACAGTTTGTGAAGCTTCTGTTATTAACTTAACTGCCCGTTCCACGCCCTGAGAATGCCAAAAATGCAGCATAATTTTAAATCTATTAATTGTGTCCAATGTGTGACATTAAAATTAATAGGTGGTATTCTTTTTAATCTTTTTCTGGTTGACTCCTCACTCCTGAAAGAACACATTAATTAATTGAATTATTAAAAAATTCCAATCTGTACTGCTTTAATAATTATGGTGAAATTAGATAAAATCTTTAAAAATCATTCTATAAATTGGAATAAATAATTGAGTCAGAAATATATGAATAAATATTACTTACCTAATGGCCAAAATTCTTTTTAAAGCTTCTTCTCTTACTTCAATCTCTTCAGATTTAACCATGGAATATAGAAAGTTTTCAGGCAGTAAACAAAATGTATTACCTTGTATATTTCTAAATGTGATATCTTGGATTTCCTGAGGCTGCTCCTTAATCCTCTGGGTCATATTAAAAATGTGCACTTGCTGATTGTGGAATTTACTATTTCTTTTAATTTCAAACCAAGAAGTGGCATACACATTTACAATAAAATTTACTACATAGTGTAGTTTTGTCGTGTGCCTTTGTTGGTATGCACCACGAGTCCATAAACACATGAGCCTGATGGCCAAAGTTAACCATCTTGCTTGGTTTAAAGGACCAATTTTCCAGGAGGTATATCTAGAGTCAACCTTACCTCTAGAAATACCTACTGTGTATTCATAAAGGAGTCTTTGGTCAGAACTAAGATCATGTATTTCATCAATTTTAAAAATTGACTCTAGAGGATTGCTAATAGTGGAAAATGATATTTGGGGTAAATCATGGCAATCATTTGAGCATAATTTCCCCAGAGGGCCACTGAATGTTGTAGGGCCCTTTGCGCAACCATTTATGTTTTTAAAAAGGGCTCTGAAAGGTAGTTCATTATGATGCAAAGAGCAACCAATTGTGTGAAGATTTTTAAAAAGTTTTTTTTCTAAAATTGCAACCATTCCACCTTCGCAACCTGTGTTGGTATTAGTGTTGTCAACAAGTATAGCCTTGATACTGTTCTCACTGTGGAAATCATGCAAAACATCCACCACTTGATCTGCATGAACAGCACCTGTTGCACCACTATTAGGAAGAACTCTGTGTCAGATATTTACTTTCACATGGTGTTTCTTTTGTAAAAGTTAAATGGTGTTCTGGTCCCTTAGTTTTTTTCATAATTCTCTGTCTATTTTCATCCACAATTTCCTTATACATCAATGTGTCCTTATCCATTCTCCCATCAACTCCAATACATATAATATTTTAGGTGGGATAAAAACCCCTGGCTGAAATAGTTTTATTTGTCTACCTCCAACAAGGTAAGATGTGACACAAGGTCATGAAAGTGGGATTAGATAAGCCTGCGCTATAGAGGTGAGCACTCTGGCCATTAAAAAATTGACTGGGCAGCCCCGTCGGCATTCCCCTGTAGGGGCGTCTCAGACAGTTAGCAATAAACTTACTCCTCCCCAAAGAGGGAAGGCAAAGCCTGGGAGGGTGCAACTCCTAGAATTGCACAGGACGGACAAGCCCCAATAGACCGGCGTAAATCCAGACCCAAAGGCCCGGACGATACCGATTTATTTG
>OY744522.1:192177429-192247429 GCA_963556195.1 Sepiola atlantica
TAGATGGATCATCATGAATTTTAAAATATATATTCTCGGCAACACGGTGAGTAACATGGATACCGTATTTATTGTAACATTTAATATTTAAGGGGTGCACCCACACAAACTCGCACTCTCTCTACAAAAACTTTGAAACTAAGTTAGATACAAAATATTTAATAGAGAAAAGAATTGCTCTACATAAAATTTTGAGTTATATAAAGTAATACATTTTTTAGAAGTATCAGCGCGCATGAGCCTCAATAATATATATGTGCTTGGTTAAATCCTAAACTATTGAACTTATCATTATGAATTATTGAATATATATTCTAGGCAACAGGGTTAGTAATGTGGACACTTTATTTTATAACTTCATAATTTAAGGGGTTCCACGTAAACCGTACCATATCTTTAAAGAAGAAAAACATTAACATTACAAACTAATGCTATATTTATTGCTTGTACCCGTCCTAAAAAGGGTATTATACTTGTATATATATATATATATATATATATATATATATATATATATATATATATATACTTTTGCGTCTAAATATGTACGTAATCAATATGCGAGATATTGTTATGTTAAAGTACTTGCTGACCCATTTGACCTGATCAAGACCAAATGGAAGTAATCAGTTTGATACGCTATTTGTGTGCCTATGTCATTACTACTGGTTTCAGATACACTTACATATATACACTAATGCACACACACGAACCAAGACATAGTCACGGACACAGAACTTAGTCAAATAGGTATGCACATACACGCACATACACATAGGCATATGTACACATACGCCCACATATATATAGGTAGTTATACATACAGTGGCACACATACACAAGAAAAACGGAACATTAAAGGTAAAATCTTTTAAATACTGTGAAATTAGGCTAAATATTAGCAGGTCAAAAGTTCAAGTTCATATTTAGACGAAGCTTTAATTGGAAAACACATAACGAAATTTCGTTATTTGTGTTCAAAATTGTGCGCAGTCCACATTTCCCATTGATATATCCTTTACATCTGTAGCTCGCTGCTCCCCTCTGTTTAGTTAGCATTTAATAAATACGAAACAATATTTACATTGATAATTTCATTCACACATTATTTGTTAGACTGTCACAAACGCATTACAGTCTGCTGTCTAGATACCTGTTGTCTTGTTCATCTATTTTAATTAAAAAAATGTTTCCGTGAAAATGTCACCAGATCTTTTGTTTTAATTTAATTTTGATTCTATATCAAAATTGCGCCAAAATATAATAAGGCATTGCCCATTGGGACTTTTGAATATTTCAGACCATATCTCTCATTAATATCTCCTCTGTTATATTTGTAGCAGGGACGAAACATAAACTGTTAGTTTATTAAATAATGTACTTTCTTATTTCAGCCTGCTGCGTTTTCTACTGTCTACATTGTAAATGTGTACGTTTTCAGTGCCCCAAATACTCATTTCAAAAGATGAAAAGAGAGTATAAGACGCTGAATATGTACACAACCTAAGTTTATTATAAAAGTATTTTTTGAAAATCTGGTCATTAACTTTTGTTATTAAAACAAATTTGTAGATGATCTTTTAAGAGGAAGAATTATTAATTAAATACTTAAAAGCCAATAAAAGCATCGATTGTTTTTGAAGAGAACGTATTTTTCTATTCTAGTCTAACAAAAATCAGCTTCTTGGAAAAGGACATATATCTGTTTACCATTCTATGATTACTTTTTATGCAGGTTGTCTGAGCCAATTATGACACTTTTTGGAAAAGGAAATATATATGTTTAAAATTCTTTAATTATTTATATACAGGTTGTCTGAGCCAAATATGACACTTTTTGGAAAAGGAAATATATATGTTTAAAATTCTTTAATTATTTATATACAAGTTGTCTGAGCCAAATATGACACTTTTTGGAAAAGGAAATATATCTGTTTAAAATTCTATTATTACTTTTTATGCAGGTTGTCTGAGCCAAATATGACACTTTTTGGAAAACGAAAATATATCTGTTTAAAATTCTATTATTACTTTTTATGCAGGTTGTCTGAGCCAAATATGACACTTTTTGGAAAAGGAAATATATATGTTTAAAATTCTTTAATTATTTATATACAGGTTGTCTGAGCCAAATATGACACTTTTTGGAAAAGGAAATATATCTGTTTAAAATTCTATTATTACTTTTTATGCAGGTTGTCTGAGCCAAATATGACACTTTTTGGAAAAGAAAATATATCTGTTTAAAATTCTATTATTACTTTTTATGCAGGTTGTCTGAGACAAATATGACACTTTTTTGAAAAGAAAATATATCTGTTTAAAATTCTATAATTACTTTTATACAGGTTGTCTGAGCCAAATATGACACTTTTTGGAAAAGAAAATATATCTGTTTAACATTCTATAATTACTTTTATGCAGGTTGTCTGAGCCAAATATGCCACTTTTCGGAAAAGGAAATATATCTGTTTAACATTCTATAATTACTTTTTATACAGGTTGTCTGAGCCAAATATGACACTCTTTGGAAAAGAAAATATATCTGTTTAACATTCTATAATTACTTTTTATGCATGTTGTCTGAGTCAAATATGACACTTTTTGGAAAAGAAAATATATCTGTTTAACATTCTATAATTATTTTTATACAGGTTGTCTGAGCCAAATATGACACTTTTTGGAAAAGAAAATATATCTGTTTAACATTCTATAATTACTTTTATGCAGGTTGTCTGAGCCAAATATGCCACTTTTCGGAAAAGGAAATATATCTGTTTAACATTCTATAATCACTTTTTATTCAGGTTCTCTGAGCCAAATATGACACTTTTTGGAAAAGAAAATATATCTGTTTAACATTCTATAATTACTTTTTATGCAGGTTGTCTGAGCCAAATATGACACTTTTTGGAAAAGAAAATATATCTGTTTAACATTCTATAATTACTTTTTATACAGGTTGTCTGAGCCAAATATGACACATTTTGGAAAAGAAAACATATCTGTTTAACATTCTATAATTACTTTTTATGCAGGTTGTCTGAGCCAAATATGACACATTTTGGAAAAGAAAACATATCTGTTTAACATTCTATAATTAGTTTTTATGCAGGTTGTCTGAGCCAAATATGACACTTTTTGGAAAAGGAAATATATCTGTTTAAAATTCTATTATTACTTTTTATGCAGGTTGTCTGAGCGAAATATGACACTTTTTGGAAAAGTAAATATATCTGTTTAAAATTCTATAATTATTTTTATACAGGTTGCCTGAGCCAAATATGTCACTTTTTGGAAAGGAAAGACAAAATGTTATATCTTGGCCAATAATTGAACTCGTGTTCGTAATTGTGGCCATAAGGTTCTAAGACATAAATTTAGCGTAAGCCTAATCTCGTGATGAAATTAACATTTACACCCAAACAAAATCAATTTATGAAAGAATAAAAGAAATGCAGGAGCGTTACAAAATCGTTTAACTTTAACGTAAAAAAAAAAACAGAAATACAAATAATTGAAACTTTAAAGCGTTTTTTGCAGACAAAAATATACTCGTGACTCGCCAGAACAAGAATGTCACTCAGAATACAAGATTCTAAAGATTGGAGTTTTTCTTTGACTTCACATGAATAAAGTCATACAAAAATAAAAATATCACTGTGCGTTGAATAGTGACTAAAATGAAATAAAATGAAATGTATCTTTTGTCTTTTCTTTTTGCTTAAACTTTAATTCACATACATGTATGTATGTATGTATGTTGTATGTTTATATGTATATATGTATGTATATTTGTATGTATGCATGTATGTATATTTGTATGTACGTAAGTATGTATAATTGTATGTATGTGTGTATGTATAATTGTATGTATGTATGCTTGTATATTTGTACGTATATATGTATGTTTGTATATTTATATGTATGAATGTATGTATGTATAATTGTATGTATGTATGTATAATTGTATGTATGTATGTATAATTGTATGTATGTATGTATATATGTATAATTGGATATATGTACGTATATTTGTATGTATGTATGTTTGTATATTTGTATGTATGTATGCATAATTGTATGTATGCATGTATGTTTGTATATTTGTATGTATGTATGTAAATATGTATGTTTGTATGTAAAATTGTATTTATGCATGTATATTTGTATGTTTCTATGTATGTTTGTATGTATGTATATATGTATGTATGTATGTATGTATGTATGCATGCATGTATGTATATTTGTATGTATGTATATTTTTATCTTTGTATGTTTGTATGTATGTATGTTTGTTTGTATTTAGGTATGTATGTATATATGCATGTTTTTATGTATGTATGTATTATTGTATGTATATTTTTATGTATGCATGTATATTTGTATGTATGTATATTTGTTTGCATATTTTTATATTTGTATGTTTGTATGTTTGTATGTATGTATATTTGTATGTATGTATGCATGTATGTATATTTGTTTATATGTATGCATGTATGTATATTTGTATGTATATTTGTATGTATGTATGTATATTTGTATGTTTGGAAGTTTTGTATGTTTTTATGTAGGTATGTTGATATGTTTGTATGTTTGTATGTATGTGCGTATATTTGTATGTATGTTTGTATGTATGCATGTTTCTATGTATGTATTTATGTATACAAGTATGTATGTTTGTAGGTATGTATGTATTTATTTATCCATCCTTTCCTTTCTATATTTATAAACCTATTTCATCTGTGTATCTATCTGTAGTTCTTTCTTTCTAAAATGTGGAAAACCCGAAAATATACAATACAATGCGTGATATATATATATATATATATATATATATATATATATATATATATATATATATATATATACTAGCAGCGCTACCCGGCGTTGTCCGGGGCAAAAGTGTAACATATTTCTATTAAAACTTCCATCTGTCTACCCCTCTCTATCCGTTTCTGTATATTTCTTTCTTTCTCCTTCCCCTCTCCTCAACCCCCTTATTTTCCTCCGCATAGTCGATTCTTTTCTCTGGACATATACACACGCACTCACTCACGCACAGACGTATCTCATTTACATAGATTCCTCGAGGAATGTGTTGACATAAGGGAAGTAACTCCTTGATAAAAAAATAAGTTACTCCCCTTTAATACATTAAATGGCTGAAAAATCTATCCACGAAAAAAAAAACTGTCCAAGTTTACTCTTAAAGAATGAATATATTTAATTTATTTTTAGATATTATCTATCCAGGGCAACGCTGATCAAGAAGATACCAACTTTGTGGGTATTTGTTTTGTAGCTTTTGACGTTTAGTTTGACATACATACACATAAAACTGCTCTTTATAATATATATATATATATATATATATATATATATATATATATATATATATATATATATATATATATATATATGCCTCCATTATTTACTTTGTCATTTATATATATTTAATTTATTTTTAGATATTATTTATCCAGGGCAACGCTGATCAAGAATATACCAACTTTGTGGGTATTTGATTTGTCTTGTAGCTTTTGACGTTTAGTTTGACATACATACACATACAACTGCTCTTTATAATATATATATATATATATATATATATATATATATATATATATATATATACATATATATATATATATATATATATATATATATGCCTCCATTATTTACTTTGTCATTTACTTTACAATTACTTATTTCCGATTGTCATTCATTGCCGTCTTTTACGACCAGGCTGCTCCTGATGCTCCACCGCCCTGACGCTCCACCACCCTCTCACACCCCACCGCCCTCGCCTCCCGCTTTTAATGCCGTAAACAACTCACATTTTTCTTTTTTAGCACTTGACGCAGTAACTTATGCGCATCGTCAAAGAAAGAAGCGCAACCAAATGTAGATGTGATTGAACAATGCGTAATTGATAAGATTTCTTACTTTATGGTGACACTACTATCAAACATATAAAGAAAAGTTAGTCTGATTTTCGCAGTTTATCATCGTTAGCTTCTGTCTTAAAATATTTATATTTTATTTAGAATAGCTTCTTTTGTTTTTCTTTCTGTAATGTATTTCGCTTCAGTTTCTTTAAACAGTATTTATTTGTTTTAAATAAATATTAACCTACTTATTTCTTCTAACATATAAAAGAAGTCGGTCTGATTTTTGAAGTTTATCATTAATATATCAACATGTTATTCAGAATAGCCTATTTCTCCTGTTTTTCTTTAGACCAAGTGCCTTTACAATAAAAATGTATTTCTCCTGAGTTTAAAAAATGTTTATTCCGAATCGGAACATTGTTAAACTGGAGTCATTTTTCACTGATCATATTCACAGAAGGAACGGTTGTTTACGTCGTTAATAAAAGAAAAATATATATTTTGCTATCTATGCTAGCTTTCAGTTAACCAATTATATTTGTTTTTAAGAAATATTAATTCAATAAGGTGATTTAGTTTGCTTGTAGTATTGTGTGTAATATGTATATAGAGAAGTCATAGAAGGCTATCCCAATACAAGAAGTGGAAATATATTGGTGTTGAGAAGGAAGACAAAAACGAAGAGATATTTTCTTAAAAATCTATTTGAGTAAATCTTAGTTGATTTAGTCACCGGTTCTACACGGTGATCTAATGTGTGTAACCGTGTTCATAAGATATATAAAGTTAAATGCTCTTTATCAAATGGTGAATTTCTCAAATCTAAAACTCATGCGGGCTTAAACGCTGATAATTTGGTTTGCATTGCATTACTGCAGTAAATTTCAGAGTCACCCGCAGCAAATAGACTTAAACTTTTGTATCATGAAATAATTCCTTTATTCTATTTATCATTGTCACATTTATTTTTATTTAGTTATTTGATGTGTGTTGGATTCATTTACAAAGTTGTTATTATATTAACTTAATCCAATGTTAGAATTCAAAATTCAATTCATTAACGTTTTTAAAAATCAAGTATTTAATATTACATTGGTGAGCAGATGATAACGTACACCTTTGTAGCGAGTTATTTTCCTTGTTATAACGAAATATTTTGAAATGTTTAAGCAGTTAAATTTATGTCTGAGCTTATATATCATAGATTACTTCTTGAATTAAATTGTTTTCTATTTCTTCTGAAATTTTTAAAAATCTTATAATTAATTGACTGTTAATCTTTTTTCTAAATGCATTAGTATTTGTGATCGCTTTGTTTATTTGATATTTTTTAATAGTTAATTGTAAATCTATATACTATCGTAAATCTATATACTATATATTAATGGATTTACGTCGAATTAATAGAATTATTTAAACCATTTACAATGTTGTCTTAATATAATGTTGCGAGCGACCTTAATACCAGAACTTTATGCAACCGGTCGCCTACTGCTCGTATAATATAATGCTTTCATGTATTTATACGTCCTAAATTACAGGCTACTCCGCATTTCTAATAAACTACTTATTTAAATAGAAGAGATTCAGAAGAAAATACGTAAATATTGTGTAAGAAATTTGTTAATGCAGTGGTCGTCGAGTTAAAGTTGTCTGTACTGCTACTAGTAATGTGTGTATATTTGCGCCTATGCTATTTAAGAAGTCAAATAAAAAGTTAAAATAAATTGTAATACGTTTCGGGATTTTTTAGATGAGGATTGATAATTTGGATTATTTGGATTATTCGGACTACTATTCTTATCTTGGATGATAGTAATTCATCGTCTACAACTCGACAGTAAGCCTAGACATAGCAACACGTCGATATATATATATATATATATATAAATTTGGGAAAGTTCATTTTTTAAGCATCTTTAAAATTTTAAACTTCAAGAAAGAGGCAAAATGCTTTCAAAAACCATGTGTTAGATGCAAATATTTTTTATTAAAATCAAAATAAAAAAATCAGAACAATATTTATTTTCTCATCTTGACGTTAACATCAGACGTCACTTCTACAAGACCAGGAAGGATTGTTACGAAAAAAAAGGTTAATACCTTTTATTTGTCTAAAGCTCTGACGAGGCTTGTTGTATCAAGCGAAATTATTAGATAAAAAAGTCAAGATGAGAAAAAAAATATTGAAGTGGTGGATCTATGTTTCATCCATTCTCAGATATTGTCGTATAAACTCTTTTTTTTTGCTACGCTGAAACAGTTGCAAATAACGCTCTGAATCGTCGACGCGTTGTTGTTTTTGATTGCCTGTGAGCAAACGCGGCACCCACTTTGAGCACACTCTTTTCATAGACAAATGTCCATGCAAAATAGTGAATGCACTGCCTTCTGATATTGTCAACATTTTTACTATCTCAGGCAACGTCAATTTATGACCGGCCAAAAAGAGTTTATGGCCCTTTTTTATGTTTCTCCGAAACAATTGCCGAATTTGGCGACTTGAGCGTTCAGCATCATTTGTGTCTGTACGACCGCGCTTACAGTCAGCATACAACCTCTTAACCGTTGTTTCTGACGGAGCAGAGTTCGAATAACACTTATCAGGTCATTGCTGTGCTTGAACAGTATATCTCCCATCAGAAAAAAAACGTTTATTAACACACGAAATCCAGATTGATCCATCTTTTTGAAAATTTGTAACAATAGCTTCATTTAAATAACTAATCTGTAAGCATATGATACGATTGCGCTCATATTTTGACACATGTCACTTGAAGGTTAGTACTTCATAGAAATCTGATGTATTTTTATTAGTGTCGCCATTTATATGGTTAGGCCCGGGACTTATTGAGTGATGTGTCATATATATTTCAATTTATAAAACTGAACACTATAGTATAACGTTGAAATAAATATATTTCATTAATTTTAAAAACGTGATTTTTTGATTCGCATTGTTAACCCTTTTAAATAATTATATATAAATATATATATATATATATATATATATATATATATATATATATATATATATATATATTACTTTTCTGGTACCTAAGGTACTTAAGCTTTATTTTTTTATTTTTTTATTTTTTAATGCAACATTAATTCCTATATAATTTTATTGCTAGCTACCATATTGCAGAATGGTTATTAAGTGTAGTGTTTAGATAGTATTTTTTTTTTTTATTATTGTTATAATTAATGTTATTTGATATGCAAATTATCATATCATACGGTAGTCTTAAGGGTAATATATTATTATTATTTTATTATTATTATTATTTATTTATGTATATATTAGTGAAATTTTAAGCTGAATTATTTCGACACTTGATTATTGGGGAAATGGTAGTTTATCAGTACCATTGGAGAGCTATGAATGTTATAACTGGCCTGTTTTTAAATCTCCGAAACAGTTACATGGTAAATAGCTGATGATCCCCGTGTTGATATTAGACGCTTAAGGTCTCCCGTTTTTGTTTCACTCTTAGATACTTAACCCCCCCTCCTTTTATTTTTTTTATTTACTTATATTTTTTAATATATATTTTTTTTATATATATTTATATATATTTTTTTATTTATTAATTTTCCAACGAATGTTAAGTCTCAATATCTTGGATTTAGTTAGTTTCTCTGGGAATTTAAACTGCATTTTACTTTTTTATTTTTTATTTTATTTTTTATTTTATTTTTTATTTTATTTTTTATTTTGTTTAGAATGACTTAAAGTTTCTTTAGACTATATATATATATATATATATATATATACATATATATATATATATAGTGAATGCTTTTATTCAAACATGTACAAGGTCTGCTACACTGGCATGTCGATGTTATCGATCTACAGCTCTCAAGAGCTGAGGTCTCATCAGGCAGAGAGCTGTAGATCGATAACATCGACATGCCAGTGTAGCAGACCTTGTACATGTTTGAATAAAAGCATTCACAATACAGCTCTATATTTTTTTATTGAGCACTCTTTTATAAACCCGGTTTGATTCCCTTTGGATTTCTACCCTGTGGATTTTTACCCTACCTAGATTACTATATATATATATATATATATATATATATATATATATATATATATATATATATATATATATATATTGTATTCTGAAAATAAAAACAGTTTTTTTGTGGAAACGGTGCGAATCTGTTCTTCCTAACATTTGATGTGGTTTAAGTTAAATAAAAATATTTTATACCATAGCTCTAGACTCACACTATTGAGTTATTACAATTGTTTTTCGTTATAAAATTTATGTTTGAAATATAAAACTTTAAATATAAATACACACACACACATATATATATATATATGGAAAATGAAAAAAGGAAAACTAATATATATATATACACACACATATATATATGCATATATTAATTTTATACGTACATAAAAGTAATCTATGGACACGTGTTTCTGGCTCACAGCTGTAACTTAGACAAGGATCAAACCTTCGATATTAATGTCTATAATCCAGCATCTTTACCAAGACGCTCTGTTTAGAAATATGTACGATTTTTATCACCTAAATATTTAATGTATTTTTATGTAATTATTTTTATTGGCGATTCCAGCGTTCGTTCTTTTTTCCTTACTATTATTTCAATTTTCTCACTTCGTAATTGATTAAGATGCAGAAAATTGTATTATTAGTCGCCCTTAACTTTATAGGACGTATTTTTCGTTGATATACATATATTTTATTAATCAATCGCCACGTGTTTCTGGCTCACAGCCGTCATCAGCATCAGAATCGAACCTTCGATATTGATGTCTATAGTCCAACGTCTTTACCACTGGACCAAGACGCTTGTCTAGAAATATGTACGATTTTTATCACCTAAATATTTAATGTATTTTTATGTAATTATTTTTATTGTAATAATTACATAAATCTCTCTCTCTCTCTCTCTCTCTCTCTCTCTCTCTCTCTCTCTATATATATATATATATATATATATATATATATATATAGTCTCGGAAGTTTCTCAACTATATTAAAAGAAAATAATAAAAAAAAATTATAAAAAAAACAAAAAAAACAAAAAAAACAACTTTTAGTCCCAAGTCTTTCAGTGGAAAATCACTCATGTAAGTCAATTTATTTTTTACAGTTATTATATTAGTTTGTTTCTAACACTATTTTAAGGGATCATCAGTTGTTTACCATGAAAAACTGTTTCGGGAATTTAATATATATATATATATATATAAAGTTAGGTATGTTTATATGTTTATATATTTGTATGAACAGGATTCACTACAAAACGAATTAACCGATCATTATGACTTTTGGAAGACACCTGTGAGGCGTAAGGAACCCAAATGTGGGCTATATTTAGTTTAATTTAGTTTTATGCAACGTTTTATGTAAACTTTTCGTAAAAAGAAGACGGAATCTCTTTGTGAAAATTCTGATACCTGTAATTATTTTGAAATTTTGATAATAGGTATTACACATTAATTAAACAATATTTCCCAAATTTGGTTTCCTGTCGAGCATTTAAAAGGGGTTTTAGGAGGCATACTATGACACAATCTCACAATTTTGAAAAATTCTAATATATCAGACTTGCATTGAATTTGATCCATAGTCATTAGACACCAATCAAGCACAACTCCCTGAATTTCAATTTCCGTTTTAAGACCCCTTAATCCTAAGCATTAAATAGTAGATATTTCCTAGAATCAAAATCATGTAATAGATTCTGATGAAAACTAAGAATAAGGATTCTAGACATAACGTTTAGTATCGTTATATCTTGATTTTATCTTAGTAAGAGGACATAAATGTTTTACAAAACTGTTTTGTTCGGCAAAGTCATTTTACCCGTTCCAGGACGGGTAATCATCTAGTATTTATATAAAGTTTGGTACGTGTATATGTTTATATATTTGTATGTACATGATTCTCTCCTAAACTAATTAACCGATCATTATGAATTAGTTAAGACAGCTGCTCGATGTAAGGGTGGGTAATGTGGACAATATTTAGTTTTATGTAGTTTATGTTAAAAGGGGCAAATAGGGGGTTGAAACCCTCCGTAGTAAATCAGATACCTCCGATTTTTGTGAAATTTTAACAATAGGTATTAGATATCAATTAATAAATATTACCCCAAATTCAGTTTCTTTGGAATATTTAAAACATTTTTTAGGAGGCATAATATGAGTTCAACGTCCCATTTGACAATTCAAAAGATTTGCATTGAATTTGATCAACATACATCAATTAAATCAGATTCCCTGAATTTCAATTTCTTCTTAAATTAAACCCCTTAAGCTTAAGCCTTCATGTTAGGATATGTTCTAGAATAAAAGAAATCATGTAATGGCTTTTGATCACAATTAGAATAAGGATTCTAGATCTAAGTTTTAGTTTCATTATATATTGATTTTAATCTTCGTAGAGGAACATAAAAGTGGTGCAAACTTGTTCTGTTCGGTGAATTAGTTTACCCGCCTTTGGACGGGTATTCTTCCATTATATATATATATATATATATATATATATATATATATATATATATATATATATATATATATATAATTTAACCTACACAGCGTAGCCTGAGTGTATTTTTACTTACTTTAATTTTTGTTTCACTTTTAAAAACTTATAAAAAAGGATTTTGAAAGTTTAATTTAATTATTTAGGTATCACTTATTCATTTAATTATTAATTAAACTGAATCCTTCTAGAACTATAATTAATTTCGTTAAGGTAATCTCGTTTTAATTAATTAAGGCAGACCACAACGTTTGTTTTTCTTATTTTACGGAATGTTAATCTTTTAAAAAACAAGGAAGAAAAATAGAAAGAAAGGCAGAAAGATAAAAAAGAAAGGAAGAAAAAGCGAAAGAATGACAAAATAAAATAAAATAATTGGGTGATGAAAAAAGATGAAAGAAAAAGAAAACGATGAATGAAGTAAGAAATGAAACACAATTGAGAAAGAAAAAAAGCAAAAGAAATAACAAGAAAGAGAAAGGAAAGAAGAAAGAAAGACAATAGAAAAAGAAAAGAAAAATGAATGAAGAAATAATGACGAAATTAAGAAAAGGAAAAAAAACAAAAGAACGGAAAAAGAAAGAATGGCAAAACAAAGAAAGAACAAAGGAGAATATAAAAGGAGGAATGAAAAAAAGAGAAGAAATACGAAAAGTAAAACGAAAGTAAGGAAGAAAGAAAGATAAGTAAAGAAATGAAAGGGAGACAAAAAGAAAGATATAAAAATAAAAAATAAAAAAAGGGAGGGAGAGAAAAAGAAACGAGACTAAAGAAAAAGAGAAAAGAAAAAAAAAAAGAAAAATAAATAACAAAAAAAAAATCTAAAAAGAAAGAAAAGAAGAAAAAAAGAAAAAGAAAACTAAAAAAAATATAGTGGAAGGCGAAATGTAGTATATAAACGACAACCCGATAAAAATACAAAAAAGAATGAAAGAAAAATAAGGAAGAAAGAAGATAATGATGGCAGTATAAAAAATAGATGAAGACTAATGAAATATAGAAAAAAAGAGAAACGAAGGAAAAGAGGAAAGAAAAAAAAGAAAAGAGAGAGGAAGACTAAAAAGGAAATAAAAATACAAAAAATACTCAAATTAAAAGAAGCTCCTTTGTAAAAAGGAGGAAAGATAAAAAACCAAAAATATTATCAGAAAATAAAGAAAAAAGATACAATTTTAACTTTAACACAGTTGTCTAAATCCAACCTGCCATGAAACCTATATAATCTACATATATCGCTTGAAAAATGGACCTTTTGTTTGTTGGGTCCCATTTTGACCCCTGATGAATTATCCGGAGAAAGAACGAACTAATAAGTGATTCGTATGAAGACAGAGGTTATGAAATGCACAGCTTAATATCCGTCAATCTCTTCGATCATCCATTGAAATATTCCCTTTTATACTTTCGGATATTCCCATGGTGAATCTCATCTAATGAATCTGAAAAAAAAAAACGGAATCAGAAGAGATCAACGAAGCATGAAACGAAACAGCTCGTTAACCATCGTTTCAAAATGGGACGTCCATAATTTACCAAATTGCCATGTCGTTATTCGATGTACTTTACGATGTTTGCACATAAGTATATATTATGTAACACGCTGCGTTTGAACACTCTTGTTTGTGTAAATGATACCATTAAATAAACGGTTAACTTAGTCCACGGGGCTGGTAATACACAAATAAAAACTACGAACTCAAAATATGCTCTTCGTACAGGATTTGAATCTGTGCCTCTGAGAGAAGGACCACTTGAAGCGGGTGTCGTTTTTGGTAGCTTGACCAACGAGCCGCACGGTTAAATAATGTTGAATTCGTACAAATAACTTATCCAAGTTTCACCCCTAACCCTAACCCAAGCTTCAAATTCATCTTTCTTTAACCGTGCGGTTCGGTATTCAAGCGACTAAAGACGACACCCGCGCCAGATGGCCTGTCTTTCATTCGAATCTAGTACAAGTATCATTTTTTACTTTGGTGTATTCTTTGTTTATTTTAAGCGAGGGAAGGGGGTATCTTTTGTGATGTTTTATCTAGACGATCCTTGACCCGAAGTCTATGTGATGAACGCACATTCGTACAAGTTTAATGCAAGTTTCATAATTGAGTCATCATTTAACCCCCCCCCCCCACACACACACTATCTAACCCTTCATAAGCAGACATAAATGGTTAGTCTGTCTGTTTTTAGTTTTAGTTTTTACAATAAAAACATTTTAAGTGTTAAAAAAATAGTTTGTCTAAACTCCGATGTGGGAGTTTTTAATATGTCTCATCATTGGAAGAATGTTTGTTTTGGTAAGAAACGTTGTTTG
The DNA here is from genome assembly GCA_963556195.1 of Sepiola atlantica. Lineage (NCBI taxonomy): Eukaryota > Metazoa > Mollusca > Cephalopoda > Sepiida > Sepiolidae > Sepiola > Sepiola atlantica. The sequence goes on from OY744522.1 coordinate 192,192,174, forward strand.
CTAATCGAATCATTTGCTCTTAACTGTAATTCACGACGAGATGAACGTGCATACGCCCATAAAAACAAACATCCTGAAACTGCAAGTCGAACTCTTTAAGACAGCTGCCTTTAAATAGGATTAATATCTCGCTGATTTACCGAGTTATTGACAACGACCGTGTGGGCCAGGACGTTGTAATTTGAGTTTGAAATATAACTCGTGTTACGGGGTTCGAGTCCGGCGACTGGTGTGAATACTTCTTCTCTACACTGACGAGTTCGGTAAAGGATGAAACGTATATGTATGTAGATAAAACACACACACACACACACACACACACACACACACACACATATATATATATATATATATATATATATATATATATATATATCAATCGAAGCAAATTATTTAATGGGCAACAGCTTTTCTACTTTATGTATTCATAGACTTTTAGGTAATAGTCGACGATATCGTGAATATATATATATATATATATATATATATATATATATATAAGTAGTTCACAATATCTCGAATATATATATATGTATATATATTCGCGATATCGTCAACTATTACTTAAAAGTCTATAAATACATAAAATAGAAAAATCGTTGCCCATTAAAATATTTACTTCGATTGAAGAAAAAAATCTATAAAGTACAGAAAAACCCAGTAAAATACGAATACAATAAAGAGATAATAGTGTCACAGTTGCATTACTCCTTTCTTAGGTTTTCTTCCGGCCAATCAGATCATTCCTCTTAACAAATATTAGCCAATCAGGGATACACACAAAAAAAAATGGTGAATAAACAAGGATGTCTTTATGGGGGAAAAATAGTGCGTGTTCATCTAGCGTAATAATCTGACATGGCTGTCATCGTTAGCGGGTGCTATTTGGGAGCGTAGTGTTACATTTGCGTTGACAGTGGGTCAGAATTGTAACAATCAAGTTGAAGAATAAATGGCTACGTTCATTTTGACGGTGAATGAAACGTGCAGATCGCTGGAAGAAATAGATGGAAAGTAAAACGATAAAAATGAAAAAAAAGAAAGAAAAAAGAAAAATCAGCGACTAAAAAAAAGAATAACGAAAGCAAAAGGGAATACAGAAACAGGTCATTATTTAAAACATTTGGAGGCAAGAAATCAAAATGAAAGGCAGATTTCCCGGATGTTCGGTCGTAAATAAAAATGTTAAACGACAAACGTTTCCACAAAATGGCGAATACAAAGAATCAAGGCAATACAATCATAGAAAATACCAAGCAGAAAAATAAAAAAAATATACATATGAATATAAAGAGAAGAGACTCGCGGCAGCTGATAATGCGTACATAAGCATTAATTCTTTGGTACTTATCCAGATTAAGACCCAAGCTAAACTCGACTTGACGTCGGTAGTTTCCGGATGTTTACGTAGACGGCCGGAAAATGCTGAATGAAAAGTCGGTTGCCTGCATCCCAAAAATCCAAAACAATGCTCGATGTACATCTGGAAAAAAAAACTTTTAGGCGTAAAAATGTTTTTTGGAAGAAAAATATCATTGAACAAGTATTAAAACGGTGTTAAAGTTAGGATTATAAAATGTTTTTTTATGCACGAAAAACTTTCTTTTTTCACTGAACAAGCGGTTTCTGTAGTTGATTGGTGTCTTGGTTTCAAATCTTGCTACTTCTAGCAAGACTGATGAGTTGTCTTCCTCCCTTCCGTAAGCAAAAGTGTAACAATCTCTCTCCTTTCCCCTGTTGTCCCGTATCATGGCGCATAAAACTTCGTGAATATTTATTGCTCATGATTCATATTCATATACATGTGTGTGTGTGTGTGTTTATATACATCTTAAGTTTTAAATCTATTAATTTTTATTTGCTATATACATGAACGAAAAAAATATGCAAAAGTTCTCATAAGATTTATAAACCATCAGCCACATTGATTAAAAAAATATACAGTTACTTGTTTATTTTATGTTGACTGTCATCATTTTATGATGATGATTATGATGATGCTGAAAAAAGCACTGAAACACAAGCCAAATTGTGCATTATGGGAATGAAATATCATATACATGTACTGGCATGCGTCAGTCGCAACGACTATGAATCAGCGCCGTATTTGGATGTTGTTTGTGTGCATCTTTTTCTGTGACTGTAGAGACCAGTTCTTGATTTGCATGGTCTTCTACAGCCTTGACATACGAAAGCTGTTGCACAATGTGTCACCTCGACTTGATGGTCTGCCTGTAGGTTCGCTCTTCTCCTAGCTCTCTGCGCAGCGTTTTCATCGTGGAGAGTCTTCTCACTGATGATCATTCCCTGGCGTATCTGTTTCCCCCAGGCAGGTCTGTCAGCTGCAGAGGCTTCTCATATATTAATATCAAATGAGCAAGCCTTCATATCTTGCTTGCAGACGTCCTTGAAGCGGAGATGGGGACGACTCCTTTTTCTTGAGCCTAAGGCAAGCTCGTCGTAGAGAATGTCTTTAGAGATGCGCCCATCATCCATCCTGCACACATGGCCCAGCATACATACCAGCATGATAATCGGAGTTACTCTAATCCTTGACTTGGAGGCCTATGTATTTGATTACACAGGCCTATCTCTTTAGCTACCCACATTGGTGAGCATAAATGTTTCAATAATGTATTGATCGTTTTTCGAAAATTTGCTTAGCTCAGTCATAAAAATGCTTTCTTTTTCTTTGTTAACCTTTACCAGCGCAGCTGTCACCGTCGAGTTACCTTGTTCCCACGATCTGTTCACTCTGTATGTCCTATAGATCCGCTTCTGACACCGTGGCTGTGTGGTAAAGTTTAAAATTAGGACGGCGAATCGGTTGGAATCTGAAATTAGAATAGTTTCTAAAAAAAAAAGAAGAAAATGCTTGTGTTTTGCAAATGCTTTTTATTTGCATTCCTGCAGAGCTTCTGAAATTACAAAATGAAACATCTCACCTTGATATCAAAATCACAGGCGCCGCCAAAGTTTATCTCATTTATTTATTTGAGGTTCACTTGTTTGGTTTACAGCAATACACAACTATTTCATGTTAAGACTATGTTTTTTAATATATATATATATATATATATATATATATACATACATATACATATAAATATATGTATATGCATATACATACATATATATATAGAAATAGAAATATATATACATACATACATACATACATATATATATATATATATATATATATATATATATATATATATATATATATATATATATATAATCATCCACATACAGCCTGTTTCGCTGTTTCACAGCTCATCAGTGCGGCTAGATCAGTAGAGAATCATCATATAGATGTTCGACCTACATACAAAATTATCAGTTTTTTCATATTAATCTATTCGTAGACTTACACGTGTTTCTTGGTGGATGCAACAAAAGTTACAGTTCGAAAGTCGATCTGTCAGTCATCAGGGAATAATTGAAATATATGGTGGAGTTGTAGAAACAACTCACTCAGTCCAAAAGCAGAAGAAAAAAAGCACAGAAGAAAGTAATGATGAGAGGACTGCAAACACATTGAGGAGATTCAAAAGTAGAGATCTGATATATATATATATATATATATATATATATATATATATAATTAGATCAATGTTACTACAGTTAGAAGCGCCATTGAAATAATAAATTTGAAAATTATTTAAGAAACCAGAGTACATGACGTGAGATTTTTTTCAAATAAATGAATATTTTTGCAATCATTTTTTAAAAATATAATATTTCGCTTTTTTATAAACCCTAACCTTTTTTTATTGTCGAAATCTGACGGTGTATCTTTAGACCGACAATTTTTCCGATTAAAAAAAATGATTGAATAAATATTTCATTTATTTGAAAAAAAAATATCGCGTCATGTTATCTGGTTTCTTAACTAATTTTAAAATATATATATATATATATATATATATATATATATATATATATATATATATATATATATATATATATATCGGTATTTACTTCAAGAGTGCTCAAACATGAGTATAACCTAGTAGTAATATGAAAACATATTTATGGCAAATAAGCGAGGAAATCTTCAGGCTAAATGCATTTAGCCTGATCATTTCCCTCGATAATGAAACAAACCGTTCTGCGTAGCTTCATTGCCTTTAATATATTTTCATACTATATGTCATTACTATCAACATCAGGGTTTTTGATCACTCCTGGAGGAGGAACCACTCCCTCGTTTACGACACCTTATTGGTGACTGTCATTCAGGCGTTTTGCCATAGTCGCCACGCTAGGCACTGTCGTTTGGCGACGCTATTCGCCCATAGCTAGGTGTCCACATGCAACGCCTGTTATTTCCAAATCGTCACACATCTAGTACTGGCCAAGCTTAATTAATATATATATATATATATATATATATATATATATATATATATATATATATATAAATATATAAATAGATAGATAGATACAGATATATATATAATATAATTTTTAATTTTTGAAAGTTTTATTACGCGTGAGAAGTAAGAAGCAGAACAATTGATTTTAAAAACAGAATCATCGATTACGAACTTTGATCTTTCTCCGTGTGTTAAACATAAAATGGAAGTGGGAGACCAATCAAAGAACTGCATGCGTTAGAAAACATTAATCTAATGGCAGCGAGTGTAGAGCTGTCTGTCTCTCTCTTTTTCACTTTATTTTTTATTCATAGCAGCTGTTGTAATCATTCTTCCGTATATGGGTTGACAGCGAGCGTAAAAAAATAACGGTATACATTTTTGCTTTAGGGTTTTAATAATTGTTTTAGAGTAGTTTTATTACACAGTATTATCATCACACAGTGTTTATACAGAGTATTAATCTTTCCATCCCTCGCAGGGGAGAGGGGAGGAGATCTTTGAAATACCCCCGCTCCGTACCCAAGAGACTTGAGTACTCTTATCTTATCGCCAGTTACCTCCATTTTTATGTCAATACCGGAGAGCAACTTATATAACGACTGGAAACCGTCTTTTTTTTTTGCCGTTTTATATTTTAGGAAGATTACGTTTTCTCTCTAAGAAATATTTTTTATTCAATGAGAATTTCTTTTTTCCAACAGGTAAGTAATAAATAGACTGCTATAAGTACGATGCAGTTTTTAGGTTTTTATTGTCACGAAATTAATTGTTTGAGAAAAATAGGTTTATATTCAGGTGGGCGGATTTTTCTAATCATCCAATCTGTGACATTATGGTTTGAGAATTTGAATTGAACGTATTTATCAAAAGATATATTTACGTTTGTCATGTTTTGTTTGAAATAAATAATCATACAGTTTTTGATTATACTAATTTGATGAAGGTATATCTAATTAACAATAAAGAAAGTTAATATCTAATTAATAATAAAGCAAGTTAATATCTAATCAATAATAAAGCAAGTTAATATCTAATTAATAATAAAGCAAGTTAATATCTAATTAACAATAAAGCAAGTTAATATCTAATTAATAATAAAGCAAGTTAATATCTAATCAATAATAAAGCAAGTTAATATCTAATTAATAATAAAGCAAGTTAATATCTAATTAATAATAAAGCAAGTTGCTATCTAATTAATAATAAAGCAAGTTAATATCAAATTAATAATAAAGCAAGTTAATATCTAATTAATAATAAAGCAAGTTAATATCTAATTAATAATAAAGCAAGTTTATATCTAATGAATAATAAAGCAAGTTAATATCTAATAAATAATAAAGCAAGTTAATATCTAATCAATAATAAAGCAAGTTAATATCTAATTAATAATAAAGCAAGTTAATATCTAATTAATAATAAAGCAAGTTAATATCTAATCAATAATAAAGCAAGTTGCTATCTAATTAATAATAAAGCAAGTTAATATCTAATCAATAATAAAGCAAGTTAATATCTAATTAATAATAAAGCAACTTAATATCTAATCAATAATAAAGCAAGTCAATATCTAATTAATAATAAAGCAAGTTAATATCTAATTAATAATAAAACAAGTTAATATCTAATTAATAATAAAGCAAGTTAATATCTAATCAATAATAAAGCAAGTTAATATCTAATCAAAAATAAAGCAAGTTAATATCTAATTAATAATAAAGCAAGTTAATATTAAATAAATAATGAAGCAAGTTAATATCTAATTAATAATAAAGCAAGTTAATATCTAATTAATAATAAAGCAAGTTAATATCTAATTAATAATAAAGCAAGTTAATAGCTAATCAATAAAAAAGCAAGTTAATATCTAATTAATAATAAAGCAAGTAAATATCTAATTAATAATAAAGCAAGTTTATATCTAATTAATAATAAAGCAAGTTAATATCTAATCAATAATAAAGCAAGTTAATATCTAATTAATAATAAAGCAAGTTTATATCTAATCAATAATAAAGCAAGTTAATATCTAATTAATAATAAAGCAAGTTAATAGCTAATCAATAAAAAAGCAAGTTAATATCTAATTAATAATAAGCAAGTTAATATCTAATTAATAATAAAGCAAGTTAATATCTAATTAATAATAAAACAAGTTAATATCTAATTAATAATAAAGCAAGTAAATATCTAATCAATAATAAAGCAAGTTAATATCTAATCAATAATAAAGCAAGTTAATATCTAATTAATAATAAAGCAAGTTAATATCTAATTAATAATAAAGCAAGTTAATATCTAATTAATAATAAAGCAAGTTAATATCTAATTAATAATAAAGCAAGTTTATATCTAATCAATAATAAAGCAAGTTAATATCTAATTAATAATAAAGCAAGTTAATAGCTAATCAATAAAAAAGCAAGTTAATATCTAAGTAATAAAAAGCAAGTTAATATCTAATTAATAATAAAGCAAGTTAATATCTAATTAATAATAAAGCAAGTTAATATCTAATTAATAATAAAACAAGTTAATATCTAATTAATAATAAAGCAAGTTAATATCTAATCAATAATAAAGCAAGTTAATATCTAATTAATAATAAAGCAAGTTAATATCTAATTAATAATAACGCAAGTTAATATCTAATCAATAATAAAGCAAGTTAATATCTAATTAATTATAAAGCAAGTTAATATCTAATCAATAATAAAGCAAGTTAATATCTAATTAATAATAAAGCAAGTTAATATCTAATTAATAATAAAGCAAGTTTATATCTAATCAATAATAAAACAAGTTAATATCTAATTAATAATAAAGCAAGTTAATATCTAATCAATAATAAAGCAAGTTGCTATCTAATTAATAATAAAGCAAGTTAATATCTAATTAATAATAAAGCAAGTTAATATCTAATTAATAATAAAGCAAGTTAATATCTAATTAATAATAAAGCAAGTTGCTATCTAATTAATAATAAAGCAGATTAATATCTAATCAATAATAAAGCAAGTTAATATCTAATTAATAATTAAGCAAGTTAATATCAAATTAATAATAAAGCAAGGTAATATCTAATTAATAATAAAGCAAGTTTATATCTAATCAACAATAAAGCAAGTTAATATCTAATTAATAATAAAGCAAGTTAATATCTAATTAATAATAAAGCAAGTTAATATCTAATTAATAATAAAGCAAGTTAATATCTAATTAATAATAAAGCAAGTTAATATCTAATTAATAATAAAGCAAGTTTATATCTAATCAACAATAAAGCAAGTTAATATCTAATTAATAATAAAGCAAGTTAATATCTAATTAATAATAAAGCAAGTTAATATCTAATTAATAATAAAGCAAGTAAATATCTAATCAATAATAAAGCAAGTTAATATCTAATCAATAAAAAAGCAAGTTAATATTAAATTAATAATAAAGCAAGTTAATATCTAATTAATAATAAAGCAAGTTAATATCTAATTAATAATAAAGCAAGTTAATATCTAATTAATAATAAAGCAAGTTAATATCTAATCAATAATAAAGCAAGTTAATATCTAATTAATCATAAAGCTAGTTAATATCTAATTAATAATAAAGCAAGTTAATATCTAATTAATAATAAAGCAAGTTAATATCTTATTAATAATGAAGCAAGTTAATATCTAATTAATAATAAAGCAAGTAAATATCTAATCAATAATAAAGCAAGTTAATATCTAATTAATAATAAAGCAAGTTAATATCTAATTAATAATAAAGCAAGTTAATATCTAATTAATAATAAAGCAAGTTAATATCTAATCAATAAAAAAGCAAGTTTATATCCAATTAATAATAAAACAGGTTAATATCTAATTAATAATAAAGCAAGTAAATATCTAATCAATAATAAAGCAAGTTAATATCTAATCAATAAAAAAGCAAGTTTATATCCAATTAATAATAAAGCAAGTTAATATCTAATCAATAATAAAGCAAGTTAATATCTAATTAATAATAAAGCAAGTTAATATCTAATTAATAATAAAGCAAGTTAATATCTAATTAATAATAAAGCAAGTTAATATCTAATTAATAATAAAGCAAGTTAATATCTAATTAATAATAAAGCAAGTTAATATCTAATCAATAATAACACAAGTTAATATCTAATTAATAATAAAACAAGTTAATATCTAATTAATAATAAAACAAGTTAATATCTAATTAATAATAAAGCAAGTTAATATCTAATCAATAATAAAACAAGTTAATATCTAATTAATAATAAAGCAAGTTAATATCTAATTAATAATAAAGCAAGTTAATATCTAATTAATAATAAAGCAAGTTAATATCTAATTAATAATAAAGCAAGTTAATATCTAATTAATAATAAAGCAAGTTAATATCTAATCAATAATAAAGCAAGTTAATATCTAATTAATAATAAAGCAAGTTAATATCTAATTAATAATAAAGCAAGTTAATATCTAATCAATAATAAAGCAAGTTAATATCTAATTAATAATAAAGCAAGTTAATATCTAATTAATAATAAAGCAAGTTAATATCTAATTAATAATAAAGCAAGTAAATATCTAATCAATAATAAAGCAAGTTAATATCTAATTAATAATAAAGCAAGTTAATATCTAATTAATAATAAAGCAAGTTAATATCTAATTAATAATAAAGCAAGTTAATATCTAATCAATAATAAAGCAAGTTAATATCTAATCAATAATAAAGCAAGTTAATATCTAATCAATAATAAAGAAAGTTAATATCTAATCAATAATAAAGCAAGTTAATATCTAATTAATAATAAAGCAAGTTAATATCTAATTAATAATAAAGCAAGTTTATATCTAATTAATTATAAAGCTAGTTAATATCTAATCAATAATAAAGCAAGTTAATATCTAATTAATAATTAAGCAAGTTAATATCTAATTAATAATAAAGCAAGTTTATATCTAATCAATAATAAAGCAAGTTAATATCTAATTAATAATAAAGCAAGTTAATAGCTAATCAATAAAAAAGCAAGTTAATATCTCATTAATAATAAAGCAAGTTAATATCTAATTAATAATAAAGCAAGTTAATATCAAATTAATCATAAAGCAAGTTAATATCTAATTAATAATAAAGCAAGTTAATATCTAATTAATAATAAAGCAAGTTAATATCTAATTAATAATAAAGCAAGTTAATATCAAATTAATCATAAAGCAAGTTAATATCTAATTAATAATAAAGCAAGTTAATATCTAATTAATAATAAAGCAAGTTAATATCTAATTAATAATAAAGCAAGTTAATATCTAATTAATAATAAAGCAAGTTAATATCTAATTAATAATAAAGCAAGTTAATATCTAATTAATCATAAAGCAAGTTAATATCTAATTAATAATAAAGCAAGTTAATATCTAATTAATAATAAAGCAAGTTAATATCTAATTAATAATAAAGCAAGTTAATATATAATCAATAATAAAGCAAGTTAATATCTAATTAGTAATAAAGCAAGTTAATATCTAATTAATAATAAAGCAAGTTAATATCTAATTAATAATAAAGCAAGTAAATATCAAATTAATCATAAAGCAAGTTAATATCTAATTAATCATAAAGCAAGTTAATATCTAATTAATAATAAAGCAAGTTAATATCTAATTAATAATAAAGCAAGTTAATATCTAATTAATCATAAAGCAAGTTAATATCTAATTAATAATAAAGCAAGTTAATATCTAATTAATAATAAAGCAAGTTAATATCTAATTAATAATAAAGCAAGTTAATATCTAATTAATCATAAAGCAAGTTAATATCTAATTAATAATAAAGCAAGTTAATATCTAATTAATAATAAAGCAAGTTAATATCTAATTAATAATAAAGCAAGTTAATATCTAATTAATAATAAAGCAAGTTAATATCTAATTAATAATAAAGCAAGTTAATATCTAATTAATAATAAAGCAAGTTAATATCTAATTAATCATAAAGCAAGTTAATATCTAATTAATCATAAAGCAAGTTAATATCTAATTAATAATAAAGCAAGTTAATATCTAATTAATAATAAAGCAAGTTAATATCTAATTAATAATAAAGCAAGTTAATATCAAATTAATAATAAAGCAAGTTAATATCTAATTAATAATAAAGCAAGTTAATATCTAATTAATAATAAAGCAAGTTAATATCTAATTAATCATAAAGCAAGTTAATATCTAATTAATCATAAAGCAAGTTAATATCTAATTAATAATAAAGAAAGTTAATATCTAATTAATAATAAAGCAAGTTAATATCTAATTAATAATAAAGCAAGTTAATATCTAATTAATAATAAAGCAAGTTAATATCTAATTAATAATAAAGCAAGTTAATATCTAATTAATAATAAAGCAAGTTAATATCTAATTAATAATAAAGCAAGTTAATATCTAATTAATCATAAAGCAAGTTAATATCTAATTAATAATAAAGCAAGTTAATATCTAATTAATAATAAAGCAAGTTAATATCTAATTAATAATAAAGCAAGTTAATATCTAATTAATAATAAAGCAAGTTAATATCTAATTAATAATAAAGCAAGTTAATATCTAATTAATAATAAAGCAAGTTAATATCTAATTAATCATAAAGCAAGTTAATATCTAATTAATAATAAAGCAAGTTAATATCTAATTAATAATAAAGCAAGTTAATATCTAATTAATAATAAAGCAAGTTAATATCTAATTAATAATAAAGCAAGTTAATATCTAATTAATAATAAAGCAAGTTAATATCAAATTAATAATAAAGCAAGTTAATATCTAATTAATCATAAAGCAAGTTAATATCTAATTAATAATAAAGCAAGTTAATATCTAATTAATAATAAAGCAAGTTAATATCTAATTAATAATAAAGCAAGTTAATATCTAATTAATAATAAAGCAAGTTAATATCAAATTAATAATAAAGCAAGTTAATATCTAATTAATCATAAAGCAAGTTAATATCTAATTAATAATAAAGCAAGTTAATATCTAATTAATAATAAAGCAAGTTAATATCAGATTAATCATAAAGCAAGTTAATATCTAATTAATAATAAAGCAAGTTAATATCTAATTAATAATAAAGCAAGTTAATATCTAATTAATAATAAAGCAAGTTAATATCTAATTAATAATAAAGCAAGTTAATATCAAATTAATAATAAAGCAAGTTAATATCTAATTAATCATAAAGCAAGTTAATATCTAATTAATAATAAAGCAAGTTAATATCTAATTAATAATAAAGCAAGTTAATATCTAATTAATAATAAAGCAAGTTAATATCTAATTAATAATAAAGCAAGTTAATATCAAATTAATAATAAAGCAAGTTAATATCTAATTAATCATAAAGCAAGTTAATATCTAATTAATAATAAAGCAAGTTAATATCTAATTAATAATAAAGCAAGTTAATATCTAATTAATAATAAAGCAAGTTAATATCTAATTAATAATAAAGCAAGTTAATATCTAATTAATAATAAAGCAAGTTAATATCTAATTAATCATAAAGCAAGTTAATATCTAATTAATAATAAAGCAAGTTAATATCTAATTAATAATAAAGCAAGTTAATATCTAATTAATAATAAAGCAAGTTAATATCTAATTAATAATAAAGCAAGTTAATATCAAATTAATAATAAAGCAAGTTAATATCTAATTAATCATAAAGCAAGTTAATATCTAATTAATAATAAAGCAAGTTAATATCTAATTAATAATAAAGCAAGTTAATATCTAATTAATAATAAAGCAAGTTAATATCTAATTAATAATAAAGCAAGTTAATATCTAATTAATAATAAAGCAAGTTAATATCTAATTAATAATAAAGCAAGTTAATATCTAATTAATAATAAAGCAAGTTAATACCTAATTAATAATAAAGCAAATTAATATCTAATTAATAATAAAGCAAGTTTATATCTAATCAATAATAAAGCAAGTTAATATCTAATTAATAATAAAGCAAGTTAATATCTAATTAATAATAAAGCAAGTTAATATCTAATTATTAATAAAGCAAGTTAATATCTAATTAATAATAAAGCAAGTTAATATCTAATTAATAATAAAGCAAGTTAATATCAATTAATAATAAAGCAAGTTTATATCTAATTAATAATAAAGCAAGTACATATCTAATCAATAATAAAGTTAATATCTAATTAATAATAAAGCAGCTGAAAATTGATCATTTTAGGCTCAATTTTAATTTAATTTTCAGGAAATGTTAAAAATATTCTGTAAATGTTTTTTAAACTATACCCTATAAAGATTTATTGTCTGTTAATCTGTAAATCTACCGTTTCAAGTTCGATTTTAACCCAATTTTCAGAAATTAATAGAATCACATCGAAAAAGGTTTTACTTTATTTTGATGATGATTATATCATTTTATTTCCTATGAATTAAACATAATTAAACTAATTCTCATACCAATAAAAATAATCCGATATGAATTCTTTCTTGTCTTGAGAAAGCACTAAACCGACTACGCAATCTAGTGGGGATGATCTCCTCTCGTCTCTGCAGCCTCTTTCACACAGAAGAGATGTTGATAGCCTCTTTCTTCTGTATCGTCATGTTCATGGTAGGTGCTCGACTGAGTTGCAAGCCCTGGTGATCTGCTGCAAAGCATTCACAGCAAGCACTCGTCTCGCTACAACCACAACAAATGACTGTACTTTCCCTCTCTTTAACAAAAACTAAACGAAACTTCCATGAACAAAGTTTGTTGTCCTAGCACATCCCATCTCCATCTGTGGAACAGTCACAATCGACTACAGCATGGTCGTCTTCAAATCTAATGTAAACTAATAGTTGTTGGATAATCAATTTCTTTTGAGTCATCTTATAATAATGATAGTGAATAAAAAATAATAATTACGAGGGGCTAATTTCCACTCAGATTTGCAACGGTTATCGAAGGATGGTGTGAGTACTGGAAATCTGTCGAGACTTGCTGTCACTCAAACTTCAAGAAACACCACCTGTTGTTGTCAGTGAGCAATCACTGATAATGACTCTTGTTTTTACTTCTAGAGAGTAATAATAATAATAATAATAATAATAATAATAATAATATAAATAATAATATTAATAATAATAATAAAAATAATAATAATACAAATAATAATAATAATATAAAAATAATAATAATAATAATAATAATAAAAATAATAATAATAATAATTATAATAAGAAAAAATAAATAGAATAATAATAATAAACTGCTCCCCCCCCCAAAAAAAATGCACACACATATGTGGTGGCACAGGACTTGACTGATACAACACAAACTGGTCATAAAGGATAAAAGAGAATGGGAAGAGCGAACAGATAGATAGATAAATATAGATATAGATATAGATAGATAAATATAAATATAGATATAGATAGATAGATAGATAGATAGATAGATAGTGAGAGAGAGAAAGAGAAAGAGAAAGAGAGAGAGTTCATCATACTTCTACTGGAAGAGTGCGAGGAGTATTGGAACTCGTAGGATGCTTATTGCCTATCAAATTCCAAAGAAAACCAACGGCCATTGCCAGTCAGAAATCAATGAATTACGGCTGTTGCAATAACACCACATGATTTGCAACGCTAATCGAAAGAGGCAGAGGCCAGATTTCCGTTTTTTTTTAAAATAACCATTGAAAATCATTTTGCGTTATCACAAGAGTCGTTTTCGTGATGATTTATCGCTGGTAATTATCGTTAACCTTTTCTGGAAGTTTAGTGACAATATGATTTCAGTACTCTCCGTGCCCTTCCAGTGGATATCTGAATGGTTCTCTTCTTTTTCGATTTTTACCTTTCATGGCAATTTTGTGTGGTGCTAACCGAGGCTGGTGCAACATCCCCCCTCTATTTTTAGGGAAGGATTTCTAGAAGTTTCAGATTTTCTTCGAATCGCGTAATGTTCTTTCTTTATTTATTGCTCTATTTCTATTTCAACTTCCCGATGGTTGGTAGGCATTACCTGCTTATGTATGTTGGTTTCTGCAATCGAGGATTTTCCTGAACATTTCAACTGTTTTCATTAGTACCCTGCGATTATAGTGTCCATCCTGTTATTATTATTATTTACTCACTAGGAGTTCTCACACAGGTCATCAGTGATTGCTCACCGACTACCGGTGGTAATCCATGGAGTCTGAGTGACAACAAGTCTCCCCAGATTTCCAGTATGGTCCACCTCTTTTCGATAGCCACCGTAAGTAAATTTGAAGTATCACAACAGCCGTTTACCATTAATTTCTCGCTGGTAAGGACCATTGGTCTTCTCTGGGATTTGGGTGGCAATAAGCCTCCCCAAGGTCCCAGCAGTCTCTGCACTTCCAGTAGAGGTCTGGTTTGTGCTGTCCCTCCTCGGTCTTCTCATCCTCCTTGACCCTATGCAAATATTTTGTGTGGTGTCAGCCTACGCTGGTACCATTTTTTTTTTTTAAATTTTATAAATTCTTTTAAAGTTAAAAATTTAATTTTTTAAATTTATTTATTTATTATTTTTTTGGGGGGTGGGGGGTGGGGGGTGGGGAGGGAGCTGATTAGTTTTATTTATCTATTTTTGGGGTATGGAAGGGTGAGCTGATGGTGTTTCTTGCTATTTCTGTTCATTGGTTCATTTTTGTGTCGTGTCAGTTGAGGCCGGTGTAATTTATTGGGGGGGGGGAGGGGTTAACTTATGAAGCGATGTTTCTTGCATTTTCTGTTTCTTTGTTTGTGATGTGTTCTTTCGGTAGTTTTGTTTACTTCCTGTAGTAGATTCCGTGTGACCCTTCGTAGCTTATGCGGGTTAGTTTCCGCATTCAATGATTTTTCTTAAGATTGTAGCTGTTTTAATCATTGCTGTCCTTTGTATAGTTCCAATGATCCCTTTGATTCCAATTTCTCCCAGTCTTTTTTACAGGTTTTTGGGGATTACTACTACTACTACTACTACTACTACTACTACTACTACTACTACTACTACTAATCATAATATTAAATCTGGGGAGACTTGTTGTCACTCAGACTCAAGGGAATACCACCGGTTGTCGGGGAGCAATCACTGATGACCTGTGTGAGAACTCCTAGTGAGTACAAATAAAGAATAGGTATCAATTTCAGAGCATACCAAAATTTTTAATATCCGCTTGTATGTATGTATGAGAAATATATATTATTTATTATATATTATTTAAAGCGGAAAGACATTCAATCATAGAATTTTATAATCAGCAATTCCAACGCGCACCTGTCAAGAATGATCACACTTCTTTCCGTTTTGACGATTTTTACAAAACTGTCATTTAATGTAATTAAAACACAATTTATAATTAACAATTTTACACTTTGCTTCTTTATTCGAAAATACTTTTATTGATGTTTTCAAAAACCATACATTTCAGTCGTGCTATTTAACTTTAAGGTTCTACTGCCCCCACTACCACCATAGAGCACTCCCGCCACTTCTGCTCATGTCTATTCTGGAACCTTTCCCCCACCTCCCACTGCTGTATACATACATAAATACTTCATATTTTACTGATATCATGTATCTTGAAAAAGCCTTAATAAAGTTTTAGGCGAAATATCGATTCATACATACTTTAGTGTTTTCCATTCGGATTATCTTTGCTTTATTCTTGTTTCAATTTTATTTTACCCATACATTCTGTCGAATTATTTAAATCTACTAAATCTCTCTCTCTCCCTCCTCTCTCTCTCTCTCTCTCTCTCTCTCTCTCTTCACCTAGCGAGTTCTTATTAATATGAGTTAATCTAGTGAATCCTTAATGTTGTATTATTGATCGGGCTTTGTTCCGATGGATACTACACCCATAAACTGGTATCGTCTTGGCCTTCGGGGCTTGATTTACGCCGGTCTATGGGTCTGTCCTGTGCAGTTCTAGAAGGTCCACCCTCCCAGGCTTTTCCTCTCCTCTTTGGGGAGGAGTAAGTTTATTGCTTACTGCCTGAGGCGCCCCTACCGGGGAATGCCGACGGGGCTGCCCAGGCAATTTTTAATGGCCAGAGTGCTCACCTTCTCGGGCGCTGGCTTTTAAAGTCCTACTTTCCCGATCCGACCTTGGGTCACATCTTACCTTGTGGGAGTAAGATAAAACTGGCCTTGTGCCTAACCTCCTGGGGAGGTAAATAAAATGTTGTATTATTTGGATTATTCGGACTACTGATTTCTATCTTGGATGCTATTCTCACAAAGTTTCGGCCGATGTAACCTCCGACCTTCTTAAGATGCGTCTTATCGGACTCGGAATTTCGAACGGAACCCTTTATTTAATCCACGTTTCGTCAGCCATGGCCAGGTAGAAGTCTTGAGTAATTCGTAATTGTATTATTAGTATCGCTCGTATTGAGGATTGGACCTTCAACTGATTATGACTTAACACTTATCTAAAGATTCCGAAACACAATCCTTAATGTGTTTACATAATAGTGCTCAATAAAAAGTAGAAATGTATTTCTAATATAACTTTTTATTTGGTCATCCACAGTGAGCTGCTTCGCCGTATCACAACTCTTGACTATGGCTAGACATAGCGAGTGTTTGAAGCTGAGATTCGAAACCCGACCGATGGACAGTAGCCAGCTATATGAGCTGTACGTTAAGAATTCAAATACATAATAAATAGATCTACAGTATGTTAAGTCGTAACAAAGGAAATTAAAACAAATCAATTATTTGTTAAAAAAGATAATGTTTTCCTGTGGATATATCAAAAAGGGACTTATTTCCATTCATTCGTTAGTTATAAAATCAGTTAAACATTTTTTAGTAGAATTTTAAGCGACATATCAATTTTCTAAAGGCTGTATAGTTTATAAAGTTAAATAAAACAGTTCATGTTGTGAATTATTATTACTTGTATAATAATACGTGTGTACTATCACATTCTTTATCGATTTTAACAAATGAAATCGTCTGATCACCAGAAGTCATCGCTGATTATCTAAAATCGCCGCGTGTCAAAAATATAAACTTTACCCATTTTAAAATGAATTATTCCGAAATCGAACTCTGTCACCGCCTTTTACCTAAACACCTAGATTTTGCATTATTTTATTTTAATTCAATTTCCATAATCATATTCTTACAATTATAAATGAGCGAATTTAAAACGTGACATTCATTTTATTTATTTAAGGGATATTTGTGTGACAATTATTTTTACGACAAGATTATTATTATTATTATTATTATTATTATTATTATTATTATTATTAGTATTAGTATTATTATTATTATTATTATTATCATCATCATCATCATCATCATTATTATTATTATTATTATTATTATTATTATTATTATTATTATTATTATTATTATTACTATTACTATTATTATTATTGTTGTTTTTGTTGTTGTTTGTTGTTGTTTGTTTGTTTGTTTGTTTGTTATGCCTTCTTGGGCATCTCCCCTTTAACTATCTTCTCAATTCAACTGTTAAAAAAATTAAACTCTTAGTACAGTATCGATATCCAGATCAAATTCTGTTAAGTATTTCATTTGATAACTCCCAAAAGAGCCCCCCCCCCCCTAATTTCTCGCTCCTACCACTTTCTCTGAATTTATCCAACCTCATCTTAAACTAATCCACGTTATTGCTGTTCTGAATCCGATCTGGCAACTTATTCCAAAAAACATATTACTCCGTGAGCAAAAAAACATTACTAGTTAACAAATCTAGTTTTTGAAAACTGTCTTGACAATAACCTTCCAGATGTAGGAGAAATACTAACAAAATGCCCACCATAGTTAGAAATGCCATTAATTATCTTGAAAGTCTCAATCATATCACCTCTATCAATAAGAAAGATAACATTTATTTTTTTAAATATATAAATTGTTGGAATAAATAAATAAATAAATCTGAACGTTTAGGAGTTCGTTTTATTAATTTTAAAATATTTGATTAGTAATTATGTTTACGGTAATATTAAACAAACTTTATTACTTTATATTGTTACAATTTTAAATACATACATAAAGAAGATACATATTCATTTTATTTATTAAAAAATATTTAGCTAACAACACAATTCTTTTTATGAAAGAAGAGACATCTTTTCATAAGATTATTAACCTTGACACAAACGTATTATTTTTAGATAATATTATTATTAACAAATAGGTGTCCATAGCTGGGGTTGGCCGGGATTATTTTTTACTTTCATTAATAATTTACGTGACTGCAATGCAAAGACTTTGTGTCCTCTTTAAAAACGTTAAAATTAGACCAAACAAAGGGAAATAACTCTGTATTTAATCGTCAGTAGATAGTTATTCTTCTTTAAAGTAAAAACTCGATCAAACAAGGTGAAGTAAGCATTGCTATTGATGAATACAGAGTTACTACCTTTTTATTCAAAATGGCGTGATTTTGAAAATTATTCCGGTCGGATAAAATAATTTCTCAAACGAATTAAATCAAATTTTTGTTGTTGTTGCAAACATATACCAACATTGCACAAAATAACTGACGAACCATTAATATAGCTTTTGTAAAACGAAAGCTACCGATGATCAACATCTACAAACTGTCGGATTTTATTTAATTATATAGAAAAGTATACAGGTAGTTGAAAAAAGCAACTGTGAACTTTCCACTAGGAATAAGTGAAGTAAATTCGTATGAACCAGCAAGGTACGACTTTTTTGACTGGGTCGATTCTGTTATTGGCATTTGTTTCCCCGATTCTTCATAGACTCAAATACTTATAGGAAGGATCACGGGAAAGTTGTTAACGTCCTTAAGTGAAAGTGGTACCATAGAACCGACTGGATTCGAACTTGGTACATCCAGGTCATTAACCCGAATCGTTAATCACTTCATCGCAGTAATAATAAATGAATTAACGTTGCTGAATCTCTCACCTGATTGAGTGGCCATTTCATAGCCACCAAATATCCTATTTTAAGATAAAGGGTGGTTGAAACCTGGGTGTTTTTACATTGAAAGTTTTAAAAATGGGAAAGTTAAATGTATCTCATTTTGTCTTATATAGTACGTCTGTGTTATCTTTCAGAAATTGTTTTTTTTTTAAATTGTGTTTTTCATTAAAAAAAATGAGAAAAGTTAAATGTATCTCTCGACGTCACGTGATCAAACGGAGCGATTTTTAAACTTTCAATCCCCCTTTGGAAACTTTCAAAATGGCTGTCCTCTTCGTACATGGCTAAAATTTAATTTTCTTTTATAAAAAAAAAACTACTTGATTAATTTACGTAATAATTATAATAATCTTGAATTGGAATTACATAATATATGTTTCGTGATCTTTTCATTTAAAAAGTTTGGCCGGCGATTTATGTTTCCTGTCGACAATATTTGTTCTGTTAAAAGTTTTTGTTGTTGTTTATTGTCCAATTTAAGAGTATCATAGTTAAGCATATTGACATTAATTATCACTAAAGCGCGACGGTGGGTGGTGAAGTGAATAATGATGCGAACTGACGATCTGGATGTGCCAAATTCGAATCCAGTCGGTTCCATAGTAACACTTTTACGAACATTATTAATGGAATTTATAATTGTACTTAAATTGTTCAAATCCACTTAAATTATATAGAAATTCCCCTGATAAATGTTTATTAACAGAATATATTTTTATTAGACAATTTATTAAATGAACTCACTTTTATTATCAACTAACTAGAAGACACGACATTGTCCGGGATAAAAAAAATACCCTCTCTCTCACGTATTCTTTATATCTCACTTTCTCACTCTTTATATATCTTTCAGCAGGTAATGCCGTGAGACAGCAGTAAAGTAAGCACAATTTTTTATCATTTCTTTAGAGGATCATTGCTCTGTCATGCTTAAGTTTGAAATGTACGTGGTTGAAATGGGAATCAAATTTTGTATAACTCTGTCTCTTTGTTCCTGTCTCTTTGTCTCTTCCTCTTTCTCTCTGTCTCTCTTTCTCTCTATTTTTTGTTTTATTTTACTTCAGCCGAAGTTCTCAGAAATCAAGGGTCCCCTTTCCTGGACTAACACTTGATCTCAATATGAGATACATAGATATCCGAGCGTTCCATTATAGTTTTCCTTTATTTCTCAAAAGTTGAGTTAATAAAGAAGTGAAGAACATTGATTTAACTCTCCCCAATTGACCAGTTAATTATTTTATAGTATACCTTTTATGTGGTATATTGGTCTTACCGCATTCCAGGACAAGAATTCATCTGGTCTGGTAGAGTATCCAGCTTAGTGCTGTTACTAGAGGCAACACCACTTGGAGAAGATGTACCATTCCTTGTATGAGCCAGTGCAGCCATACCGAGGAGATCTTATTTGGACTTCGAATACTATGTTATTTTGAATATTTGGCCAGGGTTTACTTGTAGGCTGAAGCATCCTTATGTCAGGTAGTCCTGACAAACCCCTGTACAAAGAGACCATAGACACTCGAGGACAGTGTCTTGGAGGCATTCAAGTTCTCCTCTCTATATGTGTGTGTGTGTGAAAAATACAAAATATATAATTTACTCTTTATATCTATCTTTCACTCTTTATATATCTCACTTGGTAATGCTGTGAAACTACAGTAAGATGTAAAGCTAAGTACAATTTATGATTTCTTATGAAAGAAAGAAAAGAATCATCTCAATATTAAATAGACGACAAATTAGAAATAAAAGTTCATTTTTTCCTAAATAGAAATTACTGACCCCCTCTTGTACAATTCTGGTTCCGGTTGACCTTCTATGTATGAATACGAAAATAGTTTTTTTTTAATATAACCTGCTCGGATCCACACGGAATCCGGGGATGTACGCTTGGTAAGTGTATCTTGTGTAGTTTCAGACAGAAAATGCTACGTTTCTTTATATAACAGAAGATACTAATGAGATATTAAAATCCAAAGAAGACAACACATCTGCATTTTTTCCCCTAAGAAATATCCGTAAGTCATTTTTGTATTGGCGACGGAATAAAACCTTTTGCACAATGTGCATTTCTCTTTGAACACATCTTCAATTCTAAACACTATGAACACATCGCCAATTCTAAACACTATGGACATTTCTCTCGTTCTTATATTGATAAGTTTAGCTGCAGGATTGATAACTTTTAAACATGTTGTTTTGCAACCCACAGATAACACGTAGTTATTACCTTTTTTATTATTTTTTTTATTTTTTATACATTTTATAGCATTCAGCTCTAAGAATGGGGCCAGGGGTTACTTATCATTGATTGAACGAAAGTGGGTGTAAGTGAAGTGATATAAATTCAAATACATTTCAGTAAATTTATAGACTTAAACCCATCAAGGCACACTCGGCGTTTCATAGAAATCAATAAAAAAAACTGTGTACTTCTAGTCCAACACTGTAATCACTTATTAATATTTCCATTCGATTTCGTTCAAATTTCTATAGTTTTCAAGTTATAAATCTAAGCAAATAAACTAAAACATCGTATTTCTTTTTTACAGATGTCAAACGCGAACACAGACTACACGATAATAGTGTACTCCTTTTGATCAAAATGAAATATACTTATCCAATTATACCTTGTGACTGTAGTTTCAGAATATATGTGGTCTATCTAAACACGTAGGCGTAGTCTGTGAATTAACAAATAAGCAGGTAGACAGAAACTACAACTATATATAAAGGGTGACCCCCCAAAATGCCACCAATGGAATCGTTTATAAAATTCATGAGCCTTTTTGCAACTCAATATATGGTACACATACATTTCCTTCTATGCCTGGCTTGTCCATCAAGTTTCAATCATGAATGTCTAAGAGTTTTGTTTTATCGTCATTCCGTGATATGCGGGGGGAGATATTGATCGTCGTATTAGAAAGAGATGTGATTCTAAATTGACCTCACACGACCATTTGATTCATTATTTACAATAGATATCATTTTACCGCATCAAATAACCCCAAAGGGTAGGTATGCCGTAAAACAGACACACCAAACGAACGAATGTATTATTTTCAGTATGGAATAAACCAATAACGAATTGATATGTCGTAAAATAGATGAACCTTTTTACGTCAAATCCACATGTGGCATCCGAAAATGGGCGGGTTTCTTGCACTTGGCACGGTCAACAACTGATAAATAAAATATTTCTTTTAGAATCAATATTTTAATATTAAAGAACCTCAAAGGAAGGGGTTAAAAAACAACGAAACAAAAACAGGTTTTTCAGCTGTTCAAATTCTATTTTCATTAACGCGATGATTCACTATCTTTAACAAAAATACATTTTTGAACAAAAATATCTCAATTTCAATCTCCAAAATTAAAGATGTTATATATTTTTCTCACATGCTTTTTCCTGATATATATATATATATATATATATATATATATATATATATATATATATATATATGCATATATATATATATATATATATATATATGCATATATATATATATGCATATATATATATATATATATATATATATATATGCATATATATATATATGCATATATATATATGCATATATATATATATATATATGCCTATATATATATATATATGCCTATATATATATATGCCTATATATATATGCATATATATATATATATGCATATATATATATATATATATATATATATATATATATATATATATATATATATATATCAGGAAAAAGCATGTGAGAAAAATATATAACATCTTTAATTTTGGAGATTGAAATTGAGATATTTTTGTTTATATATGCATATATATATATATGCATATATATATATATATATATATATATGCCTATATATATATATATGCCTATATATATATATGCCTATATATATATATATATATATATATATATATATATGCCTATATATATATATATATATATGCATATATATTTATATATATATACATGCATATATATATGCATGTATATAGTGAGATACATTAGACATATAGTGAGATACATTATACATTTAGACTATATATTGGGTATTTAGATCTGTATGGCTAGGTTTCCTTCCTCTTATCTATTTGCCTTTCTGGTACCAAAGGTACTAAAGCTTTTTTTTTTTTTTTTTTTTTTTTTTAATGCAACCTTAATTCCTATATAATTTTATTTCTAGCTACCATATCGCAGAATGGTTCGTAGGTGTAGTGCTTAGATAGTATTTTACTATTATTATTATTATTATTATTATTATTATTATTATTATTATTATTATTATTATTATTATTATTATTATTATTATTATTACTAGTATTACTATTGTTATAAAGAATTTTATTTGATATGCAAATTACCATATCACACGGTAGTTTTAAGGTAGTATATTATTATTATTATTATTATTATTATTATTTTATTATTATTTTATGTATATATAAGTAACATTTTAAGCTGAATTATTGGGGAAATGGTAGTTTTATCTGTACCATTGGAGAGCCATGCATATAACTGTCCTGTTTTTAAATCTCCGAAACAGTTTCATGGTAAACAGCTGAAGATCCCCGTGTTAATATTAGATGCTTACGTTAAGGTCTCCTGCTTTTGTTTCACTGTTAGATACTAAATCCCCCTTTTTATTTTATTTACTTACTATTATATATTATTTATTTATGAATTTTCCAACAAATGTTAAGTCTACACTATTTTGGATTTAGTTAGTTTCTCTGGGAATTTAAACTGCATTTTCCTTTTTTTTGTCTTTTTGTTTAAAATAACTCAAAGCTTCTTTAGACTATATATTGGGTATTTAGATCTGTATGGCTAGGTTTCCTTCCTCTTATCTATTTGCCTTTCTGGTACCAAAGGTACTAAAGCTTTTTTTTTTTTTTTTTTTTTTTTTTAATGCAACCTTAATTCCTATATAATTTTATTTCTAGCTACCATATCGCAGAATGGTTCGTAGGTGTAGTGCTTAGATAGTATTTTACTATTATTATTATTATTATTATTATTATTATTATTATTATTATTATTACTAGTATTACTATTGTTATAAAGAATTTTATTTGATATGCAAATTACCATATCACACGGTAGTTTTAAGGTAGTATATTATTATTATTATTATTATTATTATTATTATTTTATTATTTATTTATTTATGTATATATAAGTAACATTTTAAGCTGAATTATTGGGGAAATGGTAGTTTTATCTGTACCATTGGAGAGCCATGCATATAACTGTCCTGTTTTTAAATCTCCGAAACAGTTACATGGTAAACAGCTGAAGATCCCCGTGTTAATATTAGATGCGTACGTTAAGGTCTCCTGCTTTTGTTTCACTGTTAGATACTAAATCCCCCTTTTTATTTTATTTACTTACTATTATATATTATTTATTTATGAATTTTCCAACAAATGTTAAGTCTACACTATTTTGGATTTAGTTAGTTTCTCTGGGAATTTAAACTGCATTTTCCTTTTTTTTGTCTTTTTGTTTAAAATAACTCAAAGCTTCTTTAGACTATATATATATATATATATATATATATATATATATATATGCCTATATATATATATATGCCTATATATATATATATATATATATATATATATGCATATATATTTATATATATATACATGCATATATATATGCATGTATATAGTGAGATACATTATATATATATATATATATATATGCATATATATAAATATATATATATGCATATATATATGCATATATATATATATATATAGAGAGAGAAAGATACATTATATATATGCATATATATAAATATATATATACGGCAAGTAGCTTTAAATTAGAACTCACGTGATCGGAATAAATATGGCGGGAAAATATGATGAATAAGAATCACATGACGGAATAAAAAAGATGGCGGGTCTCGATCTTAATGTGAAAATATGTGGTTCTAACATTAATATTGACCTAAAATTATGGATTTTTTAAAACACTTTTCCCTTATTATCATTTTGGTACATGCTAAATAAAATATTTTTCTTTAACAGAACGACAATATCGAATCCAAACAAACAAGGAAAATGTATTGCTTACATTCGATGCAGAGTTAAAAAAAAAAACATTTTAAGGTTGAGCAACTTTAACTATCCTGAGTCTGTTTTTGATCGTATTTTCTCCATTTTTTTTAAAGCGTGTTCAAATCACACTGTGTTAAACATCCTTTTTAAATGCCTACTATACACTGTCATCGAGTGTCTAAAGTCTTTCTGTACAAGATGATACTTCCACTTTCAAGTGAACCCTCGAAGCCCGAATAAGATCCCATCGGTATGGCTACCTGTTACACCGGCCGTTCTTACACAGGAGAAACAACACCGGTTGTCACTATAAATAGTGCGAGACACCAGAAGACAAAACGCAGTCTTGTAACTGTCGTTCAGTCGCTTTCTTGGCCTTTTGGCCAAGATCAAAGTGTAGTATCTGTTCCGATGGATACTGCACGAGACTGGTCCTGTGCAGTTCCAGGAGGTCCACCCTCCCAGACTTTGCCTCCCCTCTTTGGGGAGGAGTAAGTTTATTGCTTACTGTCTGAGGCGCCCCTACCGGGGAATGCCGACGGGGCTGTCCAGGCAATTTTTAAAGATAATAGGTGCTCTCCCTCTGGAGTGCTGATTTATCAAAACCCCACTTTCCGACCTTGTGTCACATTTTACTCTGTGGGGAGTAGATAAATAACCAGTCTTGTAACTGTCGTTCAGTCGCTTTCTTGGCCTTTTGGCCAAGATCAAAGTGTAGTATCTGTTCCGATGGATACTGCACGAGACTGGTCCTGTGCAGTTCTTAGGAGGTCCACCCTCCCAGGCTTTGCCTCCCCTCTTTGGGGAGGAGTAAGTTTATTGCTTGCTGTCTGAGGCGCCCCTACCGGGGAATGCCGACGGGGCTGGTCAGGCAATTTTTAAAGGTAATAGGTGCTCTTCCTCTAGAGTGCTGACTTATCAAAACCCCACTTTCCGACCTTGTGTCACATTTTACTATGTGGGGAGTAGATAAATACCCAGTCTTGTAACTGTCGTTCAGTCGCTTTCTTGGCCTTTTGGCCAAGATCAAAGTGTAGTATCTGTTCCGATGGATACTGCACGAGACTGGTCCTGTGCAGTTCTTAGGAGGTCCACCCTCTCAGGCTTTGCCTCCCCTCTTTGGGGAGGAGTAAGTTTATTGCTTGCTGTCTGAGGCGCCCCTACCGGGGAATGCCGACGGGGCTGGTCAGGCAATTTTTAAAGGTAATAGGTGCTCTTCCTCTAGAGTGCTGACTTATCAAAACCCCACTTTCCGACCTTGTGTCACATTTTACTCTGTGGGGAGTAGATAAATACCCAGTCTTGTAACTGTCTAGCCAAGAGCTAGTCACATCTTACTTTGTTAATACACTTGTTAAACCAACCCTCGACTTGACTTCCTTTATTTATTATTTACTGTGGAACAACTTCACAACACTACCCCACACTGGCTTACACGAGGAATGGTGCACCTTCTCCAAGTGATGTTGCATATAGTAGCAACAATTTCAGTTCTGCGGAAGGCAGAACGTCCGAAACGTTGTGAGCATGGCAACCAAGATGAGGAACTCAGTTTGAACACTGAAATCCATCATATTTTCTACTTCTTTTTCTTTTTTCTTCTTTCATTCTTTTTCATTCCTTCTTTCAACTGTTACAATATTGAATATTTCTGCAGATCTTTGTATCATTTTTCGGCGACTCGTTTCATATATATATATATATATATATATATATATATATATATATATATATATATATATATATATATATATATATATATATACAAATTCGATCAGAATACTAAATGGACCATTCGGAAAATAGAAAAATAAAAAAGCCTCATAAAACAGAAGAAAAAAAAACTCTGTGTTATTTAATAACATTTTCCTTAATGAAACCATGCTGTCTAAATACACGCACACACATTTGAATGCCTACTAGAGAGCATATGAATGCCTACTGGAGAGAACATGAATGTCTACAGGAGAGAACTTGGATGCCTACTAGATACTTACCTCGAGTGTCTAAGGTCTCCCTGTACAGGGGTTTGTCAGGAACATCTGACATGAAGATACTTCCTCCTACAATTGAATCCTGACTAAATCTTCTAAATAACACAGTGTTCGAAGCTTAAATAAGATCCCCTCGGTATGGCTACCCCACACTGGCTTATACGAGGAATGGTGCACCTTCTCCAAGTGATGTGACATCTAGTAACATCACTAACCTTGATACTCTACGAGACTAGATGAATTCTTGTCCTGTAATCCTGTAAGACAAAACAAAACAAGCCGCGCGTGCGTGGTCCCCCTCTGTATGTGACTCGATGTGGCGAGTGTAAAATGCAATAATTTTGGGCAATTTGGGACATTTTTGACCCCCCCCTCTTTGACCCCCTGGGGGCGCGAACCAGAATTTTTCTGAGGTCAAGGATGGTCATTTTATATCCAGAACAATTGCCTCTACATTTTGGCCAAGTTTCAGAAAAATTGAATTGATGGATCAAACGTTATGGGAGAAAAGGGTCATTTTTTTGCCATTTTAGGGAGCTTTTGACCCCCTGGGGGCGCGAACCAGATTTTTCCAAGGTCAGCTATACTTAGTTTCTATTAGGAACAATTGTCTCCACATTTTGGCCAAGTTTAAGAGAAATTGAATGGATGGATGAAAAGTTATGGGGCAAAAAATGTCATTTTTTTGCCATTTTGGGCCTTTTGACCCACTAGGGGGCTAACCAGATTTTTTTCAAAAATCGGAGAATGTCACTTTCTAACCTGACCAAAGTTACAACTTCATGCAAAATTTCAGAGAAATTCAATGGATGGTTGCGGAGAAAAATCCGGACGGACGGACGGACGGACGGATATGCCTCAAAACATAATTTCCCCGATTTTATAAATGGGGGGACCAAACACAAGGAATATATACTACAACATAGTTAACTGGTCAGTTAGGGAGATGAAATTGGTGTTCTTCGCTGCTTTACTAACTCAAGTTTCAGAGGTAGAGGAGAAACTTAATTGAACACTAGGATATCTATGTATCACATATATAGATCAGGTGTTAGCTCCAGGAAGGGTCCCCTTGACTTCTGAGAACTTACACTGAAGTAAAATGGAAACAAAAAAGTAAATTTGTTTTATAATGTGTTTTAGCATCATGTCATCATTTTGTTATGTGGTTGGTAGCAGTCAGGATCTGTAAGTTGGTAAATGCAATCTTGTAGAAAAACCAACAAATGGTAACATTCCAGAAATAAAGTTTATCTGACTCCATTCTGTAGACTTAAAAATAAAATCACCCCCATATCCATATATATATATATATATATATATATATATATATATATATATATATATGAAGCAGTCCAACAAAAGATATAAGCGTCAACTAATATCTTATAATTAGTGAAAAATCCGGATAAAAAACTGAAGCTCAATATACTGGATAGAGCATTAATATTATAATATGAAATGAAGTAATAAAATAAGGTGTCAATCAAATTTTATTAGAATTCAAAATTCATGCAAAGCATCCTTAAGTCCTTAGCTCATGAGTTTTCAAAGATAATTCTTCTCTTCAGAGGACCATTACCGCAGTTATACTACTACAGGCAATAAAATTACGCTTTGAAAATATATAAAATTATATACACAAATACATAAAAATACATAACATCAAACATATCAATCCAAAAACATACTTTTGTTGAATCCATACAGTCCATCCAGGTCATACAAGTTGAGAAGCAATATATATATATATATATATATATATATATATATATATAACTTAAAGAAATAGGCAAAATGCCTTCAAAAAACCATGTGTTAGATGCAGATATTTTTATTAAATTTCTTTTTTTCATAAAATTTTCTAATAATTTCGCTCGGTATCACAAGCTTCATCAGAGATTTAAACAAATAAAAGGTATTAACCTTTTATTTATTTTTTCACAAGAGTCCTTCCTGGTCTTGTAGAAGTGACGTCCGATGTTAAATCGCGCATGGTCGCTAGTAGGTATACATTTGGATATATATATATATATATATATATATATATATATATATATACATATATATATATATATATATATATATATATATATTAGTATTTCATGTATCCACATAAATTTTATAAGGAGATACACATTTTATGTATCAATTTTCAGTATTTTTTTCAACAGTGCTCGATACGTAAGTAGAGCTAGGTAGTAAGCTATGAAAATATATTTATGGCAATTAAGCTACACAGAGACTCCCGCGTTTTATCCCCGGGGGGAATCTTCAGGCTAAAATACATTGTGTAGCTTAATTGCCATAAATATATTTCATAGCTTACTATATATATATATATATATATATATATATATATATATATATTGCCACATATTTGGCTTTTATTTAGAAAAATTCGAATTACTTTATATTAGAGTTAATTTTTTCAAGAGGTTAGGGTTAGGAATAGGGTTAGTGTTAGGGTTTTAATTCTCCGCCGATTCTGTTTGGCCTCAACTATCGATTCTAATTATAGCTTATCGGGGTATACAACTAAAACCAAAGACCTATACCAGGATCAAATATCAATTTTCTTGAGTAAAATTCAAATGGCGGCATCAATTTTGCATAAGGGTTTCTTTATAACAATACTATCGTGTGGTCTTCGTTCTCGCCAGACATCTATGAAGAGTAAAGACAAAACTGGTAACATGGGGTTCAGGGCTAGGAGCAGTAACATCTATTACCCACCAGCAAACGCCATTCGTTTTATGAGTCATTATTTTCCTATAAGGATTCTAAGCTCTGCGTGAACATATGTTTCATAAAAAAGAAATGAGTGAAATAATGATTTTACTAGGTGCATTTAAGGAGATAGATTGGATCTTGTTAACAGATGTCTGAACAATTATTATGGGGAATAAATAACTCTAAAACGTTTATGCGAATTGTAGATAATATTGAAAAAAAAGGAAACCTTGATTGTTCAGATCATAAGAAGTGACCGTTCCTGACCTCACTTGTCTATCAAAATATTCTGGGAAAAGTGGTGGTCAATTATCCATAAATAGCACCGTTTTAAACGGACATGAGGATAGAGTGGAAAAGAAAGCATACGTTGTTGAATTGCCTGATCGGCACACACGCAAATAGCACCAGTTCCCAAATAAGCTTTATTCAATTATATAAATGATGTTTAGAATACAAACTTTCATTCGAAGTCGCTACTCACTCCCTCTAGAAATATCAAGCTGCATTGAACTCTCGTAATTCTAATATTGCTATTTGCTGTTGATAAATCCACTATTATTATTGATCAAACGAGCGCTTTCGACAAGTTAGCGGTTTCATTTTCATCAGTCCAGTCGACGAAAATTATAGATGATGTCCTTCTCGCCCCCGAGAATAGACCGACCTGCATAGCAAGTCCAGTCCTGGAAGCAAAGACCTTTTTTATGATTTAGTTGATGCCAAACAAAGCAAGTTGCTACTGTAGACGTAAGAAGCTACTGAGAATTAGGGTGAACGTTTAGGGGGGGGGGTCATCCTAAATTGGGAGCTGTGCAGCGAGGTGCTTGTTCACATTAGTTTGCAATTTCTGCATGGCTGTACAGTCGGAGAAACAAGGAGCAGGGAGGGAGTTTCAAAGGCCGGTAGCCCGAAGAAAAAAGCAAATGGAGTAGAAGGCTCTCCGGCATCTGGGGGCCTCCACAGTGAATGGATGGGACTTAGCTGATTGTCGGGTTGGTCGAGTGTATTTACGTCGAGGAGGCACCAGAGTAGAAAGTTCATCGGAGCACATTCCATTAAAGTACTTGTAAAACAAGCACAAGGATGCAACATTGCGGCGATGGGACAGGGGCTGGCGCTTGGTGGATAGTGAGAAACCTAATAGATTACCGACTCTTTTTTTAATCTTGTCTAAGAGGGAGAGACTAGTGGATGGTGCACGAGCCTAGACCGACAGGTTTGTCTCCGGTTAAACATTAATAAGACGTAGTATTTGATCAACAATACACACGAAAATGGCACCATCCAAGTCGATGGATAGGATATTCTGCGAACACATGCCTTCAAGTCTCTAGGCCTGATGCTCGGCAACGATGGCAACATTCTCGGCGAAATCATGCGAAGTCGCTCAAATGACGCACCACCGCCGGTGTCCTCTGTGATCGCTGGACCAGCAACTGCATACAGTCGAAAATCTACCAGACTATTGTGAGACTCGTCGCTTTGTACAGCTCCGAGTGCTTTCCGGTAACGAGGGAGGCAGAGCAAAGAGTCGCCGTCATGGAAACTAAAATGCACCGCTGGATCTCGTGAGTTGCACTGTTCGACCACGTCTGTAACGACGACATCCGAAGACGCTACAGCATCGCGCCGATCAAGAGCAAGATGAGTGAAATGGCGACTCATATAGTTTGGACATGTGTTGAAAGCCGACTACAACACCGTCGCGAAACTCGTATTTAAATTTGAAATCGTTGCGAAACGACTGAGAGAAAGATCTACGATGAGATGGGTAGACGCTTTGTGCAATGATCTCTGAAAAATTGGCCTTCACCTCAATGAAGCCAATGATCGTCCCAAATCGAGGCGAATATCAATTATTATTATTATACCATAGTTCGGGACTAACGCAGTTTAAAAGAAAAAATGAGCCGAGGAAAATTATCACGGTTTATTAAAAGAAAGGACACTTCCTTTCTATTGGTAGTAAGAAACACAAAATTTTATCATCACATTACAAAACGATCGGCGACTATGATGTATATATATACGCATTGTTTTTATTGGTAAAACCTATTAGAAATTATTTTTTTAAAGCAAAAATAATTCACTTTGAACTAATGCCAAATACCCTTTATACGGATTATCAGAAAAAAGATCATTTAGTTTAAAAAAAAAATATTATGTAATATTTTATTTTGTTATTATGTTAATTTCTTTAAATTTTAAAACAGTATCCAGTTAAAAACAAATCCTTTAGACTTACGCGAGATTCGAACTCGTGTATTGAAATCGTAAAAACAACTACCTTAGTAATATGTACTCTGCCTATTCCTTTTTTGTCAATCAATCGCATGTTTCTATTTGCATACGAATAGGCAAACTCCCAAAACACCACAACTTTTTAATGGTATAGAGATGAAAAAGAAATCCACCCACCACAGTAAGCAATGCTGAATTCATAGCAAAACCCAACCGACGATACGTTTTAAAAATTTGTATATGTATAAACTCGTGAACATTTCATTGTTTTAAAAATTAGTATATGAATAAACTCGTGAACATTTCATTGTTTTAAAAATTAGTATATGAATAAACTCGTGAACATTTCATTGTTTTAAAATTAGTATATGAATAAACTCGTGGACATTTCATTGTTTTAAAAATTAGTATATGAATAAACTCGTGAACATTTCATTGTTTTAAAAATTAATATATGAATAAACTCGTGAACATTTCATTGTTTTAAAAATTAGTATATGAATAAACTCGTGAACATTTCATTGTTTTAAAAATTAGTATATGAATAAACTCGTGAACATTTCATTGTTTTAAAAATTAGTATATGAATAAACTCGTGAACATTTCATTGTTTTAAAAATTAGTATATGAATAAACTCGTGAACATTTCATTGTTTTAAAAATTAGTATATGAATAAACTCGTGAACATTTCATTGTTTTAAAAATTAGTATATGAATAAACTCGTGAACATTTCATTGTTTGTTTCAATAAAACATCTGCCAAGTCTAATAACTTGATTTTCATATCATGTAGGTATTTTTACAAATCAATGCTCATTCAGAATTCTGGACAATATACAGTTATTCATTTTAATAATCTCAAAACTTCAATCTGTGAAAGAGATTAACCGGATACCGCAGCCATCATGAGTTGAATATTTTTTTATTACTTATATTTATCCAAACAAGGCAAACTGCCACTGAGACGTAATCGCCTACTGTGATTAGGAGCCAGGGTTATATAAGGCATTCTAAATAAGGTTGGACAGCAAGATGTTTGTTCACATTACATTTAAATTTCTGCATTTTTGGTACAGTCGGGAAAACAGGCAGCAGGGAAGGAATTCCAAAAGACAAGCGGTCGGAGGAAAGCAGCTATTAGGTTAAAAAAGTATTCCGGCATCTGGGGATTTCTACAGTGAAGGGGTGAGAATTTGCTGCTATTAGTGTTTGTCGGGGGTATTGACGTTGAGGAAATACAAGTGCAGTAAGTTCACTGGAACACATCCGGGGAAGCACTTGTAAAGCAAGTAGAAGGATGCAACATTGCGGCGATGGGACAGCGGCTGGAGCTTGGTAGACAGTATGGCACCTATTAGATTTCTACGAGGGGGTCCTAATAATCTGAAAAGGGCCAATATTCCGGGTGTATTAATTAGTTACGTCGTCTACGTATCGATGATTATGTAGATTTTTGTTTTTCTAGTTTTCAAATAGCTATAAAAATCGATTTACACCGAGGATTAATTCGACGGTTTTGTGTTCGCAAACGGAAGTGCCATCTGTTACGTCCCCCACGTTAGCCTGACACAAGTGACGAACTTGCAAACAGCGGCCGCCTCTTTATACAACAAGAAATACCAACGCGGATTTACAAAGCGACCGATATTATTCACTGGGACAGATTTAAAAAAAACCAACAAAAAAAAAAAACCAAACACCATGGAACTACCAAAGAAACTATGGAAGCACTGAACGTGGCAGATAATGAACTATGGTTAATTTTTGTCCAACACAACATCACAAGAATATTACAGCCTTTAAATACAAGGTAAACCTTAATTTTGATTTTATTTACGACTTTTAATTTGCCGTAAAAAAGAAAATGCCATTATTTAATAATGCGCATAAAATCAGCCCATTTCTTTGATTATACGTAACGTGAAAAATACTTGACAGAAACTATGAAATATTGTATAGGTGTATCTTATATCTCCGATAAATATTTTAGGCCATTGAGTTTCCGAGAATTAACGTTCATTTTGTTTGTATGGGGACATGAAGGTGAAGTCGATTGTGACCGATGTTTATATGAAGCGCAAACTATTCGACACAATCTATAGAATCGTCTGTAAACGTATCTTCAATCACCGAGGAGTAGTTCAGACATATTATATTTTAAAATCTGAAACGCTTAATATGTTTTAGGAGCTGCTCACTTGGTCAAAAATAAGTTCCAGGGTTTATATGATATGGAAACAACGTGTTGTATGTTAAACGTGTTGTATGTTAAAATAAAAACAAAACAAAACACTTCTAAATGTTTTTGTTTGGGTGCAGAAGCTTAGTTTTATTCTATTAAATTTTTAAAATTTCTATAAGACAACAATATTTAAACAAAACTACTAATTATATATATATATATATATATATATATAGGACAACAGACCTGAGTGGAATCATCGTCGTTGGATTTTTATACAGATTTTTCTGGATTTACCAATATTTCTGAGCCCCACGCTATTTGGATTTCGTTATTGGTGACTTTCATACCCGTTTGAACTTTAAAATAAAATAAAAATCTTTAGAATTTAGAACTTTGACAGTCCTCTTCTGTCAACTTATCAATCATTAATCTCCTCTGATGATAAGATTTTAATCTTTGAAAAACCTGATTTAAGGAATGGAAGAGAAGAAAAATAAATGTTTTTATTAACTAAACTGCTCCTTGTTTTGAAAAACTGAAAATATCGATTTGCTTCCATTTGCAGGTCTAATTAATTTTCATTGACTTA
Source organism: Sepiola atlantica (assembly GCA_963556195.1). Taxonomy (NCBI): domain Eukaryota; kingdom Metazoa; phylum Mollusca; class Cephalopoda; order Sepiida; family Sepiolidae; genus Sepiola; species Sepiola atlantica. The sequence goes on from OY744522.1 coordinate 192,227,345, forward strand.
CCATATATATATATATATATATATATATATATATATATATATATATATATATATATATATATATATATATATGAAAATATAAAGTGCTAAAATAATTTAGCCGGTAAAATGTCGGCTTGTTAGCAATCATCAATAATAATAATAATTTGGTAATGTTTAATGATAATAATAATAATAAAAAAAACAACACAATTCAATACAACGCATATATTTGTTTTTGCTCATTTGAATGATTTAACATTTTATTTTTTCTACTTGAATTTCGTTAAGATTCTGTCTTCACTTAATTAGCAAGTAATACTTACTAAAAAAGAATAAGGCCCCAATCCTGATATAAACAAACGGTAAGCAATGATAGCTGGGTAAAATAATAAAATCTCTTCTAAAAAATCGATCGAAATTTATTATTTTAATTTTCATGTGTAATTTAAAAACCGATATTCTATATATATCATTAAGCCCTATCCTTGAGTGTATTTAGGCTTGATAAGTGGTGACTCATTAGTTAAAAGAGAGTTCCTTGTAAAATCAGTTCATGCGGTTTCCAGACGGCTTCAGGAGCTGGTGACGAATTCTGGCGCTCTTATTCAATTCTAAATAAAACGTATAGTATACACTTTCGTATCACGTTCATCTCTCGTAAGAATTATATTTCAGTAATAAATTACGAGAATTTCATAACAAGAAGTTCCTTTTCAATCATTCCGTTCCAGGCACAGAGCACAACGTACTAGACGAAGGCTCTCTTCTTCACCGACTGGAATGGAAGGAGAGGAATACCTACAGCTCGTTTGCAAACGATTATGCCTCATTTGCTGTTGAACACTATGGGAGAGCAACTGTCGTGTTTGATGATTATGAAGTTGGACTAATTATACAGGACTGTACTTATCAGCGTCGAAGTCGAAAGCTGAATGCAAGAAAGGTGAGCATTACCGAGGTGACAAAATCTGCTGGGGAAATATGGAATTTCTTGTCGAATGAGGTAAACAAGCAGACGCTGGTTCAGCTGATCATTGAACGAATGCGGCAGAAAGAGTGTGACGTTAAGGTCTGATTACGACTAAATTCAGAGAATGGGGACTTCTCCTTCTGTACAAACACAACTATATCTTTCTAGAGAAGAATTGTTTATTTTATATATAAATAATAAAAATAAAATACGTGGAAGCACTTGTAAAGCAAGTACAAGGATGCAACATTGCGGCGATGGGACAGCGGCTGGAGCTTGGTAGACAGTATGTCACCTATTAGATTTCTACGAGGGAGTCCTAATAATCTGAAAAGGGCCACTATTCCGGGTGTATTAATTAGTTACGTCGTCTACGTATCGATGATTATGTAGATTTTTGTTTTCTAGTTTTCAAATATTCTGTGTAAAGGAAAAGATTAGTATACCCTATATATTAAGTAGAACCAGCCAAAGTCGTTATATGTAAACGCTTAACAGCTTTTATCATATGTTCTTTAAACTTACTTCTGTTTCGCCAGTCATTTATGACAAAAATCAATCAATGTTCTTAAACTCCATCGATTACATATTTAATCCTCTTGATATTTTCATTTTGCGTAGTGATATTCCAGAGGAGTGAGGATGAACTTTTCTCTAACATTCAATAGTCTTCCCACTGCCACTCATTAAGAAACCGGATTTTATTTAATATGCGACATATTTTTTTATACCCCGGTTCTTGCTTGTTTTTTTTTTTCAGGCGCGTTTTCACTGGCTAATCAACATAATTTGTTATAGTTTTGACCAATCGCTGCGCTTGTTCCAAATTAGTTGTAACTTAAAACTTTAAATACACTTAAATTACTGTCGGCAATTTAACTTCATCGACCATTACTTATTTGTAAAATCAATAAATTTCTTAAAATTAAACTTTATTTTGCTTATTTATACAAACGATCCATTCCAAAAGTTAAAAAACGAACTTCTAGAGAAACTTAAGGCATGTCTTTTAAATCGATGTTTTTACTCACTAAAATCTGGCGAAATTTATGTGTTTAAAAGCATTACAGGTGAATTTTTATTTTACTCACCGAAATTATTTCGAGTGAAATTTCGGACTTTTGTTCTTTCGTTCAGTTTGAGTGCGTAAGTGTGTGTAACGATAACCTCCAAACAACTATTTATTAAAGCCAAAATAAATGTTCAATCCGGGCAACACCGGCTAAATACAACTAGTCTATATATAATACTAAAACGATGATAATTTTATTAATTATTAAAAATAATAATGAACAATTAGAACGCTAGACAATGCATTTTAGTTTTATTAACTTTTTCAATTTAATTTTCGAAGATATACTTCATCCTCAGAATTACTGAATTTCAAATAAAGATATATAAAAATACCTTTTTTTCTTCTTTTTTAGTCCTCATCTTGTTTTTTTGGTGTTAAAGAAAAAAAAAAGGTATTTTTATATATCTTTATTTGAAATTCAGTAATTCTGAGGATGAAGTATATCTTCGAAAATTAAATTGAAAAAAGTTAATAAAACTAAAATGCATTGTCTGGCGTTCTAATTGCTCATTATTATTTTTAATAATTAATATTTCCATATAAACAATGCTTTCTAACCAAGGACAACAACTTATTAGATGATAATTTTGTTTGCTTTATTGCTTCATTGATTGTTAATGGAATGTTTTAGATAGCGTAGGAACAGGGTAAATGAAATAAGAATTGGTGGGAAGATGGGAATGACACACATAATTAAATATCGCAAATAAAGAAGATAGACTTTGTTAGAAGCGCCTTGATTGGGCATATCTAAAACTATCTGATTTTGAGATGCCAAGTGTCACTTTCATATAGCAGTGTGGACCAAGTGTTCCTGTTATAAATTTTTAATTTAAATTAGAGGGTGAATTTCTTGCTTTGCCATATTGTTTTGCCAGATCTTGTAAAGTTGATAAAATGCTGCTGGGGTCTTTTCTATCTTGCACTGCAACATATTACCATCCTTGTTTATGGAATCTTTAAGTAGATAAGGTTTTGAGCAATAGCTATTTCTTTTTGGTCGATAAAGACGTTTGTAGGTGGCTGGTGTGGCCCAGAGATAGTTTCTTGAGTTTTCCTAACACTGATATAGTGGCCAATGCTAACTGCTTCAGTTTTGACCTTGTTGACAATGCCTTGTAGGTCAGTGGTATTCACTGCTAATGCAGCACTATCGTCTGCAACGTCTAAGTCAGAAAGTTTACGATCTCTGACCAATGTTACACCTTGATTCTTGGTTGTTTTTTTAATATTTTGTTACAGTTGCTTAAAACATTGATAGTGTTGAGTTTGTCTAACCATTTACACTTCTATCTATCTATCTATCTATCTATCTATCTATCTATCTATCTATCTATCTATCTATCTATCTATCTATCTATCTATCTATCTATCTATCTATCTATCTATCTAATGTTCAACTTCACGACGTTTCCCCAATGGTCCACGGATCGTCTAGTATATTAAAAAGGTTGTAAATACAAATTATAACATTGAATAACGATTCAATGCGAATTAAAATGAAGGTCAATTTTGTTCTAATGATAGAAAATGGCGGACACATAAATAGATTGGCAAAAGGTTAGTCCATCAGTCCCGCAATTCGACATCGTATCACATGGAAACTACTCGACAACAATCTATGACATCTAATCTAGATGTATCGTAGATCACCGGGAAATGTTTTAAGCATATTAGTTTATGAATACTGAACATGGAAATAGGGGCAGATGCGAAGTACACGGAGGACTGCTGGCTTCCGGTTGAAAAAGCTTGAAGAAAATGTGTTCGGATGCCTGAAAGTGATACAACAATTAAAAAAACTTTTTTTATTCATATTAATTTCAGACTTTTGTTTTTTTCATATTAATTTCATACTTTACTTACATCATATTCTAATAATAAACACAATACAGACTATTTGAAAAATAATTTATTTGATTGTTTTCAAAACTTTAAAAAACATTTCATTGAAGAAAATAAACAAAATAGAATAATCTTTTATTTTCAAGAAATAATGTTTTTGAGCAACGGAATGAGTTTTTTTTTATTTAATGTTTTTTGGAAACATTTAGTGAAAATAATGTTTTTTGGGAGGGTTAGGGTTATGGTTTAGGGTTAGGGTTAGGGGTTATGGTTAGGGTTTAGGTTTAGGGTTAGGGTTAAGGTTAGGGCATTTCCATTTCTAAGAAAAAAGTTTTATTCCGGAAGTTACTCTATTTCCAAGAAAAAAGGTTTTCACTATTATTTAAAAAAATGTTTTGAAAACAATCAAATAAAAACAAATAAATTATTTTTCAAATATGTTAATTATTAGATTATGATGAAAGAAAAGTCTGAAATTAATATGACAAAAAGGAAAGTCTGAAATTAATATGAATAAAAAAAAAATGTTGTATCCCTTTCAGGCATCCGTACACACTTTCTTCAAGCTTTTTTCACCGGAAGCCAGCGGTCCTCCATGTCCTTCGCATCTGCCGAAATAGGTTTCAGAGAAGGGTTAAAGTTTATCATATCACGTGAAATATACTCGACAAAATATGCAAACGTATCCTCGATCCACCACTAAATATTTTGGGGCGCGTGGAGCGATGGAAAGTAAAATCAGTGGTTCAACAGCCATTGACCAGTGTTTATACCACGTGAGAAATATTCAGAACATATCTATGACATTTTCTATAGATGCATATTCGATCTCCGATAGTATTGTTTTTGAAAACCGATCCCGTGATAGGTTTGTATGTGATACTTAAATTCAGGGTGTTTTTATCCTCTTTGGAAAATCGATTCTCAAAAAGCATTTTAGGCATATGAGGTTTTGAAAACCCAATTTCCTAAGTACTTATATTTTGAAGACTGATTTTCTACTTATTCATATATTGAAAATGTATCTTTTATTTACTTATAAAGTTGGGGAGAAATAACGGAGCTTACTGCGCCCATTACAGGGGATTCTATTCTGTTCTAGTGTCAGAGATAATCTTTGCGAAAAGAATTTCAACATAAGGTGTGATCAAAATTGAAGAGGAAGAAAATGATACTTGTGTTCTTTCAAGAGCAACGCCTGAATGGATGTAAGAGTAGGTGAACTTGGGTGCGTTGAGCCAAATGTTTTTGATGTGAGACGTCGTGAATGCGGGGAACAAACCTGGCCTCTAAATGCTACTGGTATAGTTTCTGAATTTTGTTGATTATAATAATCGAATTCTCCTGGGCTTGACAAGCACACCATTTTACATTTAAGCGGATACACATTTGATTATGTTAAAATAAAAATGTTAGTATTTATTGATTCTGCTGTAAATGCTGCGCGGAGCCACCTGCGTACGGACCATTTTTAAACACTTATTTAAACATATTCTTTATATGAACGTTTCAGGGTGAACATCCGGTTCTCTGCACGTCACTACACGTAATAATTAATAACATTGGCTATTATATTTATATACCGGTGCATTTAAATATAATGACTGGTTTTATTGTTACATAGTATAACGAGTTGACTAATACTAAACTTTGATTGGCCGAATGAAACCACGTGGTAGTGTATGAACTTATTAAGGGGTTTAAGGGTGTTTCAATATTATGATCATGTCTTGGGACAAATATTCCAAATAGTAGAAAAATAAAGGCGATTTTATATTTACAAATCCGATTCGGCCTTTTGGCTAGGAGTAAAGTATGGTATCTTATATGATACTAAACTTAATTTTGAAAATACCTTCTAGACTAAGGCAATTTTTATTTTTGTCCCAATCCAGAGTGCTTACTTTTGGGTAACTGGATTTTCTCTGCATTTTAAACCGACTTTAGGTCTAAGCTTCCCCTCAAGGTGGGGCATGTAAATAGAAACTCGACTTCGGTTACGTTTCATTTACCAGAATTTCAACCTGATTTCACATTTCGTAACTGAATGATTAAGGACGAAGATCGCCCGAAAATTCTCACGCCAAATGGGAAAATAAAGAAAATATTGATACGTGCTTCTAAGTGTCCAACCAAATGCAGGTTTGTGCATTTAATCGTTTTTTAAATTTTATTTTCTCAAATATCACATATTTGTCTAACACACGAAACGGACATGAATATTTTCATGTCATTTAAAACTAGCTGAGATGGAGCAGCCACGTCGTCAGGATGCCAGATTCTTGACTGCAATTGTAAATATTTTATGGGGAGGTTAAAGACGGAAAGCGCATTCGAGGAGGCTAAAAGGAGAGATTTAAAGATCTTTTAAAAGTAAACTTGAAGAAATACAACATTAACACGTGGGCGATCCAAGCTCAATGAAGGTCATCCTGAAGATAGACATTACCGAGAAAACATCGGCGCTCGAAGCTAACGTCTCTCTAGCCGACATCCCAACTGGACACACACACACACACATAAATATATATATATATATATATATTATTTCATGTATCCACATGAAACGTTATAAGGAGATATAATCTTTTATGTATCGATTTTCAGTATTTACTACAACAGTGCTCAATACCTAAGTAGAGCTAGGTAGTAAGCTATGAACATATATTTATGGCAATTAAGCTACAAAGAGGTTTCCGCGTTTCATCCTCGTATGGAATCGTCAAGCGAAAATGCATGGAGTTTGTGTTGCCGGGTGTTTATATATACACACGTGGTGTTTAGTCTATCTAGTTAACCAATTAGATTCTTTGTTATTCCTTCCCACGGGTTAATGTTTCCATTAGCCAATCATTAGGCTTCTCACAAAAAAAGGTTCGGTTGATTTTACTTTCTATTCTATTGTTCTGTTTTGTATAGGGGAGCCCCATCCCTGTTTCGTTGTTGTGTCAAATTAATAGGAGACCTTATTTTAACATCTGCGTATTTGTATTTTTAATTTTAGGTGTTTGTTTAGTTCAGTTTTTTATTTATTTATGTATTGTTTTCCTAAAGTAAATTTTATTCTGTGTAAGCAGTTGTTTGCTATTTCCCTTCTACAGTTTAATAGGTTTTGGGGATCTTTAAAATTTAGGATTTCGAATGAGAAATTGAAATGGGTAGAAACAATTGTATGAATAAATATGCTTTTAAAAACAATTTAGGAACATTTATTGAATCCTTTATCTCTGTAAACCCCACACGGGTTTGCACGGTGGTCTCGTCGACCTTACCCGTGCACACGATCGTCGTAGCGGCAATAAAAAATATGTCGATCGAAATTCCTGTAGGCCGGGATGGCGACGATGTAGATGATGACGTCGCCGATCTTGTCGTCTCGTTTAACTCCCACGTTGAAACTGTTTATATCAGTGAGCGCTCACTGGGCGAACAGTAATCGGTTGGTTCTGTGAGGGCGAAAGATTTTCAAAGCAGAACAAAAAGAAAAGAACAATGTTCAACAACTCGGTCGGGTGTTTTGTATAGAAGAGTAATTATTAATAAAATGAAAGAATTAATTTTACATTAGATTAATGTCTACCGTACTCATAAAAGTTGTTTTCTCTAAGTTATCTCGTTAGTGGGTGTGAATTCGTTTCACAAGTAGTTGTTTAGTCACAAATTAACTGGCGAGGGCGATGATGATAATGATAACGTCGCCGATCTTGTCTTCGCCACGCACGCCATCATCGGCGCGCGTCGGACGAACGTCCAACACTCTCGACGATTCAACTCTGACTGGCTCTCTCACCGTCTCTACTGGTTCTGAACTCCTGTGCGTGAAAAACGCACATTCTCTTATTGAAGATGTCTATCGTCATACCCCCTTTTTGTTTTAGACTAATTTCAAATTTATCTTAAATTATGTTAAAGGAAATACAGTTGGGAAATAAGTCTAAAGCGATTTATTTGGGTTTAATTACTTATTTGTGAGGTCGGAAAGAAATCATAAAAATGTTGCCGATTCATTCTCCGCCATTTTGGCTGTGAAACGACGAATCAACCGAAGTTATTACTCCCGGATAAGGGCAAATCTATGCGCTTATATTAAAACTAAACATGAAATTAAGTGTAATGCATAACAATTAATCTTCTGACTTGACATCTACTTAGTCTAGTCACCCTGTCGCCTCTTGTTTATGGTCAATCCTTGTTGAATATTAAACTAAAGCAAATATGAAGCGAAGATAAGCTGTCCTGTTTTGATATTTATAGTGTAATTTGTATGTTGTTACAATCAATACGTCAGGTTTGTATGTTGTTACAATCAATACTTAAGGTTTGTGTGTTCTTACAATCAATACGTCAGGAGTTCTTGAATATCAAAATGAGGTGAACGGAAGAGAATATATCAAGCGGGTTGACTTGCCCTGTCTGTTTGGCGACATATAAGCTCTTTGGATGTATATAATGGTAAAATACCGCAGCCATTATAACAGAATAATTGTAAACGATATATTGCAGACGAATTTCTATTTTAACACGAATCATTGATATACCTTTGGACACTTTGAATGCCTTAAAGTGGTCGGATCCCAAATACTTATTATTTTTCTTCTTTCTTTCTTTTTTCTTTCTTTTTATTCTTTCTTCTTTTTATTCTTCTTCTAAAATATTCACAATTTATCCTTTCTCCAATTCCTTCTCCCTTTGATTCACTTTTACTGTTTTTTTCTTTTCAATTATTCGTCATTTTCTTTCTTTATTCCTTCTTTATATTCAACTATTTGTCATTTTATTTATTTCTTCTTCTCAACTATTCGTCATTTTCTTTCTTTCTTTCCTTCATCCTCCTATGTGTCATTGTCTTTCCTCCTTTTCTTTTTTCTTCTTTTCAACTATCTGTCATTTTCGATTTTTCTTTTATTCTTTCTTTTTTCAATTATTCGTCATTTTCTTTCTTTATTCCTTCCTTATATTCAATTATTTGTCATTTTCTTTTTTTCTTTCCGGCATCCACCTTTTCAACTATTTGTCCTTTTATTTCCCCCTTTTCTTTTTTCTTCTTTTCAACTATCTGTCATTTTTTATTTTTCCTTCATTCTTCTTTTTAACTATTCGTCATTTTTCCCTTCTTTCTCCTTTTCAACACTTTCTCATTTTGTTTCTTTCCTTCTTTTCAAACCATTCGTCATTTTCTAATTTCCCCTCTTCAACTACCCGTCATTTTATTCCTTCTTTTTCCTTTTCAACTATCATCATTTTCATTCTTTTCTCCTTCCTTCTTTTAAACTATTCTTCATTTTCTTTCTTTCCTTCTTCCTTTTTTCAACTATTCGTCATTTTCTTTCTTTCATTCTTTCTCCTTTTCAACTATCATCATTTTCATTCTTTACTTCGTTTTCTTTTTAAACTATACGTTATTTTCTTTCTTTCTTCCTTTTTTTATTTCTAACTATCTGCCATTTTTCATTCTTTCCTTCTTTCATTTTTATATCTATTCGGAATTTTTTCTTTCTTTCATTCTTTGTCCTTTTCAACTATTCGTCATTTTTTATTTTTTTCCTTTATTCTTTTTTCAACTATTCACCATTTAAAAAAATATTTTTGTTCATTCACCTTTTTTATTCTCCTTTTCGATTATTCGTCATTTCTTTCCTTTCAAAATTCTTTCTTTCATTCTTTTTTCTTTCTCTTTCTCAAATATTCCCTATTGTCTTTTCTTCTTTCGTTTTCTCAACTATTCACCATCATTTAATGCTCTACTTCTGTCTCTAATGCCCCATTTTCTTTCTTTCTTTCTTTCTCCTCAAATATTCGTGATTTTCTTTCTTTCTTTCATTCTCATTAATTTCACATTTTTTGTTCTTCATTCGTCATCCGTTTTTTCTTTATCTATTATTTTCTTTCTTTTTTCTTTCTCTTCTTCTGTTCTTTTGTCTCTCTCCTTTTCTTTTTCTTTTCTTCTTCTTTCATTCTAGCCCTCACTCTTTCTTTTCTTCTTGCTCTTTTTCGTTTCTTTTCCTTCATTTCTTCTTGCTCTCATTTTTCTTCTTTTCTCTCTCTCTTTCCTTCTTGTCTCTTTTCTTTCTTTTTTATTGTCTTTTTCATTTCTTCTTTCTCTCTTCCTTTCCCTTTTCTTTCTTTTCAAACCTATTCCATAATAAAAATTTGCACTTGTATGAATGTGCATGTTGTGAGTTTTGACCGCCTCGATTCTGTTGTTCGTATTTCTTTGACCAATTATTTATAGACTTTGGTACTAACCAGAAAGATCTCGCAAGGTTTACTAATATCCACAGTAAAATTTGTGCTATGGAATCGACAGAATTCGAACTTGGCGCGTCCAGGTCACTAGTCTACGTCGGTATCCACTAGTACTTAATTTTTTATTGCTGGTGCTAATAATAAAATGATAAATACTTATTAATTTTAACGTACCAATGAAACTAACTTTTATAGATCATGACGAATTTAGGAAAAATTCCAATGGGGTAAAAAAAAGAACAGCAAAAATAGCAAAAGTAAAAATGGCACGTGTGGATAAATAAGAAAACATGGCGCAAGTGAAAAATATAAATTAAAATTTCACTATGAGCTTATAAAAATCTTGGATATAATACATAAACGGAAAACATTTAAAAGTTTGTCTAATTAAAAAGAAAATTTAAAAGTAGATGAGAACTGTTGTGAAGTTGTCCAACAGTAAATAATAAATAAAGGAAGTCAAGTCGAGGGTTGGTTTAACAAGTGTATTAACAAAGTAAGAAAGTGACAAGCACTTGGCTAGACAGTTACAAGACTGTGCTTTGTCTTCTCTGTGTCTCTGGTGACTCGCACTATTTATAGTGACAACCGGTGCACTTTCTCCTGTGTAAGAACGGCCGGTGTAACAAGAACTTTGCGCTAAATTCCCCCATCACCCCCAAAATTAAATTCTTACTCTTTAGACGATTTTAGGATCCGTATATGAATTGGTAATTGTATCATAATCGAGAATTTAGAACAGAATCGGTAATTGTATCTGAATCGGAGATTTAGAACAGAATCAGTAATTGTATTAGAATCGGAATGTGAACAGAATCAGTAATTGCATCAGAATCGGAATTTAGTACAGAATCAGTAATTGTATTAGAATCGGAATTTAGAACAGAATCAGTAATTGTATTAGAATCGGAATTTAGAACAGAATCGGTAATTGTATTAGAATCGGAATTTAGAACAGAATCAGTAATTGTATTAGAATCGGAATTTAGAACAGAATCAGTAATTGTATTAGAATCGGAATTTAGAACAGAATCAGTAATTGTATTAGAATCGGAATTTAGAACAGAATCGGTAATTGTATTAGAATCGGAATTTAGAACAGAATCAGTAATTGTATTAGAATCGGAATTTAGAACAGAATCAGTAATTGTATTAGAATCGGAATTTAGAACAGATCAGTAATCGTATTAGAATCGGAATTTAGAACAGAATCAGTAATCGTATTAGAATCGGAATTTAGAACAGAATCAGTAATTGTATTAGAATCGGAATTTAGAACAGAATCAGTAATTGTATTAGAATCGTAATTTAGAACAGAATCAGTAATTGTATTAGAATCGGAATTTAGAACAGAATCAGTAATTGTATCAGAATCGGAAATTAGAACAGATCAGTAATTGTATTAGAATCGGAATTTAGAACAGAATCAGTAATTGTATTAGAATCGGAATTTAGAACAGAATCAGTAATTGTATTAGAATCGGAATTTAGAACAGAATCAGTAATTGTATTAGAATCGGAATTTAGAACAGAATCAGTAATTGTATTAGAATCGGAATTTAGAACAGAATCAGTAATCGTATTAGAATCGGAATTTAGAACAGAATCAGTAATTGTATTAGAATCGGAATTTAGAACAGATCAGTAATCGTATTAGAATCGGAATTTAGAACAGAATCAGTAATTGTATTAGAATCGGAATTTAGAACAGAATCAGTAATTGTATTAGAATCGGAATTTAGAACAGAATCAGTAATTGTATTAGAATCGGAATTTAGAACAGAATCAGTAATTGTATTAGAATCGTAATTTAGAACAGAATCAGTTATTGTATTAGAATCGGAATTTAGAACAGAATCAGTAATTGTATTAGAATCGGAATTTAGAACAGAATCAGTAATTGTATTAGAATCGGAATTTAGAACAGAATCAGTAATTGTATTAGAATCGGAATTTAGAACAGAATCAGTAATTGTATTAGAATCGGAATTTAGAACAGAATCAGTAATTGTATTAGAATCGGAATTTAGAACAGATCAGTAATCGTATTAGAATCGGAATTTAGAACAGAATCAGTAATTGTATTAGAATCGGAATTTAGAACAGAATCAGTAATTGTATTAGAATCGGAATTTAGAACAGAATCAGTAATTGTATTAGAATCGGAATTTAGAACAGAATCAGTAATTGTATTAGAATCGGAATTTAGAACAGAATCAGTAATTGTATTAGAATCGGAATTTAGAACAGAATCAGTAATTGTATTAGAATCGGAATTTAGAACAGATCAGTTATTGTATTAGAATCGGAATTTAGAACTGAATCAGTAATTGTATTAGAATCGGAATTTAGAACAGAATCAGTAATTGTATTAGAATCGGAATTTAGAACAGAATCAGTAATCGTATTAGAATCGGAATTTAGAACAGATCAGTAATCGTATTAGAATCGGAATTTAGAACAGAATCAGTTATTGTATTAGAATCGGAATTTAGAACAGAATCAGTAATTGTATTAGAATCGGAATTTAGAACTGAATCAGTAATTGTATTAGAATCGGAATTTAGAACAGAATCAGTAATTGTATTAGAATCGGAATTTAGAACAGAATCAGTAATTGTATTAGAATCGGAATTTAGAACAGAATCAGTAATTGTATTAGAATCGGAATTTAGAACAGAATCAGTAATTGTATTAGAATCGGAATTTAGAACAGAATCAGTAATTGTATTAGAATCGGAATTTAGAACAGATCAGTAATCGTATTAGAATCGGAATTTATAACAGAATCAGTAATTGTATTAGAATCGGAATTTAGAACAGATCAGTTATTGTATTAGAATCGGAATTTATAACAGAATCAGTTATTGTATTAGAATCGGAATTTAGAACTGAATCAGTAATTGTATTAGAATCGGAATTTAGAACAGATCAGTAATCGTATTAGAATCGGAATTTAGAACAGAATCAGTTATTGTATTAGAATCGGAATTTAGAACTGAATCAGTAATTGTATTAGAATCGGAATTTAGAACAGAATCAGTAATTGTATCAGAATCGGAAATTTAGAATAGAATCAGTAATTGTATTAGAATCGGAATTTAGAACAGAATCAGTAATTGTATTAGAATCGGAATTTAGAACAGATCAGTTATTGTATTAGAATCGGAATTTAGAACAGAATCAGTAATTGTATTAGAATCGGAAATTTAGAACAGAATCAGTAATTGTATTAGAATCGGAATTTAGAACAGAATCAGTAATTGTATTAGAATCGGAAATTTAGAACAGAATCAGTAATTGTATTAGAATCGGAATTTAGAACAGAATCAGTAATTGTATTAGAATCGGAATTTAGAACAGATCAGTTATTGTATTAGAATCGTAATTTAGAACAGAATCAGTAATTGTATTAGAATCGGAATTTAGAACAGAATCAGTAATTGTATTAGAATCGGAATTTAGAACAGAATCAGTAATTGTATTAGAATCGGAATTTAGAACAGAATCAGTAATTGTATTAGAATCGGAATTTAGAACAGATCAGTTATTGTATTAGAATCGGAATTTAGAACAGAATCAGTAATTGTATTAGAATCGGAATTTAGAACAGAATCAGTAATTGTATTAGAATCGGAATTTAGAACAGATCAGTTATTGTATTAGAATCGTAATTTAGAACAGAATCAGTAATTGTATTAGAATCGGAATTTAGAACAGAATCAGTAATTGTATTAGAATCGGAATTTAGAACAGATCAGTAATTGTATTAGAATCGGAATTTAGAACAGAATCAGTAATTGTATTAGAATCGGAATTTAGAACTGAATCAGTAATTGTATTAGAATCGGAATTTAGAACAGAATCAGTAATTGTATCAGAATCGGAAATTTAGAATAGAATCGGGAATTTAGAACAGAATCAGTAATTGTATCAAAATCGGGAATTTAGAACAGAATCGGTAATTGTATCAGAATCGGAAATTTAGAACAGAATCGGTAATTGTATCAGAATTGGAAATTTAGAATCGAATCGGTAATTGTATCAGAATCGGAAATTTAGAACAGAATCGGCAATTGTATCAGAATTGGAAATTTAGAATAGAATAGGTAATTGTATCAGAATCGGAATTTAGAACAGAATCAGTAATTGTATTAGAATCGGAATTTAGAACAGAATCAGTAATTGTATTAGAATCGGAATTTAGAACAGAATCAGTAATTGTATTAGAATCGGAATTTAGAACAGAATCAGTAATTGTATTAGAATCGGAATTTAGAACAGATCAGTAATCGTATTAGAATCGGAATTTAGAACAGATCAGTTATTGTATTAGAATCGGAATTTAGAACAGAATCAGTAATTGTATTAGAATCGTAATTTAGAACAGAATCAGTTATTGTATTAGAATCGGAATTTAGAACAGAATCAGTAATTGTATTAGAATCGGAATTTAGAACAGATCAGTAATTGTATTAGAATCGGAATTTAGAACAGAATCAGTAATTGTATTAGAATCGTAATTTAGAACAGAATCAGTTATTGTATTAGAATCGGAATTTAGAACAGAATCAGTAATTGTATTAGAATCGGAATTTAGAACAGATCAGTTATTGTATTAGAATCGGAATTTAGAACAGAATCAGTAATTGTATTAGAATCGGAATTTAGAACAGAATCAGTAATTGTATTAGAATCGGAATTTAGAACAGATCAGTTATTGTATTAGAATCGGAATTTAGAACAGAATCAGTAATTGTATTAGAATCGGAATTTAGAACAGATCAGTAATCGTATTAGAATCGGAATTTAGAACAGAATCAGTAATTGTATTAGAATCGGAATTTAGAACAGAATCAGTAATTGTATTAGAATCGGAATTTAGAACAGAATCAGTAATTGTATTAGAATCGGAAATTAGAACAGAATCAGTAATTGTATTAGAATCGGAATTTAGAACAGAATCAGTAATTGTATCAGAATCGGAATTTAGAACAGATCAGTTATTGTATTAGAATCGGAATTTAGAACAGAATCAGTAATTGTATTAGAATCGGAATTTAGAACAGAATCAGTAATTGTATTAGAATCGGAATTTAGAACAGAATCAGTAATTGTATTAGAATCGGAATTTAGAACAGAATCAGTAATTGTATTAGAATCGGAATTTAGAACAGAATCAGTAATTGTATTAGAATCGGAAATTAGAACAGAATCAGTAATTGTATTAGAATCGGAATTTAGAACAGAATCAGTAATTGTATTAGAATCGGAATTTAGAACAGAATCAGTAATTGTATTAGAATCGGAAATTAGAACAGAATCAGTAATTGTATTAGAATCGTAATTTAGAACAGAATCAGTAATTGTATTAGAATCGGAATTTAGAACAGAATCAGTAATTGTATTAGAATCGTAATTTAGAACAGAATCAGTAATTGTATTAGAATCGGAAATTAGAACAGAATCAGTAATTGTATTAGAATCGGAAATTAGAACAGAATCAGTAATTGTATTAGAATCGTAATTTAGAACAGAATCAGTAATTGTATTAGAATCGGAATTTAGAACAGATCAGTAATCGTATTAGAATCGGAATTTAGAACAGAATCAGTAATTGTATTAGAATCGGAATTTAGAACAGATCAGTAATCGTATTAGAATCGGAATTTAGAACAGAATCAGTAATTGTATCAGAATCGGAATTTAGAACAGATCAGTTATTGTATTAGAATCGGAATTTAGAACAGAATCAGTAATTGTATTAGAATCGGAATTTAGAACAGAATCAGTAATTGTATTAGAATCGGAAATTAGAACAGAATCAGTAATTGTATTAGAATCGGAATTTAGAACAGAATCAGTAATTGTATTAGAATCGGAATTTAGAACAGAATCAGTAATTGTATTAGAATCGTAATTTAGAACAGAATCAGTAATTGTATTAGAATCGGAATTTAGAACAGATCAGTTATTGTATTAGAATCGGAATTTAGAACAGAATCAGTAATTGTATTAGAATCGGAATTTAGAACAGAATCAGTAATTGTATTAGAATCAGAATTTAGAACAGAATCAGTAATTGTATTAGAATCGGAATTTAGAACAGATCAGTTATTGTATTAGAATCGTAATTTAGAACAGAATCAGTAATTGTATTAGAATCGGAATTTAGAACAGAATCAGTAATTGTATTAGAATCGGAATTTAGAACAGAATCAGTAATTGTATTAGAATCGGAAATTAGAACAGAATCAGTAATTGTATTAGAATCGGAATTTAGAACAGAATCAGTAATTGTATCAGAATCGGAATTTAGAACAGATCAGTTATTGTATTAGAATCGGAATTTAGAACAGAATCAGTAATTGTATTAGAATCGGAATTTAGAACAGAATCAGTAATTGTATTAGAATCGGAATTTAGAACAGAATCAGTAATTGTATTAGAATCGGAATTTAGAACAGATCAGTTATTGTATTAGAATCGTAATTTAGAACAGAATCAGTAATTGTATTAGAATCGGAATTTAGAACAGAATCAGTAATTGTATTAGAATCGGAATTTAGAACAGAATCAGTAATTGTATTAGAATCGGAATTTAGAACAGAATCAGTAATTGTATTAGAATCGGAATTTAGAATAGAATCAGTAATTGTATTAGAATCGGAATTTAGAACAGAATCAGTAATTGTATTAGAATCGGAATTTAGAACAGAATCAGTAATTGTATTAGAATCGGAATTTAGAACAGAATCAGTAATTGTATTAGAATCGGAATTTAGAACAGAATCAGTAATTGTATTAGAATCGGAATTTAGAACTGAATCAGTAATTGTATTAGAATCGGAATTTAGAACAGAATCAGTAATTGTATTAGAATCGGAATTTAGAACAGAATCAGTAATTGTATTAGAATCGGAATTTAGAACAGAATCAGTAATTGTATTAGAATCGGAATTTAGAACAGAATCAGTAATTGTATTAGAATCGGAATTTAGAACAGAATCAGTAATTGTATTAGAATCGGAATTTAGAACAGAATCAGTAATTGTATTAGAATCGGAATTTAGAACTGAATCAGTAATTGTATTAGAATCGGAATTTAGAACAGAATCAGTAATTGTATCAGAATCGGAAATTTAGAATAGAATCGGGAATTTAGAACAGAATCAGTAATTGTATCAAAATCGGGAATTTAGAACAGAATCGGTAATTGTATCAGAATCGGAAATTTAGAACAGAATCGGTAATTGTATCAGAATCGGAAATTTAGAACAGAATCGGTAATTGTATCAGAATCGGAAATTTAGAACAGAATCGGCAATTGTATCAGAATTGGAAATTTAGAATAGAATAGGTAATTGTATCAGAATCGGAAATTTAGAATAGAATAGGTAATTGTATCAGAATCGGAAATTTAGAACAGAATCGGTAATTGTATCAGAATTTGAAATTTAGAATCGAATCGGTAATTGTATCAGAATCGGAAATTTAGAACAGAATCGGCAATTGTATCAGAATTGGAAATTTAGAATAGAATAGGTAATTGTATCAGAATCGGAAATTTAGAATAGAATAGGTAATTGTATCAGAATCGGAAATTTAGAACAGAATCGGTAATTGTATCAGAATTGGAAATTTAGAATAGAATCGGTAATTGTATCAGAATCGGAAATTTAGAACAGAATCGGTAATTGTATCAGAATCGGGAATTTAGAATAGAATCGGTAATTGTATCAGAATCGGGAATTTAGAACAGAATCGGTAATTGTATAAGGATTGGAAATTTAGAACAGAATCGGTAATTGTATCAGAATCGGGAATTTAGAACAGAATTGGTAAATGTATCGGAATTGGGAATTTCGAACAGAATTGGTAAATGTATTGGAATCGGGAAAAATATTGGAATCGTCCCATCACTAGTATACTTCAGTACAGCCACGTCCTATTAAATAATTATTTCCTGCTTCCCTTTTCGGTTATATTCCCGTCATCTCCCACATTCTTTCAAAGTAGTTGGGACTTAAATTCATTTTTACTGAAACTCTCTGCGAACAGTAAATACAATCTAAAGAAAAATGGTAAAAACCTTTTTGTCTCCCTTTTCTAAATGACTTAAGATATTAACAATATTGTCATTTTCTTTGCGCGCGTTTCTTTGCGTATGCCCTTTGTTTCTAAACACTTCTCATTGTTTATCAACTTTCTCTTCGACCCTCTTTCGGTATTTTTTTCATATAAACTAGATGCACCTCACCACTTTGTTGACTGAATAATCACAAAAGACTTACACAGCGATTTTTAAAAAGCTTCCACTAATTTATTTAACAAGTTTCAAAGATTGCAACAGAATGAACCATTAAACTGACAGAAACAGCTGTTTCCACACGAAGATCTCGAACAAAACTGAATATGTATAAAGCACACACATTGCCAATGTACATTGCTAAAATGGGATCTATTGACGAATTGTTTGTTTTTTTGCTAATAGGGTAATCTACCGAGTGACCAAAAATACCACATGACCAACTTCTCTATTGGCACTGACCTGATGTTCGTTATGATAATCCTATTCAGTTGAGAAATAGTCTGGAGATTATTTTGATAGACATTATTTTTTTTTTAGATAAGCCACTGATAAAAATCTGCTTATGATACGATCACCAAAGTCTACCCGCGGCTATCCCAACGAGGTATTTGAAGTCCCAGAAGTTTCCCAATCCTGTTGAAACCACTGTTAATCCCTCACAACAACATAGAGATACAAATCTGAGGGGGTTGAAATACTGTGAATGTAAAGCTAACTCGGATTCACAACTTCTACTGATGAGGCGTTCACCAAAGTGTCCCCGCAGCTATTCCAACAGGTCATTTGGTATGTCAGAAGTTTCCCTATTCCGTTAAAACCACTGTCCATCTCCTACAACAACCTACAGATAAACATCTGGGGGAGAAGTTTTAAGGTCCGCTGATTGTGAAGCCGATTCAAGATCACACTATCTACTGATGAGACATTCACCAAAGTGTCACAGCAGCTATTCCAACGAGTCATTTTAAATGTTGGTAGTTTCCATATCCCGTTGAAACTACTGTTCATATTTCACAACAATTTACAGATAAAAATCTGGGAGCGAGGGTTTAAGGTCTGCTGAATGTGAAGCCACTTAAAAACCACAACTTCTACTGATGAGACGTTCATCAAAGTGTTCCCGCAGCTATTCCAACGAGTCATTTGGAATTTCCGAAGTTTCCCTATCCTGTTGAAATACCTGTTCATCCATCACAGCAATCTATAGATAAACAATCTGGGGGATGGTTACTCAATCAATCAGTTGTTTTCTTCCGGCCATATACGTGTCCATGTCAAGTGCACCTACTGGTGCTAAATTACCTTTTCAGTACACCCGGCCTAGATATTTAACAAGATATTCTACACGATGGATGCTCTTAATCTAACCCTAACAACTTGTTTATAACATATTTAATCTATTGGAAAAAGAAAACGATTTTTCTTTTAATTTTCTCTGACTATAAAGATCGATAAGACACACGAAAAAGACTGTCTACTAAAGTTAGAAATTCCATTATATTATTTTGAAATATTCAATCATATCACCTAATTTTTATCTGTAGTTTGTAAGATAAATACGTATACATCGGCATGGTACGATTTTCATGACCGGCTTGATTCTGTTAATGTCATTGGTTTATCCGATTCTTTCTTAGAATCAGATACTTACAGGAAGGTTGTTAACATCCATAACAGAATGCGGTGTACTAAAATCGATTAGATTTGAACTTGCACATCTGAGTTGTATGTCAGCGTAGTTATCCATTTCACCAATGACAACTCCCATTCGATTGATGAAATTAATCAAGTTTTAAGTTACTTTGAGTTGGATAGTAAGGGAGAGACAGGAAGTAATACATCGTGTCGACGAACAAAATACCCAACCAAGAAAGA
>OY744522.1:192252429-192272429 GCA_963556195.1 Sepiola atlantica
TACCCACAATGAGTTGACCTCTTATTTTATGTTTACGCCGGGGTAATCTATTATTTTCTAACTGTATAAATCTATCAATCACTTTATAATCTAATTATAACAGTACCCATCGGTCTATCGATCTATATAGTTTTACTTTATTTATTGATTTTCTTAATTACCTTTTTAACGGATTACTCTTGGACACACTGTTGAGATTAACACACCTCTTGAGCTAACACAGTTTATTGATCGCGATTTCGTTTTTAACAAGAAGAAATAGTAATTAACGCAATCTTGGGTAAACAAAAGAAATACAAAATCAAATAGAAAATATTCTCAAATTTTAAATTAAGCACGTTTTTCCAATGTGTCTTTAATTAAGTGAGCAATGAATATTCGACGCGCATCGCGGAAACCTGAGCAATCATTATCTCATTAAAATTAACGAGCAATGCGCATTTGAATGCATATTCTATTCTGAAATATATTCAAGACGGGCTCTTCATTTTTAATATTATCATTTTATTTGAATTCTTAGGGTCCAAAATTACACGGAACAGCGTTTCCATTTGACTTTCTTTGCCGTTTCTCAACTCTTATGCGATTAAAATCCTACTTTGGATCCTGGTTTTAACATGCTCCTTTTCTAAAAATTGACATGAAATCAAACATAAAACGATGAATGTAGACTTATTATCTAACGTTGTTGACCAATTGTCTTGATCCGATGCTGTCTGATGACCTTGTTCCCTAGGGAGGATGGGAATCGTCTTTTATGCAGAGGGTCATCCTAACACTAACCCTAACCCTATCGTCTTCGGTCATCTATACTTGGTCGCAAACCTGAGGCGTCCGCATCTAGCATTCCTAATATTAAATCAAGACAGATTATTAGATCATAGTCGCTGCATTAACATAGGGCAGTCATCTTGAATACGAAACACATGTGTGTGGAGCTGCAACAAAATCTTATCAAGAAGAAACAACACACGTTTTACGGTTCACATGTTTATTGATGTTATATATCTCTGCCCAGGATCTCCTAAAAAGGTACATGTGAATCAGCCGACATTAAAAGACTCTTAACTGCCCCTCGCCCAAAACTGGCCTTTGGGAGAGAAAAAAATCATTTTACAGTTCACATATCTTAATTTAATTAATTATACTAAATTGACTTTCTTTGCTGTTTCTCAAATCTTATGTGGTTAAAATAATATTTTTAATTTCATTTTAAACTATTTATTTCATAAAGAACATGAATATATAAAAAGGCCTACTTATATACATACATAACCATGTCCACATATATCTTTAAATACTTAAACTAACATATATATAAGAGGATTTAATGAATTAGAGCATTCCAATTGTTCGAAGACCTAGAACAACAAGTCTATTATGGCGTACGGTCGTTTCCAAAACATTCTGGAAATACTTTATTTTTATATTTTTATTTTTGTTAAATTTTTTTTTACAAAGCCACTCCAAAACGTCTCTTCATTAACGCTTTTAGCACCACATCACACGTCTACATATACATATACACATATATGTATATAAAACACACACGCACACACACACATATATATATATATACATTCATATAAATTTACATATTCCTACCCAATATTCTTATGATAATCGAATTAGTTCACTCTAGATACGTTTTATGCATATACACTGTACGTATGTAAACACGCATCTAAGTATATACATAACTACGCACACATATACATATCAATTACTTATATCTTCATACACCTTGCTATACGTATAACATAAGTATATCATATAGATACACATATATATATATACATATATACATATGTATATATATACACATAAATACACATAGACACGCAAATATATCCACATACACCCATATACACACATATATATATACATAAAAGTATATATATATATAAAATATAAGAAAACTTATACAAATATATATATATACACACACATTTGCCATCAATCTTGTAATTATAAACACATGTCCATACACAACAACTTATCTATACATAGATATCCCAGGCACATATATATATATATATATATATGTATATATATATATATATATATATATATATATATACATATATATATATATATACATATATATATATACATATATATATATATATACATATATATATATACATATATATATATATATACATATATATATATACATATATATATATATATACATATATATATATACATATATATATATACATATATATATATATATATATATATACATATATATATATATATACATATATATATATACATATATACATATATATATATACATATATATACATATATATATACATATATATATATATACATATATATATATATATATATATACATATATATATATATATATATATACATATATATATATATATATATACATATATATATATACATATATATATATATATATATATATATATATATATATATATATCCGCACATACACACCCACATACACATATATTTTATCTCTAAACTTATATATTCCATGATAAATGTCAGTATACTGAAATCATATGCCCTTAATAAAGTTAAGATGAAAATTCCTATACACTAAATGTACAAAAGCAAGGAAATTCCCAAATTTTTACACTTTTATTGTCATTAATTAAGGGTATGACTGCATATCAACCAAACCATTTCATTACCACATCACTACAGTATAAATCTCTATGCATGAGTGGATGAAGTGTGTGATGTGCGCTGAAGAAAAATTCCTACCAGTAAAATACATAGCCCTTTTATGCTCGCATACGCTTAATGACAATAAAAGTGTAAACATTTGGGAATTTCCTTGCATTTGTACATTTAGTGTATATGAATTTTCATCTTAACCCTATTAAGGGCATATGATTTCAGTATACTGACATTTATCATGGAATGTCACTTCTTTTGTAAAGGCTATGCCTCAATACAATAGTCATTTTTAAGTTTTTTGGAATTTTCTGAAAAACTAAGGTAAACTGAAATTAAAATGCCATCAACTAGACCCTAGAACCTCTATCTCTGCGAAAAATCAGCTGAATCCATCAAATAGTTGATTAGATACAGGGTGGCACATACGTACGTACGCACGTACGTACACACAGATAACATGATTTCATGATTGAACGTTTTGGATCTCTGGGTTGCCTTGACTAATGATGCTGAAATTCTACACACTTATAGAACCTATCAAATAAAAATTTTGTGCAAAGTTTTAACTAATTTGGTTTATTGGTTTTTGAGTTATGATTGATCAAAGAAATGAGATTTCCAGCATAGGCCATTCGTGAGGTCTATTAAGGGATAGAGCGCTCTCGCGCCTCCCTTGGTATACATTTTTACCATCAAACTGAAGTACTTACAGCATTTATTCATATTGATACGTATACACATTCGTATCCTTACGTTACTAAATAATATATATACATTTTTATATGTACATATTTCTGTCGAATAAAACAATCCTACTTCATACATCATATTATCCCTCCCCCCAAGGGCATATATTTACTTAACTTTCTTCTATATACTTACGGTTCCTACTCAGTGCACACTGTACTTGCCAAGTCACAGAGCTAAGATAAGCAGTATGATATATCCAAAATAAAAAGAAGAATTAGAGACATGAACATATATTAAAATTTTTTTGCAAAATCAGTATCGGTAGGATCACCGCTAAATTCCTATTTGCTGTAGTGCTTGCTATAACGAATGGCATTTTTTTGCCTGAAAAGAGGTGAGAGCGTTAAGACTCAATTTTACGAAAAGTTAAATACTCCCCCCCCCCCCCGAAAAAAACGAGATTCTACTTTCTTTAAGTGAGTACGTGTGAATATCCTGAAAAATGTTACAGAAAGAAAAAATAGACCCCCCCACTAAAACACATTTATTTTAGAGGTCAGGGTGGATGATCAGTGTCGTATATAAATTAAATGTAAAAGAATCCTTAAATTAACGGTCTTTCTATAGTTTTTGATGAAGTTCACTAAAACTTATTTTTCTATGTGAGATAAATCTTTTATCCTTTACATAGAGTGTGTGGATTGATTGTACTTTAGCCGATTACGTGTAGTTCTTGAACAAAGGTTTAGTAGTACAAAAATGTTAATACGTTAAAAAGTTAGAATGGCCCTGAAATGGAGCTCATCTAACCTAAAATGTATATATGATATTGATCCCCAACTTTAAATAATTTTTTTTTCAATTCCCTTAAGATTTTCACAGTATTCACATGTAATAGCTTAAAAAAGTAGAATCTCATTCTTTTGAAGGTGGCGCATGATTCATTGGAGTGTGGTACCAAATTTATTTACCCAAACCTAACCAAAAGATTTGTATTCTTTGTAATCTTTGTTCTCACAAATATCAAACCAATAGAAGCCGAGAAAGAAAGAAAAAATGAAAGAGATGGTCGTTACGTATTATTTTTTAAATTTCAACCGACACTCTAACCATTAAGCCAAACAGATCGATTATGCGCAAACGCTGAACTATATGAAGACCGACTGAAAAAGATAGTTGCAAACAGACCAAGATAGATAGATAGATACATACATATATATATAGCTACCAACAAACTGAAATAGATAGACACAGACAGGCTGTAGATGTGTATATATATATATATATATATATATATATATATATATATATATATATATATATATATATATATATATATATATAGTAAGTAAGGTATGAAAAAACATTTTAGCCGTACGATTCCCACGATTCCCTATGGGGATGAAACGCGGAAGTCTCTTTGTAGCTTAATTGCCATAAATATATTTTCATAACTTACTACCTAGCTCTACTCACGTATTGAGCACTGTTGAAGTGAATAGTGAAAATCGATACAAAAATATTATATCTCCTTATAACATTTTATGTGGATACATGAAATGATATATATATATATATATATATATATAATTTCAAAAATTGTTTTTACTGGCGATAAAAACAGAGCTGTTTTCTTAGTATTTATCCACTTCTTAAGCGGTAAATAATATTGCATTAAGTCGCCCTTTTTAATAGGGCGTGCTATTATTTTTATTTTATATATATATATATATATATATATATATATATATTTATTAATTAATTTTCATTTCCATAAAAAGAATCCATGGACACGTGTTTCTGGCTATCAGCATGGCTAATTTGGGCAAGGATCGAACCTACGATATAACTGTCTGCAGTCTGGCGAAATATGTACGCTTTTTTATCGCCATAATGTTACGTAGTTTTTTGTTATTGTTTCTACTGGCGATAGAAACATAGCTGTTTTCTTAGTATTTTTCCATGCTGATGACGGGTCAGAGCCAGAAACACGTGTGTATGGATTCCTTTTATGTACATATGACTTAATTAATATATATATATATATATATATATATATATATATATATATATATATATATATATAATGGTTATAAAGATTTTTATTTTATAAACATTATTTGGCTACACATTTGTAAAACATATTTCGGTCATAGCTATTGGAAGCCAAAAAGCTAAAAAGACATGTGATCAATTCAAACTCATCTTAAAACATTATATATATATATATATATATATATATATATATATATATATATATATATAGGATCAAATATAAACCAAAGTAAAACTATTAGTAGATGGAACCTATTGTGAAGAGGATTAGCTCAATATACGAGATAGAGCAATTCATTCACTGCGTTTTTTTAATAATAATTAAAAAAAAAAAAAAAAATTCATATTTTTCAAATATTTGAACTTTGGTTTTTTCGAAAGCCAACTTATCTATCTGTATTTCTCCTCTGATGATAAGATCTCGATCTTTGAAAAGCCTTGGCTTAAGGAAAGAATAATAAACACTAGTTTATTACTGCATTATTGCATTGAACAATTGAAATTTGAAATAAATTTGGACAATCGTCGCATTTTTATCACTCTTTTTTCTCCTATCTCTACAATTGCTATATATATATATATATATATATATATATATATATATATATATATATATATATATATATATATATATATCTAGGCAGCATCTTCTCTTGCAGGCAGGTATTGTTGAATATAAGAGACAACTCATGTCTAGATATTCTTTAGTAGATCCTTTCAATAGTCTGAATCAGGATCTTAGTTTCGGAGGGGAATTGGCTGATGAATTTGTCATAGTTAGGATTGTCTCCCAAGTACTAGCGCCATAGCCCAACACTTAACTAACAACCACTCCTGCCCTCGATCGAAATTCAGAAAACTCTTAGTAGAAAATACCAACATCTTAGAATAGTGTACTAACAAACAAAAACTCCATGTATAAGAAGCCCTATATATAAAAACCAAAAACACCCTAATTAATAGAATTAACTTCAATATCAGTAATAATATTCTAAAATGTCTATAGTTCTAAATATAGTTTCGTACTTAGTACATAATTCCCGCCAAAACCTTCTATAATACTAACACATGGTCTGTACCTGATTAACCTCATTCTCCTGAAGATGGACCCAGATGGGTCTGAAAGTAGTGGGAGACAAATCTAAACTATGGCAAATTCATCAGTTAATTCCCCTCCGAAACTAAGATCCTGATTCGGACTATTGAAAGGATCTATCAAAGGATATCTAGACATGAGTTGTCTCTTATATTCAACAATATATATATATATATATATATATATATATATATATATATATATATATATATATATATATATATATATAAACTAGGTCGGGAACAATATATATATATATATATATATATATATATATATAATTATAGATACGAGGTTAATAAATTCATGAAATATTCATTTACATACGTTCTAAGAATTAAACATAAACAACAGTTTCGTGTACAATCGTTTCTGAGACGATATGGATTTGTATCGATATCAAGAGTCTTCATCAGAACAGAGTATAAACAACAACTTCAAAGTTGAAACATTACATCAAGGCTAGAGTGCAGGTGTTATACACCAATTCGAGAGGTTAGGGAGGGTTTGAATATGATACTTAAAATCCCCTTCAAACAGCATAAGAAGCAATTAAATCGAACATTCCAAGGGACATAATAGGGAAATAAAGATTGTACAGAGTGATTCATAAGTCACTTAGCTATTTATTTTTGAAATTATTAAGTTAAAAAATACGGTAATACAAAACAGAAAGTTTATTCAACAAATTAATTCATGGGACTTTTAAATTACAGCAAATTTTCAAAATTTCCCCCTTCGTTCTGCATGCATAACTCCATTCTATTTTGCAAGGAATTTACCACTCTTTGTAGCATATTTGATTGATTATGGTGTTATGCGAAGGAGGCTTTCTGTTCACATGACGTTTCCATTGCCTTTCAACAAGTGTGGGAGATTCATCAAATTTGGCCATATGAATAACAATAAAAATTCGCTCTTCAATTGTAAATGACATTTTTAATAGCTTAGTGAAGTGACTTATGAATCACCCTGTATATCGTACAGGTATAGAAAAAGCATACAATATAAAATGCATTTTTTTTACAATTACAAAATTGTTTTCCCTAGAAAAAATATGAGAACCTACATTCATAAAATTAATTAATGGATAAAATCGCCATGAATTAAATTATTAAGATATTCCTTTAGTAGAATTATTTCAAGGAACATTATCTTAAAACATATGTTGATAAAAAACTTGAAAAAACTGTAATATAGTTTGCAGTTTAACAATTGCACTAAGTAGAAGTAGAAGTAAGTTAAAAGATAATCATGTAAAAATAATAATTAACAAAAAAATAAATTAGTAAAATAATGAACGTGAATATAAAATAAAAGTAATGATAATAATAATATAAAATATGATAATATTGATAATGAGAAATAATTAAAAAAATATTTAAAAATTGAACAAATATTAGACTAAAATAAATACATAATGAAATAGAATAAACGAATAAAATAAACGAATAAAATAAAATAAAATAATAGAATAAAATAAAAGAAAGAAATTAAATAAAAGAATGAAATAAAATAAAATGATGAAATAAAATAAAAGAATGAAATAAAATAAAAGAATGAAATAAAATAAAATAAAAGAATAGAATAAAATAAAAGAATAGAATAAAATAAAAGAATGAAAAAAAAAAATGAAATAAATTAAAAGAATGAAATAAAATAAAAGAATGAAATAAAATAAAAGAATGAAATAAAATAAAATAAAAGAATAGAATAAAATAAAAGAATGAAATAAAATAAAAGAATGTAATAAAATAAAAGAATGAAATAAAATAAAAAAATAAAAAAATAAAATAGAAAGAATTATATAGCACCACTTTTCCTATGGACTTTAGCAACTTTAATAACCCTAACCCTAACCCTCTTGTAAATACTTCCGTAAAGAACTGTGAAAACGAATGCCAACAACAGAATCATATATTAAATCCATTGCTCTTTCTGCTTCTCGTAAAGTCGGTTCTCTCTATCGCTCCAAACACTTTCCCACACCTGAGGCTATTCTCTATCTCTACAAATCTACTATCAGACCATGTATGGAGTACTGTTGTTATATTTCGACTGGTGAATCTCCGTCCCATTTAAGGGTTCTTGATGAGGTGCAGAAACATATCTGTAATTTGATTGGCCCTACCCTTTCTTTTTCTTTGCATCCTCTCTCTCTCACCGACGTGATGTGGATAGTCTCAGTCTTTTCTATAAATACGATGTGCTCTTCAGAATTGTGTGATCTATTCTCTGCTTCCTTTGTTCTCGCTCGTTTGTCTAGTTGTCTCCATCAATACACTGTAATACATTGTAATACAGCTTACTATTCCAGTAGCGTCTTTTCAAGAACTGCCGGCTTGTGGAATTCTCTTGCTGTTGACTGTTTCCTCTTACTTTTAGCCTTGATTTCTTCCAGACTAAGGCCAATAGGCATCTCTTGTCTTTTCGATAATCATCTTTCATTGCTGTTAAATCCTTACATCAAATGGCTTCATGCCTTGTCTGGAGTGATTTCCATGGGAAAAAAATCGAGCCGATCAAAAGTGCTGATTCATATGAATTCATCTAGTTTTTATCACTAGACTTACATAGATAGATAGATAGATAGATAGATAGATAGATAGATGGATAGACAGCCATATAGATAGGTAGACAGACAGACAGACAGACGGACAGACGGATAGATAAATAGATAGGTAGACAGACAGACAGACAGACAGACAGACAGACAGACGGATAGACAGATAGATGGATAGATAGATAGATAGGTAGATAGATAGATAAGAAAGTATTGAGAAAGGTAGATAAATAGATAGATAAGAAAGTATTGAGAGAGAGAGAGAGATAAGAAAGTATTGAGATAGATAGATAGATAAGAAAGTATTGAGATAGATAAGAAATCATTGAGATAGATAGATAGATAATAAAGTATTGAGAATGATAGATAGATAGATAGATAGATAGATAAGAAAGTATTGCGATAGATATGTAGATAAGAAAGTATTGAGATAGATAGATAGATAAGAAAGTATTGAGATAGATAGATAAGAAAGTATTGAGATAGATAGATAGATAGATAGATAGATAGATAGATAGATAGATAAGAAAGTATTGAGATAGATAAACAGAGAAAAAGAGCGAAGGAGATTTATGGATTTCATAATTCATGTTTGTCTGTATAAAATGTACATTCTGCTTCTAGTGTTAATGCAGTAAAAAATAAATACTATTTATATAAAGTATGTTTTGTCTACTTTTTTATCAAGTGTTCTATTTTCATATATATAGTTTTTCATGGTAAACAACTGATGATCCCTTAAAATAGTGTTAGAAACAAACTAATATAATAACTGTAAAAAATAAATTGACTTACATGAGTGATTTTCCACTGAAAGACTTGGGACTATAAGTTTTTTTTCTTTTTTTTTTTTTCTTTTAAATATAGTTTTAATGGTTGAGAAACTTCCGAGACTATATATATATATATATATATATATATATATATATATATATATATATATATATATATATATATTTGTATAATTGGGCAGCATTCTTTCTTTTATGCATGTTTGATTAAACAGGAATGCCAACTTCTGCTTATTCAGCTTTTGATCCGTTATTTTTCAGTCTTCGTACGACGGATTTGATGTTATAATCCAAAGAGTGTAAAAAGTCTCCATATTTTGTGCGAACGTTTTCGACCGACATCGGTTGTCGCCAGGCGGTTGCAAAATGAAATAAATTGGTGAATCTATCAAGAGGGTGCTCTTTTAAATTATTTCAACATCAATTCAATACACCTTCACCCCCCCCCCCCTCATAACGGGAATGGTTGATGTTTGGTTTATTAATGCGTATGAACAGTGCTTCCATTATGGGGAGGCGAACACTGCAACCCGAAACTGCCAGAATGGATGTGTTATTTGTTAAAATGTTCCTAAATTCGTTCTTTGGTTTGGGATGCCATGTTTTATAAGATGTTGGTATATGGAGCTTTGAGGGGAGGTGAGGTGGCAAGTAAGTCGGCGTGATATGGTAGTCCTAGTCATGCCAATATACGTGCTGTTTGCAGATACACATTCTCCGATAGGGTTTTTAAACACGTATATGGCATTACTAGTTTTAACTAAGCCACTATTAGCCGGGCTATATTTTGTTAATAAATTACTAGTTTTTGACTTTTTGTAGTATATAATGAATCTGATTTTAGAGTTATTATCTACTGGGATTACGTGTTTGTGTATAATAGTCTTTATCATCTTTTCTTCGGCTTTATATATATATATATATATATATATATATATATATATATATATATATATATATATATATATATATATATATATATATATGGAAGCTGTGAAGCTGTGAAGAACAAAAACAAAACAAAACCGAAATAAGTCGGATATAGATCGAAAGGTTTGTTTATTTTTCTAGACAGCAAGGGTGTTAGTTTGTAATATCCGGATTATCAAGAATCAATTTGATACATTTCGAGAGATTTTTTTTCTTTCTTTTTCCTCTCCCGGATTCCGAGAAAATGCCAGGAGCGCTTGATAATCTGGATATTACAAACTAACACCCTTGCTGTCTAGAAAAATAAACAAACCTTTTGATTTATATCCGACTTATTTCGGTTTTGTTTTGTTTTTGTTCTTCACAGCTTCCAGCGATCCGGAACTTCGTATTGCCTTCAGCCTTTTTAAAAAACTT
Organism: Sepiola atlantica; assembly: GCA_963556195.1. Taxonomy (NCBI): domain Eukaryota; kingdom Metazoa; phylum Mollusca; class Cephalopoda; order Sepiida; family Sepiolidae; genus Sepiola; species Sepiola atlantica. Next base: position 192,263,642 of record OY744522.1, read on the forward strand.
CTATTATTACTCCCAGCAATTCTTCCAGCAAACTACCAATTTCTATATATATATATATATATATATATATATATATATATATATATATATATATATATATATATATATATATATATATTCAATCATAATTCATGCCACTCTTCATAGTAAACAATCAACAAATTTTGCTTCAAGCGTGACAACGAAACTTTCCTTCGATTGACCCAAAACTTTTTAAAACAAAGAAAATTTTAATGAATTTTTCTTTTGTTCTTTGCTTCGATTTTCAAAATTATTTTCAACGAATTTTTAGCGTTTGTTCTTTGTTCGTTTTGAAAAAAAAATCCAGTTCGTTCAAAAGTTACACATTGCCCCATTCCCCCTACTTGTAAAACGGAGAAAAGAAATCTTAATTGGAAATGGCCATAACTTTAGGATACGAGCGTTTGTTTGGAACTCGACAAGTTAATTATTCAATAATAAAGAAACAAAAAGAAAATTCCGTATGGCTATACTGCTGACAAGTGTTACAACGATCCAAGAATTGTTTTCTTCCCGTTGGGGGGAGGGTGCGCCATCTTGATTGGTTCCTCTTCACTATCAATTTTTAAAAACTGTCAATGTTTTTACGCGCTATTTTTCTGTAATTTTTCTTTCTTCCTTTTCTGTTTTTACTTTGTATCTCCTTTCTACTCATAGTCTCACAGTCTTAGTTTGAATATATTCATATTTTCTAATCTATATATCTATCTATCTATCTATCTATCTATCTATCTATCTATCTATCTATATATATTTGTATATATTTCTATTTTCTTTCCTGTTTTTGTTAACTTAAATGATTGGTTCCTCTCTACTATAAAATTTTAAAAAAACTGTCAATGTGTTTGTTCTGACTTCCTTTCTCTCTTTTTACGCGCTATTTTGCTTTCTTTCTTTCCTGTTTTTAATTTTTCTCTCCTTTCGACTCATAGTCTCTCAGTCTTAGTTTTAAGATATCCATATTACTTCATCTATCTATCTATCTATCTATCTATCTATCTATCTATCTATCTATCTATCTGTTTGTATATATTTGCCTTTTTCTTTCCTGTTTTTATTCCCATTTCTTCTACCACCATATCTCTCTCTATCTATATACAAGGCGGCCAAGAAGTCACTGAGAGATTTTTTCTTGATCTTGAATAGATTCTTTATTTTTTACGATACCTTAATGGAATTTTAACATACTATGACGAAGACAATGGAGATTTGTTTGCAAGAAAGAACAAAAATGAAAAAAAAATATTTAAAAAAAATAACACCTTATAAATGGTTTCCATTTTCAGCTTCGCAAATTCGTGCTCTTTGCACAAACATTATTGTCGGATCAAACACTGCTTCAATGTTGTTTCCATATACTTAGATGCTTGACATTTTGAGAAATACTAGGTGCTGTATGCAAAACGCGGTCCTTGTGACCTTGCAAGCCGAGGATTAATACCAATTTGCAAATACGATGCGAACATAACAGACAGTTCCAGACCATCCATTGTGATCTGCGCCAACCAGTCACTGGCCGGTGATGACAGATCGAATTCAGATTTAGATTATTGCACAATAAAAAAGATTGCAGTTATTTATTTCAGTTTTATTACGTAACTATTTTTAAAATAAAATTTGCAATAGGATGCGAACATAACATACAGTTCCAGACCGTCCATTGTGATCTGCGTCGACTAGTCACTGGCTGGCGCTGACAGATCGAATTCAGATTTAGATTATTGCACAATAATAAAGCTTGCAGTTATTTTATTTCTGTTTTATTACGTAACTTTTTTAAAAATAAAATTTGCAATAGGATGCGAACATAACAGACAGTTCCAGACCGTCCATTGTGATCTGCGTCGACTAGTCACTGGCTGGCGATGACAGATCGAATTCAGATTTAGATTAATGCACAATAAAAAAGATTGCAGTTATTTTATTTTTGTTTTATTACGTAACTATTTTTAAAATAAAATTTGCAAATATGATGCGAACATAACAGACAGTTCCAGACCGTCCATTGTTATCTGCGTCGACTAGTCACTGGCTGGCGATGACAGACTGAATTCAGATTTAGATTAATGTACAATAAAAAAGATTGCAGTTATTCTATTTCAGTTTTATTACGTAACTATTTTAAAAATAAAATTTGCAAATATGATGCGAACATAACAGACAGTTCCAGACCGTCCATTGTGATCTGCGTCGACTAGTCACTGGCTGGCGATGACAGATCGAATTACGATTTAGATTATTGCACAATAAAAATGATTGCAGTTATTTTATTTCAGTTTTATTATGTAACTATATTTTTATAAAATTATACGCAAATCTGTATCATATTTACCTCTTTTTCACGTGTTTAGACACAAAGTCAGGTGTTGTTTTGAAAAGCTCTGACCTACAAAAAAATGGCTGAGCAGCCCGTCGGCATTACCAGGTATCAGTGCCTCAGACGACTAGCCATAAACTAACTTCTTTTTCAAAGTGAAGGTAAAGCCTGGGAGGGTGGATCTCCTGAGACTGAACAGTCATACCTCAGCCTGACGGAGCAGGGCCAGAAGAAACAACAACAACGGCCCACCCTCTGTAAGACTGATCGTCGAAGACGTATCCTCGATTGGTGCAAACATACCTACACAATTTATATGTATTAACATTTAAATAATACAATAAATAAATCAACTAGTCGGAGTACCCGTCAACGCCGGTTTTCTCAAACCTTTCTCTTTTTAAAATTTTATTTTTACATTATTCTTATTCTTAATCTCTCTCTTTTTTGTTTCCTATCTTCCTCGCGAAGATTCCCCTATAGCATTCTCTCAATACTTATAAGGCCTCTCTCATGCCCACCAAAATTTTGCTTTGCTTTCAAAAAATGTCTCCCGTCTTTTGAACTACACAGCTTCGTATCCGCCATTTTCTTACGAAAAAGACTTTCAGCGTTGTATTTCTTCAAAGTAATTTCATCCCTTCCATTTTTTTAAATTCTGTCTTAATATCGTTCTCTCTTTTATAAAAAAAAATCTTACTCTATTTTCCCATCTTCATAGAACATCTCCCCACTCCCGACGTTCCCTCTAGTGTCTTCTTTTCATCATCGTCTTTTATCTTTCTTCCTTCGGTGATTATTGCCCTTTTAAATCCCCAAAAGCCAACCCTTTCCTACCCCTTCACTCGTCACCAGTTAAAAACCACATCAATAAAACTGGATACAAAAAAGCGACATGTTTATTAATTAAAAAATAAATTGCTAGAGGATACATTCAAAGAGCACGTGCATTTTTGTTTTCAGAATGATATTAATAATGGCTTCCGGTATATTTCAGTTGATATTTGTGTAAAGAAGAATGATCTGAAGGTATTAGGTTGATGAAAAGTTCGTGCGCAGTGTTATAATAATAATAATAATAATAATAATAATAATAATAATAATAATGATAGACGATACAGGTACAAATCAGAACAGAGCAAACAGAACAGGACCTTTGAAAACAATGAAAGCCAGTTTTACAAAAAGGTAAATGGAGAAAAAACAACAACAGAGCAACCGAACCCAACAGAAACTAAACAATTCTGGAGCAAGATATGGGAAGACCAAAAAAGCACAACAAGAATGCCCAATGGTTGAAAAACATGAAAGATCAACTGCAGGAAATCGAAGAAGGGACCGAAACAGAAATCAACAAGGAAACGATCAAGAAAACCCTAAGAAAAATGACAAACTGGAGAACACCAGGCCACGATGGAATACATGCATACTGGTTTAAAAAATTCACGACCCTGCATGAAAGAATAGCACAGAAACTGAGTGGATGTATCCGCAAAACAGACGTACCAGAATGGATGACGGAAGGAAGAACAACATTAATACAAAAAGACCCCCAAAAAGGAACGACCCCCCAGCAACTACAGACCGATAACATGTCTACCAATAATGTGGAAAATTCTCACAGCACAACTGAGAGAACAAATCTACCAATCCCTGGACAAACGTGGACTGCTCCCCGAGGAACAAAAAGGATGCCGGAAAGGACAAAGACGCGGCACATGATCTACTATACATTGATCAAAAGACACTGAAGGAGGTGAAGAGCAGACAAAAGAACATAACCATGGCATGGATTGACTACAAGAAAGCCTACGACAGAATCCCCCAAACATGGATAATTGAATGTTTAAAAATATACAAGATACCAGACAGGATTATTAATCTCATCCAGAAAGCAATGGAAACATGGAGACTAAAACTAACAGCCGGAGGACAATACCTGTCTGAGATAAAAATACAGAGAGGCATTTTTCAAGGAGACTCTCTATCACCACTATTGTTTATAATAGCCATGATGCTACTCAACTACATACTCAGAAAGTATGATGCCGGATACAGGTTTACGGATACAGAACAAAGAATAAACCACCTGATGTACATGGATGACCTTAAACTGTTTGCAAAAAAACAAAAAAGAACTGGAAAAGCTGATAAACACAACCAGGATATTCAGCCAGGATATCCAAATGGAATTTGGAATAGAAAAATGTGCACTGCTAGAGATCAAAAGAGGAAAACTGGAGACGACAGAAGGTATAGAACTCCCCAACCAAGAGGAGATGAGGGCGCTAGGAGCACAAGATAGTTATAAATACATGGGAGTTCTGGAAGCAGACACACTCAAATATACAGAAATGAAAGAGAAGATTGGAAAAGAATATCTACGAAGAACAAGGAAACTCTTAGAAACTAAACTATATAGCAGAAACCTACTAAAAGGGATAAACACATGGGCTGTATCACTAATAAGATACTCTGGACCATTCATAGGCTGGACCAAAGAAGAACTCAGGCACCTTGACCAAAGGACTAGAAAACTAATGACTATGCACAATGCATTGCACCCAAAAGACGATACGGACAGACTCTACATGAAAAGAAATGAAGGAGGTAGAGGACTGGTAAGTATAGAAGACTGTGTGGAAGACACCAAAAAAGAGCTGGAGAAATATGTAACCCAGAACACGGGAAGACTGATCGCCACAGCAAGAGACACCAGCCCAACAAACAACTCCGGAAACACTGAACCCAGAAACAAAAAGACAAGAAAGGAAAAGTGGGAAGAAAAACAACTACATGGACGCTTTATAAGACTCACAAGCGATGAAGCCAATGAAAACAGCTGGGCATGGCTAAGGAAAGGACACCTGAATAGAGAAACGGAATCTCTGCTGACGGCCGCACAGAACAATGCGATTAGGACAAACTTTATTAAAGCAAAGATAGATAAAACCCAGGAAAACAGCAAATGCCGATTGTGTGGACACAGAGACGAAACGATAAATCATATAATAAGTGAATGCAGCAATCTAGCACAAAAGGAATACAAGAACAGACATGACAGCGTGGGGAAAGAAGTACACCGGGAAATGTGCAAACAACTGAATTTCGAATATGCAAAAAAACGGTACAAACACAAACCAGAAACTGTACTAGAAAACGAAAAACACAAAATCATATGGGATATGAATGTACAAACAGACAAACCCATAACAGCAAGGAGACCGGATATGATAATAATCAACAAGAAAGAAAAATCCTACAAAATCGTGAACTTTGCCGTTCCAGCAGTCCACAGAGTGAAGATCAAAGAGACGGAAAAAAGAAGCAAATATACTGAACTTGCCAGAGAATTGAAAGGAATATGGAACATGAAGAAAGTCAGTATAACACCAATAATCATAGGAGCACTAGGAACAGTCCCCAAAAACATGGAGAAAAGACTAGGAGAAATAGGAATCAAAGGAATTACTGAGACCATACAAAGGACAGTAATGATCAAAACAGCTACACTCCTGAGAAATGTCCTCGAATGTGGAAACCAACCCACATAAGCAACGAATGGAGAACAAACACATGGAAGCACAAGACAACAGAACCGGGGAAAATACAACCGCACGAGAGAGGCGCAAGCATAGGCTAACGCCACGAAAATTATGGACAGAGGGTCGAGGAGGGAAAGCGCAAACCAGACCTCCACTGGAAGAGCGCGGACAGCTCTGGGACCTTGGGGAGACTTGTTGCCACTCGAGCCCCAGAGGGGACCAATGGCCCTTATCAGCGGGAAATCGTTGGTAGGTGGCTGTTGCGATTACCGCAAGGTCATCAGCGGTGATGAACGAAAAGAGGTGGAGCATACTGGAAGTCTGAGGAGACTTGTTGTCACTCAGACTCCAGGGAATACCACAGGTTGTCGGCAGTGGGCGATCACTGACGATGACCAGTGTGATAACTCCTAGTGAGTAAATAATAATAATAATAATAATAACCTTGATCAAGAGGTTATGCTTTCGATCGAGTTGGTTAGTTGGTCACTATGTTTGTTTGTTTGTATACAGCTTTAAAATCAACATCACTTGACCAATCGCCACCAAACTTTGAACAAATAAATATCGGTAATTGTCTAACTTGGAACTGATTTAATTTTGGGATATCTAAGTAAAAAGTCCAGGTCAAAGGTCACGGAAAAGATGAAAGTCACAATTTTGGTGATAACTTCAGGTCAGTTCATTATAAAGACTCGCTACTTGGCCGATATTATATCCTATGAATTCACGCATTTTATACGAACTGAACGTTGACTTTCTACTTTGACCATAAAAAGTTCGGCCATGATTGCAATTTTGACGGAATTTTCAACTTACGATTTTTCTAAATTTGGTGTAGAAATCTGATGCCCTTTGATAACAGTAACCATCATGTAAAATTTCTGTCTGATCAGATAAATAGTTTTTTAGTTATCAACGTTTCCATGGCATAACTTTGGGAATACTCTATACAATATGGAGAAGCAAGGCCCAGATTGGCTTTGGCCCGTCATTACGTCATCATATTCATACAATAAGGAGGAGTAAGGCTCATACAATTCTTTGGCCCATCCTTACGTTGTCAGGGGGCGTAGCAGTCTAACAACTGACTTACGGTTTTGTTTATTATGTAATAAATAATGAAAAACAACAAAACGTCTTCAAAATAAAGAGCACCATTGTCCACTACTTTCTGACAACGAGCAACAAGCTTTTAGATTTAATCAATGTACCAATCATTCGGCTTTGAATGGAAAAACCCTTCACAGGCGTATTCAAATTCAATGAAATACTCAAGTCGGTGACATATCATAAAGTGCAGCATTGATCAGAATATACGGTAGTCAGATGGAACAATGTCTAAACAACAGGGTGGATGCGACAGAACATCAACATCGTCGAATTAGTCAATGTTATTGTAACGGTATGCACACTATGATTAAAACATATCTAATAATAACTTTACCCTGATATTTTTCCAGACATCTTTTTTTAAAAAAGACGGGGACTTAACTCTTGATTCGTTTTGATAATATTTACTTCCCATTAGTAACAAACGCAGTGATGTGATTTGGCTAAAGAAGAAAGATAATTATCTAATGCAAATTAGTGGTGTATATCGTGAAGTTTCTCTTACTAAATGATATATCTGCCAATGAAATTCATTGTAAATGGTTTACAATATGTAAAGAACACAGATTGAAAAATTCCTTGCTTCCCTGGCCAGACAGAATCAAATATCTATTACAAATATGTCATCGCTTTTCTTAGATCCACACATTAAAATTGATGGGCGGACTCACAGACACACGGAGATAACTTCACAATAAATATATTCTAGAAAATATAATTTTAGGGAGGATGACATGGTGATCGAACATGAAGTAAACTGAAGCTTAAAGGAGTAAGGTATGACTGAGAAGATGGCATAATGGCGAACAAACACTACCCCCTAAAAAACTATTGCGTATATATATAAGAAAATATAATAATGCAAATAAGACATGTATATTACAGAATTTTATTTATTAGATACAATATATACGGTATTTCAAAATCTTATGGTGTATCATAGAATGAATTAAGCATAAGCTGTTTTTTTTAAATCTTAATACAGATAGGATAGAACCGAGACAGTAATTAAAGAAATAGGAAAAGAGGAAATTCCGTTGTCTTCAATCAGACCTGTATCAAATACAACTTGCTGCCTGAATATACATACATGATGATGATTGCCACTTCCATACAGAAGATTGCAATGTCCGATTGTGGTCGCGCATATTGTTCAGCAGGCCCGGCTTATTTTTACATGGTCTTCATCGCCGTGGGGATATCTGTACATGTAGATGACCATACTCTGCGTTTGTACGATACGTAGAGCACGCTCTCCTTCTACAAAGTCTGGTTTCGGTGACAAGCCGAATCAAGATAATTGAGAGACGATGTAGAGCGCAGGTTTTATATCGGAGTTTCCATCTCCTAGATGGATGATCTAAAAAGAATCTACGGGTCCATCTCGTCGAGTAATGGAGCATCGCACCTGGGTAATATGCCAGATATTTCTATGCCCCCGCTGATAATATATATATATATATATATATATATATATATATATATGCATATAAATATATATATATATATAATTTACTTTTAAATAATCAGGGTTTTACCCCTTCGAATAGTCAAAACTGTAATGCATACCTACTGAACCTTTTACACAATTGATACGGTTTAAACAAACACGTATCCAATACAAAACAATTTTACATACATACATACATACATACATACATACATACATACATACATACATACATACATACATACATACATCTAATGATTATTTAAAATTCCAATGATAAACATTCAGTCTTTAATCATATTTATATTTGCAATGGCAGAATTCAAGATGGTATTACAATTG